>JAAIXJ010001828.1:0-253814 GCA_013403705.1 Heliconius hermathena
TTATAAAAAATTAAAACGTTTAATAAATAGCTCAATAACATTGTTTTATAAGTAGGTACTTATACTTCTAAAATTTACTTCCTTTTTTGACATAAACAAGCATTTTGTCGTTTAATATTTTTTTTTTTGTCATAATTTTCATGCTTCTCCGACTACATAGTCTAATTGGAAACCTAGACAAATATATAAGGTAAGAACTTGATCACTCAAAAAAAAGGAAAAAAAATAATAAATTATACAAATAAGTCATTTGTACGAAATGTCCATTTTTAGTTAAAATATTTTATCTGTAGAACGATAGGCCCATAGTCTCCAGCAAACAAAACGTTCTTACAAACTTTAGTAAACAGCTTTATGCTTTTGATACATATCCAGGAAACGAGAACGGAAATGTATTTAAGTTTTCACCATAAAAAGTTCACACAAATGTGAAAATAATTTATGTTATAATATCTTATAGATTGGAATACTTTCCAGTTAACATTAGTTGTAAGTTTGTAAATGAATCAAGGTATATTTTTTATTATGAAATATGTTAAATACTTTTTATGTTCGAAATCATTTATCTTTGTGTTATATAATATTTGAAACTAATAAATCTCATAGCAAGTAAATTGTTAAAGTAAATATATATGTACATATATAAACCGGCGTGAAGTAGTGGCTTTATGCCACTGCGTTTCGCATCAGGTAATGCCAGGCCCCGGAGCCCAACCCACCTTACAGGCAGGCAACGCACCTGTAGCTCCTCTGGTGTTGCACGGGGTCGTGGGCGGCGGTGATCACCTACCATCAGGTGAACCGCACGCTCGTTTGCCTTGTCTTTTCCATAGAAAAAAGATAGAATATTTTCAGAAACTTGAAGAGCTGAAAACGAAACAATAAAGACTTACTCTAAAAAGCCTCTGTCAACTAATTAGTAAACAGTTGTAATTTTGTTACTTATTTAGAAGTTAGTTGTTTTATTTGTATAAATTATTAAGAAATTAAACAATTAACATCTAAATAATTGAGGCCAGTCGTGGCGCAGCGGTAAGAGGTGTGACTGTAAAACCGACTGATTGTGGGTTCGATCCCCACTCGAGGAGATGAAATATTTACTTAAAATTTATCTTTACATTTCTTCGCTCTGGTGTCGAGGTTAAGCGCGGCGTTGAGTTCTGCCATTCAACACGCAATGCCTCCAGAATTCGGCAGAAAGTGGGGAACGGAGTGTCTTAACACTAGGTTCCCTCTGCCTACCCTGCTGTGTGCGGGATANGCTTTCGAGGAAAAGTTAATAGATCTTAAAATTGCCAATAGAACATCGAAGTCAACTGTGTTAAATGCATTAGAAAAATCTAGCAGAACAAGTAAAGTCACTTGCTGGTGTTCAAAACCGTATCTAATGTCGTCACAGACTTTATTAAGAGCGGTAACTGTGCTATGCCCAGGACGGAAACCAGATTGGAAAGGAGACAGTATGTTATTGTTGTGTAGGAAAAGATAGATTTGCTCGTGTACAATGCGTTCAAGAACTTTAGATAGAAAAGGCAGTATGGATATAGGACGATAGTTTGAGAAGGATGCTGGGTTGGGTACTTTAGGAATAGGGATCACAACTGCGTGACGCCAAACATCAGGGAATTCGTCACAGGAAAGGGAAAAGTTATAAATATGGCACAGGACAGGAAGAATAGAGTTAAGTGTAAGGAGAATCATCCGTCGACTAATATTATCAAATCCCGTAGCGTCTGATTTAATAGACAACACATGCTTGCGAACCTCCGATAGTGAAACAGGAGAGAAGAGGAAAGGTTTGATAGCAGGATTAGATTGTAAGGACAAGGAGTAAAGTGTATTTGCTTTAGTGCTATTAGCCAATACATTGACAGTGGTAAAAAATGTATTCAGTGAGTCCAAATCCGTACAGTTGTTTAAGGTAGCTGAATCATTGGCGCGTCGGCCCCCTATACCCATCGCGTTCAGGAATTTCCAAGTTTTTGCGGGATTGCTATTGTCAATTGACGAGAGAATAAAATTACGTCGTGCATCTCTGCAAGTCTTGTTACATCGGTTCCGTAGTGTTTTGTACCTTTGCAAATTTGCGTCCGTAGGATTTTTTTTGTATTTTGACTTTGCAGTATTACGTTTGGCCATAAGTAACTTGATATCTGGAGTTAACCACGGAGCGGGAAGATGTTTTATTTTAACAGGCCGGAGCGGTGCGTGAATATCAAAAAGCTCTGTCAAAATAGAATTGAAAATATTCAATTTGTCATTGATATTACCGGCACTAAATATGCAATCCCAGTCAATAGAAGCGAGATCGTTCATGAACTTTTCGTTGTCGATGTTATTAAAACATCTTCGCATCACAACTGTCGGTATCAGTTTTGGTGGACGTATTTTATACGATAGATAGACGAGGTCGTGGTACGAAAATGCATCAGCTGACATTTGACCAAAGGTTGCAACAGGTTCCGTTGATGACACGGTCATGAGGTCTAACAAGGATGGCGCGCAACCAGGAAAGGAGTGGGTAGCGTTTGTAGGAAGGATATTTAAGTTAGCACTGTTGATAATATTTTGTAACCTATTTGTACGGTAATCGTTCTTAATCAAGCATGTGTTAGAGTCACTCATCAAAGTAATTTATATGAAGGTTGAGACTATAAAAGACACCAAGTAAGACTTTGAGAGTGCCAAAAAGGACTTCTATTAGGATATGCTCCGATGAGTTCGAGTAGGCAGAAGGTGATTTGTGTAATATCGAAAAAGGAAAGTGATTGCGGAGGTAAATAGCTAGACAAAAATAACCACTAAAGATGTAATGTCTCTAATTAAAATGGAATGTGTTGAATATTCGATGAAGGTTTATTTTTCCAGACCTACTATCTTCGTACTACAGCGTGAAACTAAAAAAAATGTATTACTTGTGGTAAAATTTGTCTTGTAAAAATACTTTTTGGATATAATTTTTGAAGATATACTATTTTTCTCTACGATCTATTCGTATTCTAATCACTGGTGTGTGCAAAATATCCGCTTTACGGCTTTTCCCATACAGCGGGTTAGGCGGGACCATAGTATTAAGACAATCCGTTCTCCATTTTCTACTGAATTTTCGACACATAACGTGTTGAACAACAACACGTAATGTCTCGTAAAATCAACAGAACTCAAGGATGCATTTTGTCTACCAGAGGTGGGAAATGAAACTAATTTCACTCAGGTCATTTCTCGGAGGGAGATCAAACCCACAATCATGGGGTTTACAATCAGACGCTAATCCACTGCGCCAAGGTGACCCCTAAGATATCTACATACACAATTATTAGCGTTAGTCTGCTTAACTACATTATCTCCAGTGGATGTGATTAGCTTAATTGGTATTGTCGTCGTAGCTCGATCGATAAGAAACATTGTTTTAAATTACGTTGTTTCTTTTGTTTATTTAAGATAGACCACTTTAACTTATTTACTTACTTACTAATATTGTAAAGTAGAAAAGTTTGTTTGGTTTCACGAGCTAATTTCAAAAATCACTAGTTGCAATTAGAAAATTCTAAATCAAGTATTTCGAAATAATAATCTAAAATGTCTATAAAAAGTCGTATCTTTAATATAATTACTACTGAAACGATTTTGGTGATATCTGGACTCTTAGACAACTAAGAGAAATTGAATATACCCCCATTAAACAAAAAATATAAAAATTATCTCGAAATAGCTTTAAGTTCTAAGGACATGCGCCTAACAAAAACACAAGATCGTTTACTCAACAAAACTTGGCCCAATGGCCCTGTGTGGAGCAAATTATCGGTTAAACGGCCCATAATGCTCAGGATGCGATTCCTGCGGCTGATGTATAAAAGAGGCATGAAGATACGAGATTTACGTTTCCATCAAATAATATATCCCTTTGGTAAGCAACATAAGTGTCATTTGTATATTTTTGCATTAAAAAAAACAGCTTCACGCTGTATCCCGTATGTATAGCAGAGTAAAACTAGTGTTAAAATACTCTGTTCCGCACTTTCCGGCAAATTTTTCGAGGTATTGCGTATTGAATGATATACTTCTAAAAGAAACAAGAGTAGGTCAACATTAAGACATACGCTTGTCTAAAATCAAATGATATACCGAACATTTATACATCTCAAGGGAAAAGAGAAACGAGAAATTGTTAAAGTTTTATCGTATTGCGGCTTAACTAATGGTTAAAGTTTAAGACAATATTATTTATTTAGAGAAACCATTGTGATTCAGTATTTACATAATCACAGTAGCTTCTTACTTACAGTACTTAAGAAAACAAGTTCATTCCTGTGTGTAGCTTTAGCTGTCTAAACTGCACATTAGCATGCTGAGGTGAAGTTACATCGAAACGACTAACATGATATGATTTCCTTCAATAATTTTCGTCGTTAAGTTCCGCCACTCAGCAGGCAAAGTTTAGAAAATTGGGTGGTGCGTGGTTAACGAAGTCTCTTAACATTAGGTTCCTACTGCCTCCCGAAAAGCGTGAACACAATAAAAATGCTCAAATCAATAAGTCCGTATAACCAAATGCCTAGTAATACAAAGGCCGTCCTGCTGACGCACAAATATTAAATTGTAAAGGCACACCCGAATGAAATTCAACAGAATTGTTATTGTTATTATAATATAGCAGCTTTTGGCAAATTTTATATAGCATTGTATTTAGTAAGAGATTCAACGTGAACATTACTTAATCGCACGTATGCTGCAGACAGAAAGAATCGTCAAGACGAAACGAAGTGTCAAGACACTTCGTTCTCCGCCCAGTTTTAAATAGCTTAATAATTGATGGAACCCAACGTCAACTTATATTTAACCCGAACAGAGTTTTTTAATATAATTTATCATCAGATTTGCTGAGATGGGATGGTATTATTCGAAGCAGGTGGCCAGTGCCTTAGACACCATTCAGAGCACGTGGTTCCGACATAGCCTTCTGACCACGCTGATGTTGCTCATCATATCTGAGACTAAACATGTGGATCCAAGATGATAAATCTGAAATTGGGAAGCAGTTTTAAAGAGGGAGATGAAACAAAGTTAAAATATCATAGCAGTTCCTGAGATTAGTACGTTCAAGCAAACAAACTCTTCATTATTATAATACTAGTAGATATAAATATAAATCGTTATATAGATAAGCAGTTTAAATATACGAAGCATCGATGCAGGTAGGTCGGTAGCGTTAAAGCATCGAATTCAATACACGCGGTCAGGTGGAAGATCCATTTAGTAACGCGTTGCTGGTCACAGCCATGATGAACGGTTTTTTTACTTCTATGATATAACTAAAGTTATATTAGAAGTGAATAGTGATAATATTGCTTATTTTATATTATAAAAAACCTTAAAGGATATTATAATTTATATTATGCTTATTATATATAGATACAAGGTAAAGGTTGTATTTTTTTATTTTTACGTTATATTCCGCATATAGTAGGGTAGGGGAAGGAAATCTAGTGTTAAGACACTGCTTTCCCTAATTTTCGCCCAATTTTCGAGACGATTGGCCTATGTATCCCGCACATGGCAGATTAGGCATTCTCCGCACTCCGTTCGCATTAAGACATTTGCGGTCCCCACTTTTTGCTGACTTCTGAAGGCATTGTGTGTAGAGTGGAGGAACTCAACGCGTCGCTTTAACTCATTACCAGAGCCAGGAATTGAAAATAATAAATATTTATTTTTTCTCGAGTAGGATCGAACCAACATCCTGTCGTGTTTCACTCGTTTGTGCTCCTACGCCACGACTAGCCTCAATCAATATTAACTTAATGATATCGAAAATATATTTATTTCTATAATATTGCCGCTTAAATTAAAAAAAAATAACTTAACAAACGTAATTAAACAAAGTTTAAGCTTAATTTAATTGCATTGGAACGCTGTCAAAATTGCGATAACATTGACGAACGTGCTGCAAAGTTCCCTTTTGTCAAAGTTTCAGGTAAATAGTGATGCAAGTTTTATACAAGCGATATGAAATGTTACATTTAGTTATTGTATATAATAAATAAATTAGACTTAGAAATAAGCAAATCAGACATATAAACGAGTTTTATAATTACTCTTACTCACCGACCAGGACCTGGTCGGTTTCCAGGAGGCGTGGATTCGAGTCCCCCTACGTTCAAATTTTTATACGTTTTCTAAATCAGTATTTTTCCTTCCTAAGTGTGGAATAAAACTTTAAAAAGAAATTTTATAATTATTTTATTTACTCTTGCTACTTTGATTCTATTTCTATTCTAAGACTTATATTGTATACAATTAACACAAATAAAACTTCCTTCGACTACTGTCTCCTATTCAAAGAATTCGAATGCATTGCGTTCACGATAAATTAATTTTTAACAATAAAAAAACCGAACTTCATAATAATTTTACATAAAGTAAAACGTACTTTGATTTTGTTAAACAAAAATAATTTAAAAAAGATTTTATAATTCTGAAGTCGGTATCAAGCTAATGCTACAACAACCTTACTACAATATCGAATTACTATTCTGTTTGTTTTACTTGGCACCGGCTTCAAAATTATTATATAAAATCTTTTTTTAATTATTATTGTCTAACAAATTGATAACCTCCTTTTCTTACTTACAGAAGTCGGTTAAAAATTGAGACATTGCATATTGAGTAGCGGAATTCAACGCCATGCTTTGTGTTGCCAGAGCGGGAACTTAAAGAGAATTTGAATTGATGATTATGAATAATTAAAATATGTGTTCAATTCATGTTTTATTGGAGGAATATATTACTCCTCCGGAATTTGAACCCACAACCATCACGTTGTAGTCAGCGCTGTGCCATGAAGGACTTAACGGCTTAGTATGTTTCGATTTCCGGATAAACCGTAATAAAGAAACACTAAATACTACATTATATATCTACATAAATAGGGATGCCTTGCAAAACCATAAACAAAGTAAACGTCAAAGGCATCATATATATAACACGTCAAAGCTCTTTGAACAAACAGTCAATCAGAGACGACCCGCCCTTGTTTACCATCACATATCGATGGCAGGGTTGTATTGTAAATATAAATATTATTGAATGGACTATCCTCTATAGAGGGTGGGTCTAATACGTCAAGACAAATTTTCCTACGTTTTTTTAACTTCACGTTATATAGCAAAGCGTGAAAAATTTCATGTTAAAATGCGGATCTGAACGCCTCGTTTTGTCTTGTTATCAGACCGAGGAAATGAAAAAAAATTATTTAACCTAGTGGGAATCAAACCTATAACCGTAATTTTTTGGCGAAGAAAAATCTTGTTTGAAAAATGTTAGGTTAGCGTCAACATGCTAACATTTATATTGTGTAGGTCTGTATCACAATGTCAATAAATATGAAAATCAGATTAGAGCTAATAATTTAAAAAGAAAATACTTTATTCATATTAGACTCCAATTTAATAACCCTTTTTAGACGTACCTTCCATTTAAATCGTATTTCATTAAAGCAACACCTCGCATAGAACTTAAAAACTTTTTGGAGCATAAAAAGTAACAAGATGCTTAGAAAATCAACATTCTATTAAGTTAGTCTTTAAAATTTAGACTTAGGTTTTGATGTCTATATAAAATATTCTAAGAGATCTAAATTCCTTATTATACATATAATTATTTTAAATTAATCTACTTTTGCTCATGTTTACAGCTACAATTTAATGCATAATTAATATTTTTCTCTCGTTTTTTTCTAAACTGCCTAAATAGGTCGCCTGACTAAAACACGACGGTTGTGAGTTCAACTTCCATTCGGGGGAATGCTTGTATTCACGTTATTTTCACTGGCAATGCGAGACTTTGCGTTATGTCTCTATATTCGAACTAAAATAGGCTGAGAAGTAAGGCTCGTATTTATAAGCCGCTCCTAACTTTGAGATCGATCTTGAGAGAGATCTTGAAATGATTTCATTCATAAATTATAAACTATGGATGAAAACGGCATCTCAAGATTTAACTCAGAATAGAGAGCGATTTATAAGTTCGGGCCTAAGTGTTTTACCTAGATATGAACCTACTTTTGCCTATTCTACTTTGCCGGAATAAGCGTGAAGCTGTTTAATATAAATATAATAAAAAGTATTAAGTAAGCATGTCAAACAATTAGATCCTGGTGCACATATCGACCAGTCACTTGGCACTACGTTTAGGCTTATTGCCAAGCAAGTACTTTATCGTTCCTTGTATTATAAAATATTTGTATTTGAAATTTGGAATTTAAAGGCCACCACGCAAGGCTACGAGGACACGTACACGCGACGGTTGTGGGTTCGATCTCCACTCGGAGATCGAAGTTACTTCAGTTACTTTGCAGACATATCTAATTGATTGCTAATTGAGTGCGGCGGCAAATGGAGATTTTTAATAAAGTCTTCAGACAGATTAATTTTGCAGCAGTTCCGCAACTAAGAATATTTTTGAAGACATACCATAAAGACTACCATAGCTAATGCACAAATACATTCCAGCTTTAGTACCAATAAATTGTCAATTTTGATTACATAAAAAAAAAGTTAATTTCCGGCCTCTGGTAAGGCAAAGTACACCGTTGATTTCCATTATTCAACAAACAATGTCTCAAATTTAGGCTGAAATCTGAGAAAAGTGTATTTTAATGTAATGTGAGGCTGTCTTAATGTGAGGCGAGCGCCTGTGAACGCGACGCTTGTGGGTTTCGACTCCTGCTCGGGGGACTGAAATATTTAATATTTTCATTTTCTCGCTCTGGTAACCAGGCAAAGCGTGGCGTTGAATTCCACCACTCTATGCGCAATGCCTCAAGAATTCTGCAGAAAGTGAGGATTGGGATTATCTTGATGGAAACGGAATGTCCCAACACTTGGTATCAGGTTCCCTGATAACTACTATATGCGACATATAATGTAAAGCTAAAAATAACTGGCTACTGTACACTAGATTCTCTTAACAATTCAAATGAAAAACACACTAAAAATAGAAAAAAAATTGAAAGCAAAATATTTACACTAGACAAGTGCATGAAAATTGATCTGAACTATTCAATTTCAAAGTTTTTTGTAGAGCGAGTAGTTCAAGAGTGCTACCTCCAACCTATCCACTTATTTCAACATTTAACTTAAACTTATATTAGTTTGTAACGAGCTAGCCAAAAGGCACACAAATGAATCTTTCAGTTGATGGATGCGATCGAAGTTGGTTCGAATCCAGTTAAAAGAACTATTTAGCAGGTTCACGCTTTTTCCCGCCTTGCTACCCTAGCTAGATTCCGTTCCTCCGAAGGCTCCGTTTCTCATGCACCGCTAAAATTCAAAACATTGCTTGTTGAGTGTCGGTCTCAATGTGTCTCAAGAGACACTTGGATTACAACGTCGTTAAATTGGTCAATTCAAGAGACATTGTTAAAACATTCAATTCCCTAGATATTAAGAAAACATCAGATCTTTGGGGAATTTCTCTCAAATTTATTAATCTTATAATAGAGTATGGTTTGTTTCCTGACTTAATGAAATGTAGTAAAGTGATGTCTATATTTAAGTCGGGTAGTACATCTGATCCCAACAATTTTAGATCTGTATCCATACTAGCCTCATTTAAAAAAATGTTTGAGAAAATTATTTAAAATCAAATGCTGATGTACTTTGACTCACATAATCTTATGCATGATACATACTAAAGGTCGCTCGACTACTGATGCTGGTATAGGACTTATAACGAGTATAAGTGAGATTTGGGAGGGATCGCATGATGCTCTTGTTGCATGTTCTGTGACTTTCTCTAAGACATTTGATTGCATTCAACACTCAACATTGGCCATGAAGCTACACCATTAAGGCACAAGAAGACGTGCACTCAATTTTCTGACCTCTTATTTAGCTAACAGGGTTGATGTGAATGACAAGAAATCTCCTGGGTCATTAGTCAGTATGGGGATCCCACAATGGTCTATTTTTGGTCCTTTTCAATTTTTAATAAATATAAATAATTTATCATTTCTAATTGGAAAAAACCATAAGTTAGTATTGTTTGCTGATGATACTTCATTAATTTTTAAAAAGAAACGACGACAAAACATATATATAATATAGTTTACATGATGATGTAAACTATATTATATAATATGTTCCTTCGAAAGTATTATAGTACATTGGTTCAGTGTTAATAAGTTACTATTGAATAAAATTGAATTTAAATGAAAATTGTTAATGCTGTGAAAATGTCATGTACGTTAAGAAGAGAAAAAATAATTTTACTATTACATGAATACTAGAAGTAGGAGTAAACTTATCGCACCTGAAACCCGATTATATCGAGTCCGTAAGTCTTTTATGGGACAATGTGTACGATTTTAGAACAGGATCCCAGAAAACGTCCGAGAATTTTATATATCACAATTTAAGAGTTGTGAAAATACGTTTGTGTGTTAAAGGTTATTACCTAAATTAATGATTCTATAAATGATAACTTGGGAATGAAATGCTCGTTCCGGTCTGCTTTAAAGTATCATTGTCACAAATATTTAAATGTGTTTCTGGCGCCGGTTCTTCTCAGGTCTGAGGCATTAAATTTAGTGAACTGGTGGTAAATTATTTGACATTTAAAAAATTAAACATGTAACTTCTTATTTTTAAAAAAAATATTTAACTTTGACAACGTTGAGAACAAAGAACAAAGCGTGTTCTATAATCAGAGCGAAAAAAATTTGAATATTTCTTTCCCCCGAGAGTAAATATGAATTATAAAGGAATTTTATTCCTAATGATGATTCAAGGTTCCGGCGATCTGAAATGGAGAATCCTAGTGTAGGCGTCAGTTCTTCTACTCTCTACCAGTAACTGTCAAAATCACCTTGAGTATTAAGAAAACGTAGTGTATGTATACATAATGCGTGTCATAGTTATTTACGGGAGCGAAACCGTAGTCAAAGCCAGTGAATTATAAAACTACAGATACTTTCGTCTTCCGTCCTATTGTTCCTTTTTCTATGAATAGCATATTATAATCACTTAAAGTATACAAAAAAACAATTCCTTACAATATCAAAATTTAATATTCTATCTATATTATTTAATAGGCTTATTTTAAGCAAATCACCATATGATTTTAATTATACATATTATTTATACATGTAATATGAATATTTGTAAAAATGGTTGTTAAAACAATTTTAAACCGTTATAAATAGCAAAAGGTTACATAAAATTTAAAATCATGACAGAAACGTAATAATCATTATTGAGTATCTACTTATTCAACGATATTCCACTTGACATAGTTCGACATTTTTTTTTTCATTTTACTATGTGGCGTGCGGTTGTCACTGTGATATAACATTATTGTTATTATTATTATGATGTCTTTAGTGACGATCACAACATTAAAATAAATAGATTAATTTATGAATCATCAAAATCGGTCAGCACGTTTGGTCTCTACAATGCCAATCGTATACAAACATACATACACAGACTGATAAACACATTACCATAGTTTGCATCGCGTAGTCGGGTAAACGGGGTACCAAGTTTTTACTTCACGTATTCATATATAGGTGGAAGCGTCTGCGCTCCTTTTACGGGATCGGGTACATATAGGTTAGTATAGAGATACTCACGTGTCGTGAGGGTATCGCGGGGTGTGGGAGGGGGGGCGGCGGGCGGCGCAGGCGGGCCAGGGCGCTCAGCAGACCGTCCGTGGTCACGCGCCCGCGGCCCGCATCTGGAAAAAAATATTTTCTAATATGTAGTATACTACTATGTTTATACATACATAGTTAGTAATAGTTTGTTTTTTTTGTTTGAGCAGTGGATAATGCCGGGTAATCAATGTTTAGGGTTCCGTACCTCAAAACAAAAAACAGATTAGGATATGAGATGAGTTTCCTGTCCGTTTTTGATTATGAAGTTTGGCAGTAAGTGCTAATTACTGTACAAAGGTAAAAAAAACAAAAATTTGTTTTTTCTTATATAATAAAAAAAAAGAACCATTACAAATGTATGTTTGTAGTTAATTTCATAAAAAAAACGAGTACATATAACCGGAAACTTAAGCTTGTCAACTTTCTTAAGTTATAAGTTTACCTATAATCCGGAAATTGGTACGGATCACTCGGTGGGCGAGTCTCGTTTGCACTTAACCGGTCTCTTTTTAGTTAAATATATTTTTATTATCTAAAAATTTATCTATATCTAAATATAAATATATTTATTAACTTAACATAAAAAAAACTCTTTTAGTAAATATATTTCACAAGTCTTTTAGTAAGTTCAGACCTTCAATACCGACATGATATTATATTTGTAGTCAAAGTTGAATTTCTAACTATTAATGTAGAAACTAAACGCTAGATTGACTTCCTTTATGTATAGTATAGATACCAAATGTTTATCCGGTTCTGACGCTTCAATCGTTCCTAGTTTCTAAGTCATATAAACTATAATATAACCAGCTCCCAAGCTCCCAGCTCCCCAAACGCTGTTTCGCTCGCTTATACTTATTTTTACATTATAGCTAAATTATACCAAAATATTTACAAAAATTGTAGCCCACGTGTTATTCTGATGTATAATCTATATTATTGTAAGCTTTTATCTAAATTCGTTCAGTAGTTAGCACAGCGAACAGCAGGGTAGGCAGAGAAAACCTAGTGTTCAGACACACCGTTCCCCGAGTTTACGCCGAGTTCTGGAAGGTATTGCATGTTGAGTGGCGGAACTTAACGTCGCGCTTTGCCTCGACACCAGAGCGAAGAAATGAAAATATAAATGTAAGTAAATATTTAATTTCCTCGAGTGGGCATCGAACCCACAACTAGTAGATTTTATGCCCCTGCGCCACGACTGGGCTCAGTGTGAAGCGTTCAGTAGTTCTTGCGTGAAAGTGGAACAAACATCTACCATCACTAAAGGAGACTAAAAGTATTCCATACATTTTTGGGCCCAGAATGTAAAGAGATGAAAATGGTACTATATAATAGATTTAGGTACATCATTTCCTCCCTGAAAGCTATATAAATTTTGGCAATCTGAGAGCTGAGTTATTAGAGATTTAATAAAAGTGAGGTTAAGTTCGCAGCACAATTTCTTGAATATTAACTTCTATAAAATATGTGATTATTGAGTTGTTTAAGCATTAATGTTTATTATTTATAAATAAAACACATTTTAATGAATATTTTATTTTTCTTCTATTAATATTCCTCTACACTTCTATCAATAACCTCTACGAGAGCTGTTAACTAAAATGTAACAGAAATATGTTTTCCTCCTTATATATCGGGCTTATATCACACCTCTAAGTAACCAGGTGGTGGTGGTGTTCATCGTCTAAAGATCGTCGGACTAGGGTATTGCAGTGTCCAGTGGCTATCAACTCACACAGCGATTCATATCCATAGCGTGCGGTCGTTAGATCCAAAAGACTTCAGAGTCCAGTGGGGAAGCGAGGGTCGTACAAAGTAGGCAGAGTCAAAATCCGTGAAAAACAAAGTAGTGGTCGTTGAAAATATCAAACAAACGGGAAAGCACTTAAAACGCATCGACACGAACGTAATGAGAGAAGCAAAACAACAACAGACAAGGTGTCATTGTCAATCAGCTGTCACATCTCTCATTTAAAATATGATTAATTTTAATCGATTAAGGATCTAAAACTATTTATTTTTTCAATTTTCTCCACTTCCAGATTCACAATTAAATTATTATTTGCTATTCTAAAAATAAAAAAAAATAGTATTATAATTTTTAAGACCACGTCTCAACTCTTTACGTTTTGGCCCAAAAGTTTCAGTCTCCATTACATTAAAAATATTAGTAGCATAACAACACAGTAGCACAATAGGAGTATAAATAAATTATTTTGAATACATTCAAATATATTCAATTAACTAACATAACAGTTTATAAAGAAGATACTTGTATTTTAAATCATTTTCTTTAAAAAAGTTTAAAATAATTTTCTCTAAAAACTCATTATTACATTTCTCAACCTCCGTTTCCTACTTTTTTTTTTTTAGTAAATATTATATAAATAATAGGTCGTGATGTTACAGTGGAATAGCGTACGCAAACCTACAAACGCGACTGTTGTAGGTTTGATTCCCACCCAACTGCATGAATTATTTACATTTCCTCGGTTTGGTAAGAAGACAAAGCGCGGTGTTGAGTTCCACCCCTCTACACGCAACGTCCGCAGCAAGCAAATTGCAGCAGAAAGTGGGAGACGGTATCTTAACATTATTTACTCAATTAGAAGCTATATATGTATATATATATATATATATACACACATATTCATTCATCATTTTTATTTGATCGTTCTGGTAACAAGACAAAGCACACCGACTTTTGCAACTTCACACGCAACTCCTCGAGAAATCAGCGCAAAGTTCCCAGGTTCCGGTATTTCCAAAGGTTCCCAGGTTCCCTCTGCCTATGGTAGACACTCTAATGAGAGATACAAAATGAAATAAGCGAACATGCATCAACTTGCATTACGGTATTAGATATTGCTCTAATTACACCTCGTCACGCTATAGAATTATAAATAATATTGTACATAAATATATTATGTCTTACTCATTTTCATTGTACTAGATCTAGAAGCTAGAAAATTTAATGGCTTTGCTAGGGTAATTTTAGTTTTTTTTAGGATATGCATAACCAAAGTTATTTTTTTTAGCTTCACGCTGAATCCCACACATAGTATGGTAGGCAAAGGAGACCTGGGAACTCACTGCTAAGACACCCAGTTCCTATTAAGATACTTCCGTTCCCTACTGTCCGCCGAATTCTGGAGGCATTGCCTGTTGAGTTAAGTGGCGGTACTGAACGCCGCACTTTACATAGTTACCAGAGTGAAGAAATGAAAACACACATATACATTTCATTCCTCCAAGTGGAAATAGAACTCACGACCGTCACGTTTACGGCCCCACTAATCTCTTGTAGCCCTGCCCTATAATCCCTGCCCCTCGTGACACATTGGCCACAAAGTTAATTACAGTCATTAATATTAATAGACAGCATTTATATTCGACTTGCTGCGTATGACACATGACATACTGTAAGTGGTAACTCTAACCGCAGGTACTAGTAGGTACTAATGTGTTAGATCGATATGGTTAACTTGCTGTCCATAATATAGCATCGGTAAATAAACAAACAACACTTAAATATTTTTTTCAATTGGAATCTGGAATGCTCGTATCTTTTGATTTCTTTGACTTAGCAGTTTCATTTTTGTCTGTGCTTTAAGTATCTTAATATATAATATTAATTTCAGCTTGATACCTCCACGGTATCTCGAGATAAATGGTTTTCACAGAAGGATAGACGGACAAAGTGATCCATACTATAAAGGTAAAAACGAAACCCTCATAGGGTTTCGTTTTTACCTTTATAGTATGGAACCCTAGAAAGACCACCGTGGTGCAGAAACATAACATCACATAACCTAGTATCAAACTACATAAATTGATAATAGGTTAAATCTACCCAGTTTGGGAACAATAAAACGCGGTGTTGAATTCTACCATAGTATTCACCATGGTTTTAATACTATTTTCTGTCTGTTTACTAAAAAGGTTGAAATGGTGAACAAATATAAATGCAAATATTTCCTCTTCATTATATTAGTGCAGTTTCAAGGCGTGGGTTTATGACAAGTGGAAACTTTAATACGGAATAACCGTCAATTATACAATAAATAACTCCCGAGGTGCCACATTTACATAGTACTTTATGTGTCATAGAAATATTTATATATAATAATTTTTTTGTTAGAGAACATCTAGTGAGTTACTCCGTTGACCACGTGCCTTCCATTTCGTGTTGAGTTGCGGAACTCAACGCCGCGTTTTGCTTTGTTACCAGAACCAGGAAATGAAAATAAATATTTCTATTATATTAGGAATCGAACGCACAACCATCCATCCGTTATTGTTTAAGAGCTCCTTCACCACAAAAGCGTGTAATTGTTTGTTAAGTGGGAAAGGAACCTACTGTGTTAAGTCAGCCTCATCCAAACTACACTATGATGATATTACTCAATCTAAAAGTAATCTACGTAAATAATTAAATTTGTCGGTTCTTAGTCGTTGTTTATAATAAAACACTATATAATTACAATAGACTACCGTAAAAGCGGAAGAACGCTAGTTAAATTAAAGCTGTACGAGTACATAAATTGAACGCTATATTTTTCACTATCTTCGGATAATATCGGTTTTGAATTTAAGTACAGCGTTAAGTTCCGTTGCGCACATGTAATATCTTAAAATAGGCATGCCAACTGATAAAAAAATATTTTAATTATGTATTTAATTAATGAAACCCGTTAAATACATTACAAGACTCGCATTAACTTTATTATTAAGTGTAGGATTTATATAATATTTTTTTATAATAGAAAAAATAAAACTACGAAATACCCTAATGTAATAATAGACCAAATAATTGATATGTCAAACGACAATCAGAGCAATTAACGTCACGCCTTGGTAAACAAACGAATTCATATTTTGTATTGCATACAATTGTATAGACAGGTTACTCAGACTTGACGTCACAAGCGACTCCATGATGTGTTTCGTTGTGATTTTTAAAATTATAAATTAAAATCATTAATACCATATCTTTATTTTTTGCAGAAATTGGCATATGTATGTACGTTGCAATTTTAATATTATATTTCTCAACAGTATGTATATAACAAACGCAAAATGAAATGTCTTACGACTAGGTTTTCTCTACCTATTCAACTATGTGGGGAACTATGCGGAAGAGCCAAACGTCCAGCCATCACGAAAGCAATTAATTTTATTGTAATGAGAATAAAACAGAAATTATACTATAATTTTGGATAGTTTTTTTTTACTTTATAACAGGCATATACGTTTAAACTTAATTATACATTTAAAAAAAATTATCGCCACGTCAATCCGATTCAGGTTGTTTGTTTATTTTTGTTATTAATATTTCCAGAATATGTCTCATTGAATAACGGAATTCAACTCACTTTTTCTTATAAGATCAAAAAAAATTAAAATTATAAATTTCCCCGAATTGAACCTACATCCTTCGCACATTGCACCACAACGACCTCCACTGCATTAGATACATCTAACATAGAGCATACCAAATCTCGATCTGAATAAACTACCCGACATAATAACAAATTCGATTGAGAACCTTTTAGCCGTAACTCCAAGTGATATTCTTTTATACATGCTATTATTACTTTACTTTGTCAAGTGACATTTACTAGATTCAATTTTCTTCCACTTTAAAAAGCGGATGCGCTTTTATTAAATTAATAAACCACTCTCGGGACGAACTTTATTATATCCTGTACAAAGCAAGTACCTACGTTAACATTTCCGTTTTATCTATTTTTAAATGATTCTAAAAAAGGATTTGATTTTCACTCTAGGAGAAAATGAAAATAAATTATTTTCATTTTCTCGCTCTGGTAACAGGGTAAAGCGCGGTGTTGAGTTTCGCCACTCAACACGCAATGCCTTGAAATTTGGTTGTACGTAGGGAACAGAGTGTCTTAACAGTAACAGTAGGTTTTCTCTGCCTATCCTGATGTGGATACAGCGTGAAGCTCGAAAAAAAAGGTTATACGTTTAAAACGTATGTATGTATAAATGTTTCAATGTTTGATACATAAAATTCTCTTTAACTGAAAGTCATATCCAGATGATCCTTTTTTATTTAAAATGAAGTATATTTCACGAGGCCTTTACGGAGCAGGGACACAAGCGTGCAACTGTAAGCTGTAGGGTCGATTCCCATTCGGAGGAATGAAATATTTAATATTTTCATTTCTTCACTCTGGTAACCTGGCAAATCGCGGCGTTGGATGGGATGGATGGATTTTCAACACACAACATGATGCCTCAAGAATTTGGTGGAAAGTGGGGAACGAACGTATCTGAATGGAGAATTAGGTGTCTTAACACTAGGTTCCCAGGCTCCCTATGTCTACCCTGATATGTGCGGGATACAGCGTGAAGCTAAAAAAAACTATCCCAAGTTAGAAAATAATACAGTTCTCTCCAAAATCGGTTGGTTATTATTTTCTGGACATATACATACATACATTATGCGCACCTAGTAACTAGTATATACCTAGTAGGTAGTAGCTATGTATAGCGGAAAAAATTATTCGGCTATAGTAAAGTTTTTATTGCATTCCGATTGCTGTATAAAGTTAATAAAAGTATTTTTAACCGATTATTATGCGTGAAATTGGAGTTTAAAGCCGTAGTAAAAGGTGTTATAATCGAAATATATCTAGGAATCCTGTACTTTCTTTTGCCTGAATTCAAGACATTACGTGCTGAGTAGTGCAATTCAACGCCGCGTTGCATGTTTTACGCAGCGGAGAAATTAAAATAATAATAATCCTCTATAATCATACCTCGAGAATCGAACCTACAACTATCGCATTTATATTATAATAAAACGCTATCCTACTGCGCTACGATTATCTCAATAGGATTAAAAATGTGTAAAGCAATTGAAAGCATGGTATTACAACCCACGCCTCTTATACTATAGTACTAAATAAGATTATTCTATACCTTTTCATAATACGTTCAAGAATTATTATGAGTTATTAATAACTTTAAACGTATTATATAGACGGTTGACTTATTTTCATTTTCCCGCTCTAGTAGCAAGACAAAGCGCGGCGTTAAGTTGTGATACTCACTCGCATTGTCTGGGAATATGTGCGAAAAATGAGGAACGGAGTGTCTTAACACTAGAACTAGACACACCGTGAAACTAAAAAAAACTTTTTTTAAAAAAATAACCTGACTGAATGAATATTCGGCAAAAAACTAGCGGAACATTAAAGACGATTACATTTTAACGTAACATGTACAGGTACATAATGGTGGAACAAAAAAAACGTTAATTTGTTTATACACGATTGAAGGTTAACGAAATGACCAGTGGTTGTTTAAATACGCTAAGATATAAAGTATTATAAATATGGAAAGAGCTATTATTTATTGGAATTAAAAAAAAATACACCAAAAAAAGTGTGATTAATTGAGAACGAGTGTCGTAACACTAAATTCTCCCTTGCTTGCAATTTGGAATAAAATTCATGGTGCTATATAAAATTGATTGCGATTGCTTACCATACTTTTAAATATTATTAATGTTTCTTAATAGATAAACTGTATTTGTATATCTGTGTCTATTTAGATTTTACGCTAATAAATAGATATACAGAAGCCTCTATTTAGGTTATCTGCCTATCCTGTAAGTGCCTCATCATCACGCATACATTCCACTCAAATTCAAGAAGTTGTGTTGAGATCGTGGAACTCAACGCCGGACTTTGATGAAGCAAAGAATTGAAAATAATTTATATTCCATTATTACATTTACTCTCGAACGCTGTACACGATACGCATTAATTTTAAATAATAAATTAAAATTGAAAAAAACGTATATTGTATATCTTCACGGCCTATAACAATATGAAATCAATATTTTTGATTTATAGAATTACATTACTAAATGATCGAAGGGAAAAATTAAAACTGAAAGATACTATTTTTGTAAAATATTGATTAACAGACACTATTTTGTAGGTATATTTTAGGAAGGTATAGAATACCGAAAACGTGCAGGTACCAAATATTATTTATTTCATACTTTCTCTGAGCACTTTACAAAATACCGAATGCACAATGTGTCATGTGTGTATAAGACGAGAGCAAGGAAGTGGGGGGAAGGTAAAGTATATAATGGACAATGTATATTCACATTATTTCATACATTGCCTAGATGCCCCAAGTATTTTGTACATTGGCGAGGTATTAAAAATACCGAAATTATACAGATTGCCGGGAACATATATGTACGTATATCCATACCTATATTATAAATTCGAAAGTAACTCTGTCTGTCTGTCCTTTACGCAATCAAGGCCAACCCCTAATTCAATTGTGGTAAAATACTCATATAGAGATACTTGAGTGTATTGGGATTAACATAGGTTACTTTATTTTTCTCATGATTGTAATTCTCTCGATATATACTAATATATTAAATTATATTTCAATTTGACAAGCAATTTATTCTGCCATATTAACAACAACCGTCGTTAAGCAATAAGGAACTTTGTTGTTTTAACAAAAAGTTGCCCAAAATGGGTTTCCTGAACTCTTACGTTCGCTGACTTAAGAGACATGTTACAAAAATAATGTTTTATAAAAATATTGCCCTTTAAAAAAATCAATTGAAAAAGTCTGCGATAGTATTTGTTTATCCCTGAAAGTTGTGTTACAGGAACCATTTTAATATTATATATTTAATTTAAATTTATCGGATTATTGTCAATGTGTTTTCTATAATTTAGTACGCATCCTTATCAAAATTAATATAATAGTCACCTTTAGCATTTCACCTAGATGAAAATTATATTTTACTATACATCATTCTAATAAATACATAAGGAGATATCATTGATTCAAAATGCGCTGGCCTCCGAGCCGCACGGTATGACCGACTCGAACAGGCAGACGACGTTGACGGTTTTGTAAATTTTCATATATTTTGCATCTACTGTTAATTTTTATATGGTTATTTGCTGTTTATTGTTAATTTATATTTTTTCTTTGGTTCCTCGCTTATTCGAGTAGTAGATTGTTTAGAATTTTTGTAATTTCTCTGCGCGGCATCGGCATAATATTATTTAAGTATTGAGGAAAGAATGGTTGGTTATTTCAGTTCGGTTATCTATATTATATTTTTCGGGATTTTATTTGATATGCATTTAGTTATTTCATTTAGTATCTGTGTATGCGCGCACGGAAAATGTGTAAAAACGTTTTTCCCGGATAATTCAGTATCCCGTGGAAATTCCGCAATACAAAATAGCCTTTTTGTTGGTCCATAACCCCCGCTATCGATCACTGAAAGTTCTATTTTTTTTTGTAGTTGAGTATAATGTAAATAATCACATGCACTTCATAAATACAGCTATTTGGAAATCACAAACAGAAATTCAAATTTTATCTATAAGAAACGGACAAAGCAACGGAAACTTTGCAGTTATCAATTATTTTTTGTCGCAAAATGCCTTATAGTGACTTATTTATAAGAGATTCGGTGTCGCGGATTTTTATTAGAATGAATGAAATTGAATATTTTTGTAGTACGATGTACTTGCATATATTTTATTATTTTCGCAGCGCCTGCGGTTTGATGGCGTTCATTATTATTGTTATTTGGTTATGTACGGCTAACTAAAGAAATACACCGTAATGTTATATAGCCTATAGCACATAATTTGTCTATCTCTTAAGGACAACCAACTGTGACCATTTTTGTGTTTAAAATAAAGAAGGAATAATTGCGAAACTATTTTTAATAGTACAGTATTATTCCTTATTCGATTAAGTATGTTGGACACATTGTGAGCTTTATACAGATTGAAACGGATATTTTAGAAAATATCAAAGTTTTATAATGAACTGTTTGTTATACGTTGCGTAAATATTTAAAGTTGCAAAAAATCATATACGAGTATTGTAACGAACATTGTAATTCTTTAAAAAAAATAAATAAACTGCGACAGCATATATCTTTGCATAGCATTATCTATTTTTTTACTGTATTATTATAGTATAGATTATTATAGAATACGTGTTACTTTTAATTTAAATACTTTGAAATATTTATTGACGTTCATAATATTAATAATATAGCTGGTTTTGTTTAGTTTTTTTTACTAATATTTTACTTTGGTTACGTTTGCTTTTTATTTCTGTTCATTTTAATTAGTTACGTATTTTTTCTAATAATAAGAATTTTCTCTACTTATTATTCTTTTTCGGTTTATTTTGATTATTTAGGCTTTTATTTTCTTACCAATCCTATTGAAAACTGAAAATAATTTCATAAATATATTTAATAAATATTCGTATAGTTCATGCGGGCCAAGCCGCGTCCGGGTCCGCTAGTTGTAAATATATTTTTTTATTTTTAATTGGTGAAGGCATATTTGAACTGGAACACTTTTTAAAATACATTCTCCTGTCGTGTAACATTATCTATTTTTTACCATTGCACAGAACATATAACTCAAATATAAATTTCATTATACTTATTAAGAAAATGTATAAAAATTTGATCGTAGCGGGATTTGCACCCGCGCCTCGTTGGAAAACGTCCTTGGTCGGTTTCCAAAGAGGCGCGGGTTCAAATCCCGCTACGATCAAAGTTTTTATACTAAATATTGTTTTCATAATAAATATTTTTCTTACTTCAATAACTAAATGATTTAAACTAAATATTATTACAACTAATATAAACTAAATATTAACTAAAAGAAATGGAATCTCTTACTATTTGTCAATTCTGTGGATTATTCAACATCGTGTAATCGATTTATTTTATAATTTTCAGCGAGATATAAATACAGCAGCCGCGACATATACTCGCATATAGAGTTACTACCTGATGAGAGTAATGATGTCCAGAATATTTTTACTTTTTATTTTCGCTGCCGTTATGGTATCAGCTAAGGTACATTCTTTTAAGGCGGACTATGCACCTGACACTCTGGCTTTCGATGATGATGCAAAAACTGAAAGGACTGGTAGATCTCTACCTCAAGGAGTCTGTACCGGTGAAAAATGTCACATTCCTCCTGCGTGATCTAATTTATCTTACCAAATAAAAGATCCCATCGACATTATTTATTTGAGGAACCCTAATTGTACAATAAAATTTTAAATTTATTACTAAGCAATTTTTATTTCGATACATATTAGTGTGAATATTTTCACCATCGACTTTTTTTAGCTTCACGCTGTATCCCACATATAGCAGGGTTTGCAGAGGAAATCTAGTGTTAAAACACTCCGTTCTCCACTTTTCGCCAAATTTTCGAGGAATTGGGTGCTGATTAGCGGAACTCGATGCCGCGCCTTACCAGAGCGAATAAAATAAAATATTATATTAAAAAATATTAAAAAACCGTCGCGTTACAGTTACAAGCTTTTGCCTCTGTGCCACGTAGACCTCAAATCATTCATCATCATCATCATTGATTATGATTTTTTTAATATGATGTGAACTGGTTCCTGTCAGTCAGTGTTCAGAAAACGCGTTCCAAATTCAAAAACCTAATTTAATATATCTATAATCACCAACAGTCAGCCAGGCCAGCAACTTCACCTGTTTGCTGCTGCTTAGCCTGTGACACATGGCGCACAGACCCTGGTAACTCTGGCCGCAGGCTGCTTGATGTAAAGTTATTATATATAGCCTTATAGCTAGTAGTGCCCGAAATAAAATCGTTCAACAAAACAAACTCAATCTTATAATATAGATTAATGATTTTTTGATTGTTTATATAAAGTGATTAGTAATGGCTACTCATCGAAACAGAAAAACTGTACTGTTTAAAAAACAGTACAGTTTATTCCATACCTCGAAAAGAAAAAACGGAACACTTTGTTGTCCGTATGTTTCGTCCGTCGGTCAAGACTAGACTACAAGACGTGATGAAGAGGTTTCAAGCTGAAATTAGTACCAAGTATTAAGGCTTATGGTTCCTTGAAGCACAGAAAATATCAAGCTTCTAAGTCAATGCAATCAAAAGATACGAGCATTTATGCACCGATTTTATTGCATTTTGTATGAAATTCGCTGGGGAATCAAAACCTAAGGTTACTTGCCGTGGACCTTTATACCAGATCAGTTAGAAAATTTGGCACAAAGTGAGAACCTACAACATAAATATAGGAAAAATTTCGAAAAGTTAAAGTTTATAGGTATTTCTTAGAAAAAAATCATTACAAACTTATATTTGTAGTTAATTTCTTACAATTGTTATGTTATAACTGCATATGCCCGCAAAATTCAGTTGCTACTTTTATGAGTTGTACTTCCCGTTGACCTACAATCCTGAAATAGGTACGGAAGCCTCAGTGACCGAGTCCGACACGCATTTAACCAGTTTTTTTTAATTTCACGTCATAGCAGGATAGACAAAGAAATATCCCACACATTCCACCCAAATTCGAGATATTACGTGTTAAGTGGCAGAAGTCAACGCCGGGCTCTGTCTTATCAGGGGAAATCAAAATAATTCTTAAGCTGAATGCAATGGTTATAGGTTCGATTCCCCTATTGAACCACTGCATCTACATTCTTGTGATTGTAAACGCAATGGTCAATGGACACTAGCAATAGCTCTACCACTGCGCCACGACGCTGAGCAAAAATATTATTATTTTTTTTCGTCTGTAAAATGATATTGTTAACTTAAACAAAAAATAAATAATAGTTTTGACAATATTAGTTCATAGATTTTTGTTAGTCAAATATAGATAAAGATTTAAATATATGATTTGTCATTTTTAAAACAGGTATTTTATTTATATTCCAGGTCAACCGGAAGCAACCTATTAATTTTGATTCCCTTTATAGTGTTGAAGTACTATAAATACGGCCATATCATTTTTTTAAAGTAAATGTAGAAATACAATTTTTTCAGAATTTGAATATGTTTTAAATTTTAACTTGATATCTCTAAGCGTTCCTAGATAGAGGCTCTTGACAGACAGACGGACAATGAAGTGAAGATTTTATAAGAGCTCATTTTTTCTTTAAAAAGTGCGGAACCTTAAAAAGATAAACAGATATATGAGGGAGTTTAACGTGGGGGAACTCTTCGCTCAATTGACAATTAGTCGCAATGGTATTGTGTGTTGAGTGGCGGGACTCAACGCAGCGTTTTTGTCTTGTTACCAGAGCGAGGAAATGAAAAGGATTCAATATCCTAAGTGGCATCTTGATCCACAAATTTTATGAAACATTGGTGTTTTCGTTCTGGTTTTAAGAAGAAATATCTCGACGTATTTTGAAGTCACTCCTCTACCCCTTAACTTCCTAAAAAATATACACTTAAGTTTTGCAACGACTAGGTACTTCAATAAATAATTATATGAAATGGAATCTTACTATTGGAATGTCACTTCTGTGGATTATTCAACATCGTGCAATCGTTTCTTTGATTTTTACGATTATTACACATCATCATATCACACATCGGTCAAACAAATAGAAGCATCGGGGTTGGGGGGGAGGGCGGGGGGGGGGGGNGGTAGGTTAGGAGGAGGGGGGGGGGGGGGGGGGGGGGGGGGGGGGGGGGGGGGGGGGGGGTGAAGGAACACATCTCCGATATCAAGAATGAGCATGTATCGAAGTCAGCTGTGTGTGAGCATGCTGTGGATAAACCCAGCAACTCCATTAGGTTTGATAAACCCTCCTCGTTAAGGAAAAAAGATATATGAGAATGATCCGCGAGGTAGGTTTGATAAACCCTCCTCGTTAAGGAAAAAAGATATATGAGAATGATCCGCGAGGCTATTGAAATACAAAAACATCCAAATTTCAATAGAGAGGATGGCTGGAAGCTTTCTACCACCTGGGACCCACTCATAAAATCATTAAAGTCTCAAACCCACCATACTAGAGGGCAAGATACTATGAGCTCATTCTGCCGGAATCCAGGGCAATATGCGAGGCAATTAAGAAATCGTTGGCGATAGTTTGACATAATAATTATGTGAACTGAAAGACGAATGCCACCTCAGTCTACCTGTCTGTGACCATGGACTACTGCAAAGTGTTCGAAACATCGGGTTTCCAAAATGTAAAATCTTAAATAGACGCGATTAATCCGGTTAAAATAGTTTCATTTAAAATCGTGTAATCGATTTATTTTATAATTTTCAGCGAGATATAAATACAGCAGCCGCGACATATACTCAAATTTAGAGTCACTAACTGATAGAGAAATGATGTTAAGAATATTTTTACTTTTTATTTTCGCTGCCGTTATGGTATCGGCTAAGGTACATTTTTTTGAGGCGGACTTTGCACCTGACGCTCTAGCTTTCGATTATGATGCAAAAACTGAAAGGACTGGTAGATCTCTACCTCAAGGAGGCGCCTGTCCCGGTGGTAAATGTCGCCCTCCAGACGTGCGCTAATTTATCTTACCGAATAAATGATCCCATCGACATTATTTTTTTGGGGAACCCTAATTGACTGTTTTGAAAATTATTATTATAAATCATTGAATAAAATTTTAAATTAATTACTAAGTTGTTTTTATTTTGATACATACTTGTGTGAATATTTTCATCATTGACTTTTTTTACCTTCACGCTGTATTCCACATATAGCAGGGTATGCAAAGGAAACCTAGTGTTAAGTCGTTCCGTTACCCACTTTTCGAATTGGGCATTGAGTGGCGGAACTCAATACCGCGCTTCTGCCTTACCAGAGCGAAGAAATTAAAATATTAAAAAAAAATCATTCCCGAGTGAGATTCGAACCTGTCGCGTTACAGTTACACGCTTTTGCCTCTGTGCTACGTAGGCCTCAAATCATTCATCGTCACCATCATTGATTATGATTTTTTTATAATAATATAATATGAACTGGAACATCACAGTCAGTGTTCAGAAAATGCGTTTCAAATTCAAAGGCCTTATTTATTATATAATATCTATTATCATATAATATATATTTTTTGTCTGTAAAATGATATTGTTAATTTAAACAAAATAATAAATAATATAATAGTTTTGACAATATTAGTTAATACATGTTTGTTGGTCAAATATAGATATAGATTTAAATATTTGATTTATAATTCTTAAAACAGATATTTCAAATTCAACCGCTTCTCGTTTTTTCCTACATAGCAGGGTAGAGAGGACCTCGTGCCGAACGTCAAATGTAGAACATTCTGTTCTCCATTTTCCGCCTGAATCCAAGGCGAATCCAAGTGGGGTTCAAACTAGGGGTCGCAATATCGGACCATTCAAGCAAAACCGAGATTTTCGATATCGACTTCAGAAAAATCCCGGAATCCCGGTTTTTTTTTATATTCTCGGGATTTGACAAAATTAGAATTTTTTTTAGCGAAAAGAATGCAAGAGAGATCTGAAAGGCTGTTGTGGGAGGCCCAAAGACACTTTAGACCTGGAAGAGGGTGTATGGACCAGATCTTTTCCCTCCGCATGATTAAAGAAAAATTTTTGGCCGTTAACCAAAAAGTTTTCTGTGTTTTTGTGGACTTGGAAAAGGCGTTTGACAGAGTTGTAAGAGCGAAATTACGGGAGGTACTACCCCAGTACAATGTGAGCGGACCCTTGCTGCAGGCTGAAAATTCTCTTTATAAAGATCACTCAGCCTGCGTACGAGTAGGAGCTGTCATGTCGCCCTGGTTTGATATCCGATCGGGTTTTAAACAAGGCTGCGCCATGTCAGCTTGCTTTCGGGTGCAGGTTGCCCCCGCGCGCTACTCCGAGCATGCCGTCGAGGATTCCCACACACCCTTGACTCCGCGACGTGCCTTTGCAGGCTCCCGCCGCCGCGTTTCGCGAAAGACTGTTGTCCCCGTGTCTCGCGGCCAGTGGCGGTCTAGGAGGAGCACCGTGAGGTTTTAGTGGGTATTCGGACGATCTACATTTGCCAGTCCGCGAGTCCCACATAACCCGCTCGAGTCCCACTCGGGCCGGTATCCTGTTCAATTTGTATTTGGATAGCTGTCTCCAAGGAGTGAAACAAAGTGATATGGGAGTGAAAGTAGGTGACCTGAATGTGAATTGCCTGCTGTACGCAGATGATGCAGTGCTTATTGCATCATCAGAATGCGAGTTGCAGGCATTGGTCACCACTCTGAAAGAAAGGTGTGAATGTAATGGTCTAAGCCTCAATGCGAATAAGACAAAGGTTCTGATTTTTGAAAGAGATAAAGAAAGGACGGAATACAAGATCAGTGTAAATGGTAAGATATTAGAACAAGTGAATGAAGTGGTATACTGGGGAAGTATTTTCAATACGAAATTGATGTGGAAAGGCGTATTGCTGCCAGTAACAAGGTTAACGGAGCCTTAGCTGCATTGATGAGACGGCGAAACGTCAGCACAGCTGCGCGTTTGGCCGTACACAATGCAGTTTTGGTACCGACACTGTTATACGGCAGCGAAACATGGGTATTACAGAAGAAGAATGAAAAAAAAATGAATGCTGTGGAGATGCGATCTCTTCGTAGGATATTCGGAGTCAGCTTAGCTGATCGCATGAAGAGGTTCTGGTTTGAGCACGTTGAACGAATAAGTGATGAAAGAATGGCAAAAAAGATTTACGATGGAAAAGTGAGTTGTAAGAGAGGTAGGGGGAGACGTCGATTGATCTTCAAAAACACGGTATCAAAGATAATGAAGGAAGGTCACATATTTAAAACAAAAAAAATATTATTACATATATTATATTAATCAACATTAACAAAAGACAATAATGACACCTGGAACATCCACGGGCAAGAACAACGTGCAACAACGACGTGCAACAAAAACGTGCAACAACGACGCGCAATGAGAAAATATGGTATTCGTGCGTTCGTTGGTCGGGCCGATCAAACTCAGTTAATGTCGTAAAATTCCGGATTTTGAGGAAAACTCATCGCTTACTTTTGCCGATGTATGTTACGTACTATTGTATACCTTAAAGAAGCCTGGATTTAATAGCAGGCACGTTTTAATTCGAATAACTAACATTCAACTTTGTGAAAACCGAAAAATTTGAATTTAATTTTTAAAATTTTTTTATCAATTTTTAAATCCCGGTTTTAATTTTTTGTAAAATTAAAATCGAGATTTATAAAACCTATATTTGGTCCGATATCCTGGGATTCAAAAATCCCGGATCCCGGATTGCGACCCCTAGTTCAAACCCATAGTTATTGCGTTTCCAGTCAGATGCGCTTACTGTTCTGTTGTGCCACGAAGGGCTAGACGTGGAAACGATTTTTCCGTGGTGTCATAGTTGGAAGCTGCGCTATTTTCATGTTTGTTATCCAATATTATTCGATTCTCATTAGTAACCTGTTCGGTTTTCTATTATTTTTTTCATAGACACTCCGCTCTTCACTTTTCGCTGAATTCTGGAGGTACTGCGATGTGCTTCGACACCAAAGCAAAGAAATTAAAATATAAAATATTTAATTTCATCAATTGAGGCCGGTCGTGGCGCAGCGGCACGAGGTGTGACTGCAAAATCGACTGGTTGTGGGTTCGATCCCCATTCGAGGAGATGAAATATTTACTTAAATTTATATTTCCATTTCTTCGCTCTGGTGTCGAGGTTAAGCGCGGCGTTGAGTTCTGCCACTCAACACGCAATGCCTCCAGAATTCGGCAGAAAGTGGGGAATGGAGTGTCTTAACACTAGGTTCCCTCTGCCTACCCTGCTGTGTGCGGGATACAGCGTGAAGCTGATTTATTTAATTTCATCAAGTGGGAATCGAACTCACAACATGTCGCGTTTATACTCTTGTGCCCCTGCGCAACGACTGGCCTCAACTGATCTCCTGGGTTAAACACATAACAGATATAATTGAGCAGCATATCAGCACCAGTAAATAAAAAATGTATTAACCTAAAAAAATATTTACAAAGCAACATTTCTATTGAACATAATTTAATTATTCAACGGATATGGGTCATTCATATCGTGCAATCGACTTATAAATAATTGACCACCCAAATTCAAGAAGTTTTTTTGAAATCGTGGAACTCAACGCCGCGATTTGATATGCCAGAACGAGGAAATGAAAATAATTTATAATCCTGAAGAAGAATCGAATTCAGAATCATTGCGTTTACTCTCGAACGCGGTACACGATGCGTATTAAAAATATTATTTGGAACGAGAAAAACCAATAATGTAATTCTTCACGGCCTATAACAATCAATATTTTCATTTATAGGAATTACGTTGTTAACGGAGTAAAAAAATAAATAACCGTTTTGATAATGTCAATTCATAGACGAATATAATAAATATAAAAATGGAAGGTAACATCTTTGTAAAATATTAGGTAGGTGATTAATAACCCACTATTTTATGTAGGTAGGTATATTTTAGGTAGGTATTGAGTACTCTATAAAATACCGATTGCACAGCCGGTTATGTGTGTATAAGTAAGGAAGTGGGGGAATAAAAATAATAATAATAAACAAAATACCGAATCCTCTAGTGATTGGAACCTTCTTTTAAGCATGTAGAGAAGGTAAAATATGTAATGAAAAATAATATTCACATTATTTCATACATTGCCTGGACGTCCCAGCTATTCTACACTTTGCCGAGGTATTGTATACAATATCGAAACTATACGAATTGTCGGGAACATACACATATATTGTAAATATTATTTTTTATTTTTAATAGGTGAAGGCATATTTGAACTGGATTGCTTTTTAACATGCATTCTCCTGTCGTATAACATTATCTGTTTATTTACTATACAACCTCCTTTGTGTGTTCTTCATACAACGTGATTAGTTGTGAACTAGCAGATTCAAAACGCCATAATAAAAAAAACGGAACGGAATAATAACAGAGCTCAAATATAAATTTTAATATTTAATTTCCTTTCTTTAGGCAGAAAATTCTTTACTGCTATATACTTGATATGTAATTTGTGTCATTGTAGAACTCTGTTGAATTATTTTATAAAATGTAGTACACACAAAGGCTAAATCTATTCAAACACACCGGCAAGCGCGAGTTAGGCTTGCCCACCGAGGGTTCCGTACAAAACTTGGAGGTCTCGAGCTTATTGCCGAAATTCAAGCTTAGCTCAGCCAAAGCCTTTTCATATGATATCCCGCTTGTACTAGCGGCTTTCATACCAAATTTTGCCTTCCTTTATTTTGTACCTTACTATAACTTTTTTAGGATTAAACTAGAATTGAATAATTTTCAGATTTTTTCCTGGACTGTACTACCTGTAGATGCTAAATTCGGATTTGGATTCAGGTCATCCGGAAGTAACCTATTAATTTTGATTCCCTTTATAGTGTTGACATACACGCTTTTTGCGATATAAACAGATTTACCGTTTATATCGCAAAAAGCGCGTATTTCAACACTATAAAGCATATATTTTTATAAAGTAAATGTAGAAATACGATTTGAATATATGTTTTAAATTTTAACTTGATATCTCTAGCGTTCCTAGATAAAGGCTCTTGACAGACAGGCAGACGGAAAACAAAGTGATTTTATAAGGGCTCCTTTTTTCTTTAAAAGGTACAGAACCCTAAAAAGATAAACAGTTATCACAATAGAAGGGGTGTGGGGGAACACTTTGCTCAATTGACAATTAGTCGCAATGGTATTATGTGTTGAGTGGCGGGACTAAACGCAGCGTTTTTGTCTTGTTATCAGAGCGAGGAAATGAAAATGAATCAATATCCCGAGTGGGATCTTGATCCAGAAACTTTATGCATTACATTCATGTTCTCGTTCTGGTTTTAAAAAGAAATTTCGTGAAGTATTTTGAAGTCGCTCCTCTACCCCTTAACTTCCTAAAAAATATACACTTAAGTCCTTTTACTACTACGTGACTAGGTACTTCAATAAATAATTAAATGACATGGAATCTGTTACTATTTGTCACTTCTGTGGATTATTCAACATCGCGTAATCGATTTATTTTATAATTTTCAGCGAGATATAAATACAGCAGCCGCGACATATACTCGCATATAGAGTTACTACTTCATAGAGTAATGATGTCCAGAACATTTTTACTTTTTATTTTCGCTGCCGTTATGGTATCTGCTAAGGTACATTCTCTTGAAGCGGCCTCTGCACCTGACGCTCTGGCTTTTGATGATGATGCAAAAACTGAAAGGACTGGTAGATCTCTACCTCAAGAAGGCGTCTGTCCCGATGGTTCATGTAGCCCTCCTGACGACAGCGGTTTTATAATACCAAGCGGGTATTAAAATACCGAATAAAGGATCCCATGGCTTTTATTTGTTTTATATGGCTGTTTTAAGAATTATAATTATGAATTCCTGAATAAAATTTTTAATTCAATTTTTAGATTTTCGATACATATTTGTGTGAATATTTTCATCATTGACTTTTTTATATAAATAATTTGGTTAAACCGGCCACGATATATATCACTTTGTATGAAATAGTCAAGAAATAAATTTGAAATTATTTCTATTAAATATTTATAACTGTTTACTTTTCAATATATTTCCTTTATTTATATTGTAAGTTCTTACTTTGTTCCAAATTTCATTCCTGTAGCACCCTCAGCAAAATAGAGCAAAATCGATGCTCATCTTTTGATTGCGTTGACTTAGAAGCTTGATTTTTTCTGTGCTTCAAAGGACCATAGACCTGAATATTTGATACAAATCAGCTTAATATCTCCCACGCGATCTCAACATAAATGGTATTAACAGACGGACGGACAACAAAGTCAGCCTCTAAGAATTTCATTTTTCCTTCGGAGGTACGGAATCCTAAAATATATAAGGGTTCACAGGAATCCGGATATGACTAACATTTGATTTAGCTATTGTGGAGAGGTTCTAATAAAATTCAAATCGTACAGTTTATAGGAGGGTCAATAATAGGTTTTTTCTCTAGATTGTATATATTCATACACAATATTACATTGTTTATATTTTTTAAGACATTGTGTGTAGCTGACAGTAAGAATGACGTTGAGTACAGCACGAGTAAGGATCATCGTTGCGTACTTACGCTCTTCTCAAAGACTGTAGAGAGCGATAACAGTCAAGTGGCGTACTGTGTGTTCGAATACTTTACCTACTATACAAGTATTAGATTGTGGCCATCCTGGTGAAGTAGTGTTTGACTATTAATGCCACCTGTTGTGGATTCAGTTCTCACCTGGAGAAAGTGATAAAGCGCGGCGTTTAGCCGCCACTCGCAATGTCTGAAAAATTCTGTGGAGAATGGAAATGGTGTGTATGTAAGTTGAAAAAAAAATATTTTATTTATTTAATATAAGCACGTTATTTATTTCGTTCATTATTTCGTATTTAAAATTATGAAAATGTACAGAGTCCATATTATACATTTTTTTTATAAAATAATTAAATCCTGCGAAAATGATTAAACAAAAACTGAGATACAAGTTTTTAATAAAAAAATAATATTATTTTTTTTTTATTTATTAATAAAGGAAAAAATAAACATTATGTAACAGATCGCTAGAGTACCCTGGTAAGACAAATTCCGGTGTTAAGTTTAGAACTCAACGCGTGATATCTCGAATATTACTTCAATTCTGCCTAACTTATGCGAGAGCAAACGTGAAGTGTAAACTAAAATTCTTGTTCGTATCTTCTAAAGACGGTTTGCACTTCTTATCTTCTTAGTATAAAGCTTCGGCGAATTTTTTGGATGTATGTTTTCTGATTATACATATATTTGATAAGCGCCAAATGGTTGTACACGTAATATTCTCATAATACACTGTAGAGCTTCTCAGGGACGCTTGATAGGCCCTGTCCTATTAAAATTTACCTTAATTGTATAATGTCATCGTGGCGCGTACAGGGATATTGTAGGTTCACTCACTTATTCTTTTCGTTTTAGCAAGATAAAGCGTGGATTTAAATTCCGCCATTCTACAAGTATTGTCACAATGTTATGTTGGTCAGGTTTAATTTTAATATAATTAAAAAATTTACAAAATATATATTTTACTCTACACTCCAAGTTATCTTAAATTATATTTAAACTTTAAGCAATAATTTTAAACACTCAAATGAAGCATTAAGTAAATCATAACGCGACGTTCGTCGAAGAAATAATTTGGTTATCACGTATAGAATTGGACTAACTAAACATTGTCTTTAAATTCACTTCTTCTTTATTATAATTAATTTGAATTTCTCAGTATAATAATTGGAATAATCAATTTTATGAGGGTGTCGTGGCGCAGTAGCACAACTTCTGACTGTAAAAGCGACGGTTCTGGATTTGATTATCACTCTTTTTAGCTCCTCGCTCTAGAAATAAGATTAATGTCTTTAATTATAAAAGACAAATGCCCATTTAATACCTATAAAAAAACAAATACTCATTTAAATAAAAAAATGGTCAAGTGCGAGACTCGCCTATCGTCGGTTCCGTACCAATTTCAGGATTATAGGTCAACCAGAAGTAAAACTTATAAAATTGACAAATGTGATTGTAAAATAATAATTTTATGTAATTTTAAAAACAATTTAATTTATTATCGCACTTATGTTGTATGACATGAACTAAAATATAAGTCGAATATTTTCTTCTTTATAAAGTACATTAATTTTTTAATTAAAGTATCCTATATGTTTTGATAACGCGGCCAATTTTATACAATATGTAACAAACCGGTACATAAATTTTCTCTTCAAGTCTTTTGATTGTCTTGACTTACAAGCTTTACTTTCTTCTGTACTCCATAGGACCATGTGGATATTTGATATTAATGTCAGCTTGCCACCTCCACGTATTCTCAAAACATATGGCAGTGCAAAAGGAAAGACGGACAAAAAGTGATCCTATACAAATTCCGTTTTTTCCTTTTGAGGTACAGAATTCTAAAAAGGATAATTTTATATGACTTTTAGTCTTCGAGAAAATTATGGACAAATATGAAAACATTCACATACCTACAATATTTTAAATACATAATTGGGCTTCCAACTTAAATAGCATCAAATATTAAGCTATTCCAATATCACATATTATATAAGTAAGTATTAAAATCACTCTTTTTTCTAAGATTTTACTGAAGTGTTGTTTACCTAACAAAATAAAAACTTTTCTTTGTCATATTTGGCCCACGTGAGGTCGTCGACTTTTGATAAGGCATGATTTGATTTCCATTCTACTATACTTTCATAAAACCCAAGACAACATGATTAAGAGCGAAATACTTTTTTTTACTATATATTTTATCCTTAGGAAGAACTAACCGGTAGTCTAGGACTCAAGACTACCGGTTAGTGAAAGACACGGATACATTCTCCGGTCACGCTTGAATTCGAAACATTGCGTGTTGTGAACAGACAGTGTTGCAAACAGTGGTAAAACTCAAAATTGCATTTTATCGTACCAAAGCGGGGAATTAAAAATGGTTAATTCTCCCAGCAGAAATCAAACCCACAACCATCGCGTTTACAGTCAGTAGGTGTCTACGAGTCTTTTCCAATTTTTTTGTTAGCTTCACTCTGTATTCCACACATAAGAGATTAGGTATAGGAAACGTGTGAACCTAGTTCTATTCCACACTTTCTGCAGAACTCTGGAGTGGTGGTACACAACGCTACGCTTTGCCTCGTTAACTGAGCGAGGAAAGAAAATATTAAATATTTCATTTCCTCGGATGGGAATCGAACGCCTAACAATGTGTCGCATGCTTGTACTCCTGCGCCACGGCTGGTCTCTCGATCTCTTCTACGATAGTAACGAAAAATTGTATTAAGTTGTAAATGCTAGCATTTACACTTAATTTTTTCTTCCCATGAGTACGGTGTAGCATACCATTTAATATCTATTTAATAATATTTTTTATTGACTTATACTATATATATAAAGAAACTAGTTTTAAACTGTGACTTCACCCGCGTGTTTAAATGGAAATAGCTAATAGTTGTACATGACACATTCTCAATCTCCGAGGCAACTTTGACAGAATTATAGTGGGTAACATGGAAAAAATTAACGCCATGTAATATAAATATCTTCCTCAATAAATAAACCATCAAACACAAACAGAATTTTTAATGATTTATTAAATTCGTTAAATTTTTGTATCTATTATAAACCTATACTTCAAATGATCATTATACCAGAAGCCGAATGTAAAAGTAAAGTTGCAAAATTGCTTAGAACTTTTGTAACTTGTAATATTATATTGGGCGGCTATACGGGACATATCGCCGAGTGGGAATCAAAACCACAACCATCACAAAAGTCAGACGTTGTTCCACTGCGCCACAATTCGACGAATCTTTAAAACCTTATAATAGAACCAAGTTTTCTTTACTAAAAGCGATTTTAAAATATAAAATGACATCATACAATGCTGTTTAAACAGTATAATATAATATAAACTTAATAGACACAGTACAAGGTTATCGCAGGCGATGGGTCACTTGAATAATATAAATAAATTACCTACACTTAGCACTAAACAATATTAAAGCGTAAATAAATTAACCTATTTACAGATTTCGATTCAATGTAATGTTCTTTTGAAGTTGTTTATAAAGATTCACAATTTTGTTAGTAATTAATTCATTATTTGTTAAATAATTTGAATCTCATTTAGAGCTTTACAAATAAATACACAAGATTTTTTAGACATTTTTAAAGTGTTAATCCACACTTAGGAAAGAAAAATACTTATTTAGAAAACGTATAAAAATTTTTGAACGCAGCGGGACTCGAACCCGCGCCTCCTGCAAACCGACCAGGCGCTCTGACCGCATGGCTTAGTGGTCAGATGCCTGGTCGGTTTGCAGGAGGCGCGGGTTCGAGTCCCGCTGCGTTCAAATTTTTATACGTTTTCTAAATAAGTAAATACACAAGAGTCCAAGCAGTAAATGGTTCTTTTTTTAAATATTCACGTTTATAAATGTTAAAGTTTCTCCACACATTTACCACTAATTTTCGCGAATCCTGTAGGACATTTGTCTCCTGCTAGAGCAACTCTATCGTCTAGTTCATCATCATCAGGTAAGGTACGTATGGACGTAGTAGTACTTTCTGTCACCCGTTTTTCATCCATTCCCCACACCCAAGTTTCATTTTCATTTTCTTGAGGCATTCCCAATTTTCGTTCTTCCGTTTTAGGGAGTTGGGACTCTTCAGGAGTATTTTGAGCTGGTCTATTTGTAGATGCTTCACTCCTTGTGCTATTACTTCCTCGTGTAGAGCTCACGTTTCTTCGTTCATTTAATGTGTTAACATTAGTTTTCAAAGATCCTTCATATTCCGTTGGTAATATTACACTCACTCGTTGTGTTGTAGTAACACGCCTACAAGGCTCCGTTCTATCATTGTTATCAATTTTTGTTTTCACACTTGTTAAAGTTGAGCCGCCATTCACGTTTTCTATTTTTCTGCCTTCAGGCTGATGTAAACTAGTTTTTAATCTAAAATCATTTTCATTTCCAATATAATTGTAACTATCAGCATTTATATTTTCTTGATTCTGAACAATAGAAGGATCTTGTATGTGATAGTAATGGTATGACACTTCATGTTTCCGTGGAACATTGTTTACACCAATACCATATTCAATATTGCGTCTCTGAACTAATTGATCGCTGTGAACACCAACGTTGACTTCTGAGTTCACCGGCTGCACTAAATGTCTATCGTTGTAAATATGTCTAGCCGATGCTGCCGTAACAGTTATAACAAGTAAAATCACTTTGGCCATTATCACTAGTCAATCATACTGAATACCATAGATATTGTTCCCATACACGAGAGCACTTCACGGCCGCCGACACAAAACTGTTTATATCTTGCTAAAAGTTGGTAAATAAGTCCGTTACACGGAACCGAATGATCCACAGATGTGACAATTTTTTTTTTGTAGATGCCACGTGAGAATTGTTGATGCGCCTCGCATTTGTAAGACGGTATGAGTAATTTGCTTTCAACTCTGATTTTTATACAATTTTAACTATTGCTTATATTCAACCATCAGCTAATTAGTTAATCTCAAAAACTTTAATTAAGCTCTTAAGTTATGTTTTTAGAATACTTAACCAACTTAGTTAATTGATATATTACTTGAATATTCGTCCGCTGGTCTATTGTTTATTAAAAACTCTTTAGAGAAATAATAATGACCAATTTCTACTCGACACTCTACAACTGTTGTCAAAAATATGATGTCACTGTAATATTTTTTTAGCAACACAGTGTATCTCGTATATGGCAATGGCTGAAGCACCCACTCTCTACCACACTCTTTTTCGAGATATTGCATTTTGAGTGGCGAAACTCAACGCCACACTTTATCTTGTTACCAGAAATCTACTTCTATATGGAAATGGAACCCACAACCGTCGAGTTTACAGTCAAATGCTTTGCGGTTCCGCCACAAATGAATGATCTATTGCTTTTTTTATAATTTAATTCGAAAGTGTATAAATTAGCACTATTTTCTCCTACCACATTCCACATTTGTGAAAGCTGTCTCAACATCGATATTTATAAATTACATGTTTCTTAATTATTTTTAGCTATCACCTCTATTTAGTTCGTATAATCTTTGTCACAATCGAATGGCCTTGAGGAGCTGACGCATGTAGCTTACATAATGTGCCCTAAGGTCCCGAACCCGATGTGAACTCTAGGTCTGTGGGGTACAGGTTATAATCCGGTAGCACCAAACATCATGTACGCAATACCTGGGCCATTCGTTTTCATTAACGTGTATGATTTTGTATGGTTTCGCGTATAATACTGCTATAAAATATAAATTTAAATTTAATAATAAGTCAATATGATATTATGTATCAAGAAAGCTCTCTAAAAGTGTAAGTTGAATCAATCCTTTTTTAAAATGTTTAAATTGTAATTCATTAGGAAGAGCATGTAAAATTTACTTTTGTTTTTGTTTTGTTTTAGGGTATCGAGCCTCATAGGATAAAACGAAACTCTTATAGGATAATTTTTGTGTTGTTGTCCGTCTGTCCATCTGTCAAGACCTCGCCCTCGAGATCGCGTGGTGATATCAAGCTGAAATTATATCAAATATCAGGTCTGCGGTCCTTTGAAGTTCAGAAAAAAACGAAGCTTCTAAGTCAACGCAATCAAAAGATATGCATCGATTTTGCTCCCCTGGACCTGGAGGTATGAAATTTGGCACGAAGTAAGAAATTAAAGCAATACAAATAAACTGTACTTCCTGTGAACCTACAATCCTGAAATTGGTACGGAGCCCTCGGTGGGCGAGTCCTGACTTGCAGTTATCCGGGTTTTTTAACTTCACTCTGTACTCCTCTGTAGCCAGAGATATCTTAATGATAAAATACTCCATTCCCCACTTCTATTGGTCTATTGTTAGTAATTATTTACTTGCTTATCACAGTCTAAATAAATCTAATGGACATCTGATTTTTAAATATACAGAGTGTTTTTGTCACCACTTTAAATGAAACCACAGTTTGAACTAGTCTATAAAAACCTAATATAATTAAAACAAAAAAAATCACTTTTTCATTTTTAAAAAATGAAAAAGTGATTTTTGAAACAAAATAATTAATAAAATTGCCGTAGTAAAATAAGACGCCATTTGTCAAGAATGAAGTACACAGACACAAACCTCATTCACGAAATCGAGTCGTAGGTAATGGCGGCGATGTTAAATTGCATAAAATAGTACGAGAAATATTTCTTTCTCGTTCTAGTATGTTTTTGGAGAATGACAAGCGGCAGATTGGCAACGTTTGGTAGTATTTTTGTAGCAGTAGGTGTTTACGTTATTGATATCTATTCGTAACCGCGTCACATACAGTACAGTATACAATATGGATAAACATCGTTAAATTTAAAAAAGAAGCCTACGTCTAAATTGTTGAGGTATCTTGATTAATTTCTTTAGGTATGGGTTTGAAATATTTTACGCTATATGCTGCTCCCGTAAAATGAGCGCAGACAGTTCCACCCTGTATTTTAAGTTAAGAATCTTTTATTTGATGTTAATAGTTATTAGCACAGTTGTGATAGAGCTATAATTAATAAGTAATTATTTAACCGCCAATAAAACGAAAACAAATTAATGAATTTCTATTTAATCTATACTAATATTACAAACCTGAAGAGTTTGTTTGGTTGGCTAGTGCTATTCTCAAGAACTGCTGGTTCGAATTGAATAAACATTTTAGTATGTATGCCGTATAGTTCACTTATCGAGCAAGGCTATAGTTTGTATTATATCCCAATAAATAATCGTTACCTCGGATGTATAGAATGTTTCATATAGCCGAAGCCGCAGGTAAAGATATTATTTAATAAAATATTGATATCAAGAGTATAATACTTTCCTAGACATTTGAAATGACTGTATCCACTGTGTTTGTCATCAATTTGTCACTACTTGTGCTTTAAACACAATTATTTATTTATTTTTAACTTTACGCTGTCTCCCGCATATGGCAAGGGCAACAGATGGAACCTAGTGCCAATTTTGGGTTTATCTTGTTACCAAGGCGAAAAATAACTCATTATCCCAAGTGGTTTGCAGTCAGACGCTGTGCCGCTGAGTCACGATGGATTCAAAAAATCGACAATAATATTATAAGCATATTAAATTTAAAGATATATTATTTATAACTCGTTGGGACAGCCATGTTACGAGGAAATGTGAAAAGACAGTATTCTCGTGGCCGATGACGCACAATACGGATAGATAATAAAAAAACGGCATCACGTTTATTCCCGCATAGCAGGATAAGTAGAGATATCTTAGGACTTCAGGCACAGTGTTCCCTACTTTCCGCCGAATTTCCGCAATATTGAGTGGAGAACTCAAAATTGACCTTCGTCTACCAGAGCAAGGAAATGAAGATAAATTAGTTATAATCGGGAATCCAACCCGCAACCGTCGTGTTTGCAGTCAAACGCTGCCCACTTTACGCCTGTAGATAATATTAATGATAATGACTTACCAGATTTATTAAATCAGGTTACATTAATTTTAAATTATTATAATTTTAAGCTTAACTTACTCTGTACTAATAAATCTGTACTTGTGGAAATAATAACTACACTTTGTATATTCATATTGTATTTTAGTATTTAAATAGAACTTAATAACGCCATTCAACACATTATATCTGGAATATAATGAAACTGGACGGAAAGGGAGAACGGAGTGTCTTAGCACTAAATTTCCCTCCGTACTCTATTAATCGTGAAAAGGCTGGGAGCTACTAATACAATATTCAATATTGTAAGCAAGAAATATATAACAAGTGCTTTATAAATACACATACTCTATAATTATCTTCTGATGACATTTCATTTATAACTAGTCATTGCCAACAACTTTGTTAGAGTGGACTGTAAGATGTTAAATGAAAAATAACTATTTTTCCGTTCCGGTAGGATTTTTTAGAAATACATGCCAAACTTCAAGTTACTCAATAACGCAAGATCTTAATAATATAATAATAAATCTTTATTTTCATCTCACAAAGCTTGGTCATAAAAAATACACATTTGACAAAGAAACCAGTGGTGAACAGTAAAAAGCTAATGTGAGAGACTGGTGTCCATACTGGGTATATACCTGTTTTACAGATCACCAGGCACTCACCCTTTCATAATCTATAACAAGAGTGGTTTCAGATATGGAAAAATATTAACAGTATAGACCTTAGAATTATCTTTAGTATTTAGTATATATTTATAATTAATTTAAACTCACATATTAGTATATGTGTGTGTGTGCATGGGAATGAGTGCATGAATGTGTGTGTGCGTGTGTGTATATGTGTGTGTGTGTGTGTGTGTGTGTGTGTGTGTGTGTGTGTGTGTGTGTGTGTGTGTGTGTGTGTGTGTGTGTGTGTGTGTGTGTGTGTGTGTGTGTGTGTGTGTGTGTGTGTGTGTGTGTGTGTGTGTGTGTGTGTGTGTGTGTGTGTGTGTGTGTGTGTGTGTGTGTGTGTGTGTGTGTGTGTGTGTGTGTGTGTGTGTGTGTGTGTGTGTGTGTGTGTGTGTGTGTGTGTGTGTGTGTGTGTGTGTGTGTGTGTGTGTGTGTGTGTGTGTGTGTGTGTGTGTGTGTGTGTGTGTGTGTGNGAATAAGACCAAAGGACTGGGGATTAGTTCGTAAATTCGTAAGTACTTTGCTAATAGGGAACTTTACTGGTATATTCGCTGCTATATCCTTTCCCGCATTAACAAAAAATGTATTTATAGAATTAATGGAGGCTTGAGGTAATTTAGGATCAATTAGGTCCATTGCTTTAGTTTGATGTTTATGGGTGTGAGTTATGGATGTAATAACTTCCCAAAGTTTTTTATTATTAGGCGCGTTAGCAAGCCTGTTACCGTCATAGTCTCGTTTAATTTTTTTTAATAAGCTACTGCAAAAATTTCTGTACCTTTTGAAGGTTATCGTAAGTATTTCATTATCTGGATGTTTTTTCGATTTTTGATGCAGTTTATCTCGGTTTTTAAGACAGCGCAAAAGTCCAGGAGTCATCCATGTCTTGAGAGTCATTTTCCGACACGAAGACTTTACTATTTTGGTATGTGAGGCCAAAGCATTACTAATTTTGGAAAGAAGAAAATTTGTTGCAAGGTTAACGTCACAGTAGGTAAACAAAGAAGAAAAATCGAGAGATTTTATAGAAGAATCAAGTTTTTTATAATCAATAATCTTAGTATATTTAAATTTAGGCGTATTTTTAAGGTTGATTTTAAGAAATAACATAACTGTATCATGATCTGTAACAGAGGTTTCAGCCACGAAGCAATATGCAGGTAGGCGTGTTTTAAGGACAATATGGTCCTAGCAAGTCTTTATGCGTGTTGGTAAGCGATGTGCGGGAAGCATACCGTGCATTGCAAGTAGCTCCAAATAAGTTTGGGAACGTGGGTCATCGTTGTCTATACTAATATTGATATTAATGTCACCTGCTAAGATAATATTTTGAAATTTCGAGCAATTTTTTAGTAATTGATCTAAAGATTTGAAAAATTCAGAAGTATCTCTGATAGCAGGTGGTCTGTATATAGCAATGATAATCGTGTTGCTATTAATTACTAAAGATAAACAATTCGCGTCACAAAGGACTGGCTCATTAAGAACCACATTATATTTTTCTTTATAGTAAACAGTGATTCCCTCATTTTGGCTTAAATTACGCATAGTAACAACTGAGCTATAACTATCTAGGAGGGGAACCAAATGTGATGACATGAGCCAGCATTCAGTCAAAATTATAATATCCCAATCAACTTTAGACCGTATTAATAATGAATGAAATGAATCAAAATTACGCGAAATACTTCTTATATTTTGTGATATAACTTTGAGAGTCCGCTCTGTACTTTGAATTAGCTTTGAACTATCATCAATATTACAAACTCCAAACTCTGCTACAGTAAGAGAATCAATTTGTTTATTGAGCTTATTCAAATGACAGTCGAATTTTGATTATAAAATTTTAAAACAAATGCAGTAGTAAAAATGTTAATAACTTTGTATAATAACAAAAGAAAGTAACTGTAATTTAATGTATGTGAAAAAAACAATAGAGGCTTGGGGAAATAAGATATTCGCAAGATGAATAATTTAAGCACAACATAAATTACTGAAGACTCTAAATATGATAAAAAAAATCCATTTGTAATATTTGAGAGTGAAGCAGAAAATATGAATTGATTTATAACTTAGTAAATAGAGTTTCTGTATACATAAATAGGATGCATTAATTAAATAATAAATATTTATAACAATATAGTGTTTTTTGTTCAGTATATAATTAGTATATGTAGTATTTTGGGTATAGTAAATACAATTGTGTTGTGATGTGGAGTTTATATCAAAGCATGTTGTACAATGTGTGTAAATATTATGTAAAACAAGTACAAATATCATATAACAAAAATATGTTTTTAACTTAAAGTTATTATAGCTAAAATTAACTGCCACTTCAACTCTTAAAATACCATATAGTCACTTAGAAACCAACACAGAAAGATCCTCCTCCTTTTCAATTAAAATCCTAGATGAATTGTCATTATGTTTTAGGTACACTCTTCCATTTGAAGTCCAGCAGTTCTCATAGTGGTACTTTTTACTAAACTGGCGAGCAAGATAGTGGAGGTGTCTATTTCTAGCTGTTAGAGATTCAGAGATATATATAGGCCGGGGCGGATATGCCAAAGAGATAATATTTGTTGAGAGCTTCTTATCTTTATGTTCTTTATTGTAAATTCTACTTGCTTTAAGAAAATTATCTTTTGTAATTTGAGATGTAAATCTCGCGACAATTATGCCACCAGGTGCGTGTTTGGTTTTAACACGATGAATATGGAATATATCTGAGTCTAGCACCGGATATTGAATCGTTTCTCCAATTGTTTTAACTACTTGAACCAGCGTGGAAGTGTTTTCGTTTTGTGAAGATGGAATATTTTTAATTTCAACTGTCGAAATTTTCGAGGATCGTTCATACTGTTCTAACTTACTTTCCAGAAGTTCAACACGTCTTTTATAAGCCAGATTTTCTGATTCTAGTGTTTGATATGCAGCCAATAAGTTATCGTACTTGCACGATAAGAATTCAATACTATTTTGTATTTCCATATTTTGGTTTGCGATACATGACATTTGATTTGTAATTGATTCGAGTTTTAAGTTTTGCCGGCTTTCAAATTTAGCAAATAATGTTTGCATTTCGGTCATAACGTCCGACAATGTAGTCGGATGTTGGTCTAGATCTAGTTTCCGTTTCGTGTTTCTAATCGTTACATTCATTAATTTGGGCGATTTGTCCGAAATAATCGTATCCTTTGATTGAGAAGTGCTGATTCGGAATATGATTTTTATATAGATTATATTGTATTTACATTTTATTTATAGTATTATATAATGTGCATCCGGGACTTAATACTGTTATACATTAAATGACCTTCACTTAAGAAGACTGTTTCTTAGAAATATTCGAATCTCTTTACGATATGTACAGTATGTTATAATATATTATATTTTTGTTTAAAATATTGTCAAAGAATAGTAGTTATTCCTTAAGGGTAACTCATATTTGAAAGTTATTATTTTTTTTCTCAATCCTCAATAATTTAGTGTCAAAAGACTTCCATTTCTGCTCAAATTCGAGATAATTTAATAACTATTCAGTATAAATATAATCAATTATATAATTTACATATTATAATTAAAACATTTTAGGTGGTACTGAAAAAAATCGACTTCATGGTATTCAAATGAGTTTAATTTGTAAAATACAATACACCAAAAAAAGCTTGTAAAAAAGAAAGCTTTTTTAAGATATATTTTTTATTTTATATTTAAACTGTTATTTCAGATTTCGTAAAGTAAAACTTGGTGTGGACGTTTTCCAAGAGGGTCAGGTTCAAATGCTGCGACGTTTGGTTTTCGGACATTTTGGTTTTCATAAAAGACCTGTATTTTACTAAGTGTGGAATAATACTTGAAGAAATGCATAAAATGTTTAATAAATAAAATTCTCTAGTCAAATAATAATTCTAAGCAATTGTTTACAGTAGTTGTATATACACACGATTGAATTTCAATGGTACTACTATATATTTATATATTCTTGGCCCGCTCCGATTAGCTAAATCGCGGCGTTTGGTTCCGCCAACCAACAGACTATAACTAGCGGAAAGAGGTGAACAGTGAGTCGTGGTACTTAAGCTCTTTCTATTTAGCCCTCTAAACTCAAAATCAAAAAATCAAATCAAATCAGCTTCACGCTGTATCCCGCACACAGCAGGGTAGACAGAGGGAACCTAGTGTTAAGACACTTCGTTCCCCACTTTCTGCCGAATTTTGGAAGCATTGCGTGTTGAGTGGCAGAACTCAACGCCGCGCTTAGCCTCGACACCATGGAAATATAAATTTAAGTAAATATTTCATCTCCTCGAGTGGGGATCGAACCCACAACCAGTCGATTTTCAGTCACACTTGGTGCCGCTGCGCTACGACTGGCCTCAAACTCTAACCCCTCCCTCTAAACTCTTGTATTTATATTTATTCGGTGAAAATAAAATATAAATCTTTTTCATACGAGGAAAAAGAATCTTGATCATTGAAATTCTTCGGAATTCATTGAAAATCTTTCAAGGATCGTATGAAAAAGCGCATTCGGTATATGAAACTAATATCGTACTATATATTACTTGCTAGGTTCTTGAATTGTCACTTGAATGCTTAAAAATACCACCTTCACGCTGTATCTGCATATAGCTAAGTAAACAGAAGGAACCTGGGAACCTAGTGTTAAGATAATCCAATCTCATTAAAATAATTCCGTTCACCACTTTCCGCCGAACTCTGGAGACATTGCGTGTGTCAATGGCGGAACACAACGCCGCACTTTTATCTCGTTTCTAGAGCGAGTAAATAAAGATATTAAATGTTTCATTTCCTCAAGTGGGAATCGAACCCACAACCTCTTGCGTTTCTAGTCGCACGCTTGTGCCCCTGTGCCACGACTGACCTCTTAAGTTGTAAATGTAATAACTCTGACCGCCGCGCAGGTACAGAGGGTTACATTGAAACGAATAATATAATGTATAGTCTATAGCCTCGATAAATGAACTATCCAATACAAAGAGATTTTTAAAAATACATCAGTAGTTTCTGAGTTTATCGCGTTCAATCAAACAAACTCTTCATCTTTGACTATGGACTATACTCTTTCTCCGTATCCCTAAATTGAGAATGCAAACTTTGTATAAACGCTAAGGTGGGTTTGATTCCCACTCGGTGAAATAAATTATTTTTTTTTTTGCTCTCCCTCGTAACAAGACCAAGTGTGGCGTTGAATTTTAGTACTAATGAAGTGTCTGAACACTCTGTTCCTTCTGCCTACCTTGCTATTTGGATACAGCGTGAACCTACCACAAATTTGCCATCAATGCACATACATTTCAACAATAAACAAGAGGCAAGCGTAGTCGGTTAAAGAAAAATAATATTTAATATGGAAAAATACTCAGTCTACCTACCAGCCAGTTAGTGCATGACACAAAATAACTATAAAACAATATTGCTTACAAACTAACCAGTTTTAAATGTTACAAAAATTCTTACGTTGACCTAAAAATGAATCATTCAAATTGAAACTTTATTTTATATACTTTTTTTTATTAAAAAAGAGTAATTACCTTCACGCTGTAACCCGCATGAAGCATTGCAGGATGAAAGAGAGATAAATTTCCACGCTTTAGTAACGAGACAAAAGCGCGACCTAGACTTCCGCTACTCAACAAACAACGCCTCCAGAATTCGGCGGAAAGTGGGTATCAGAAGTATTTTAATGAGGACATGGGAACGGAATGGCTTAACACTAAGGTCGCAGGTACCCTATGAGTGTTTTGCTATTTGCAGGATACAGCGTGAAGATTAAAAAGAAGAGTGTGGACGTAGCAGTGGCCAGACTTGCAACCCAAATGTAGGGTTCAGGGGCGCCTGAACTGCCTTGGGTCGCAAATCCCAAATACAAAGCACTAACACCATTTATCATTGTTTGAACGTAATTTGACTAATTATAATAAAATATTTTTTTTTCGAACAGAACTTAACGTTATTAACCCTATTAGCTTTTATAGCAGTTGGATTGGGAAGAGGGCACTCTGTCCCTGGGAAATTGCAAGCACTACGCTACTTGGCTGCTTGAGAGGATGTCGAAGCCGGCAAGGGCGTCCCCTGCGGGCCTCGAACCTAGGCTTCCGACTGTAAAAATATAATCTAAATAAATACTGCCTTTCATACAATTTAGTTACAAACATAGCTGCCATTAGTCAAATCAATCTACAATATTACCATAGCAAGCTAATAGAGGTATTTATTATTATCGATCGATAAATATAACAAGTTATACACAAACAGCATTGTATAAATGTATAAGTAACCGGATAGGATATTTAATATTGGTCCGCTCGGTCACATTCCGCTCGAGCTCAGTTTGACGCAAATGAAAATACTTTAGACTGTAAACAAGTAAAATACAACTATAAATACAAATTCCATATTTTAATTATATTCGAGGCCGTCGCAAAAACACAGCGTATGTCTTCATACTGCAGCGTATATTTTCATTTTATTCGTCCGGTAATAAGAAGAGGCGTGGAGTTTTTTTTTATAATAATTAATAACGAGGCCGGTCGTGGCGCAGCGGCACGAGGTGTGACTGCAAAATCGACTGGTTGTGGGTTCGATCCCCACTCGAGGAGATGAAATATTTACTTAAATTTATATTTCCATTTCTTCGCTCTGGTGTCGAGGTTAAGCGCGGCGTTGAGTTCTGCCACTCAACACGCAATGCCTCCAGAATTCGGCAGAAAGTGGGGAACGGAGTGTCTTAACACTAGGTTCCCTCTGCCTACCCTGCTGTGTGCGGGATACAGCGTGAAGCTGATTTTATTTTATTTTTATTAATAACGAGACTCGAACCCGCGACTCTCATTTACCGTGTATGCGCCCGTCGCCAATTAAAGCATAATATATTTTTTTTATTTTCTATTGTTACAACATTATTATTTTTTGTTTGAGAGTGTGGCAAATAAAGTTTAAAATTATAGTTATTCTTTGTATAGCAGCCGCCTACTTTGTATTAACTTTTTACACTTATAGGTCAGTCAGTCACATTTTCCTATTATAAATTTGAACCTTGTCCTTTATATGTGTATATATAAGATATAAAAATTTTCATATATTTATTATAATACTTTAACGCGTCAATCGATTCGTGTAGTCATGTAGTGTAACCAAAGAGTCTCAAGTAATATCATTCTACTATGTATATTCCGTATATTTTAGAAATACTGTAAAAACTAAAAAGCATCTGAATGTTAACGCGACAGCTGTGAGCTCTATTTCCATTTGGGGAAATGATTATTTTTTCTGGTAATAAGACCTGACTTTGACGTTGAATTCCACCAATATGCATATCTTGAAAATTGGGCGGTTTGGGGGGAACGGAGTGTACGTTTCTTGGTTCACTTGGCAGAGGATACCTGGGAACCTAGTGTTATGACAAACTTCCATTCCCCACTTTCCGAATTCTTGAGTAGTAAATAGCGAAGCTCGCGCTTTCCTTCGATACCAAAGCGAGAAAATGAGAATATTAAATATTTCATGCCTCGAGAGGTTCCTACTTGGTTCCTTAATATAATATATAATAAATCTAATATATAATAATAATAAATTTAGTTCTTAGTTATGATTCGTATATAATTAATCATAGATATGCATTCCTCTAAGTGGGATTTGAACCTGCAATCGCAACTATTTCCGTACAATTATAAAATAGCATATTTGGGTATATTTTTTTATTTATAAACCCTTTTTTAACACTTGAGCGTGATAGCTTCCCTAAATCCTTTAATCCTTTGTACCCGACCCTTGCTCTGTGGCTACATTACAAATAAGATATCATATGAATTTTATGTTTACATTGTTAATATTATTTTGTATTTAGTATTTAAATATTGAGGCCGTCGTGGATAGTGGGACAACGCGGTGGTTGTGGGTTTGATCTCTAAACGAAAAATTATTATTTTCTCATGAGTCATTTTCATTTCTGCTCTAACAGCACAAGGCGCAGCGTCGAGTTACGCCAGCGTAATGATTCGAATTTGAGTGGAAAGTAGAGAACAGTGTCTTGATACTATAATTTACTATACGGGGAAAAGCGTAAAGCTTTTTTTAGTTGAAAAAATATTTTATACCTGAGCCTCAAAGAACAGTAAGGGAACCTTGCAAAAAATCTAGGGCTTAATGGTGACTATAATTAGATATTAAACAGTAGTGCAACCAGTCTTTCAAGGTTAGCACAAGAAAGAGCCAATAATAACTTTATTTATAAACCAAGTATACAAGCCTAGTACAAGTTGTGTACTCAAAACTTATTTTGGATATGTTCATCTGAAAAGTTAAACTATTTTATTACAATTCTAGGATTCTACTCTTTTCTGCACAATATCTATTTCTCGGATATTTTAAGAAACAGGTTAGATTATTTATTAATACTTCTATACTAAAATTATAAATCAGCTTCTCCGCCGAATTCTGGAGGCATTGCGTGCTGAGTGGCGGAAGTCAACGCCGCGCTTTGCCTCTACACCAGAGGAAAGAAATATGAATTTAAATAAATATTTTATTTCCTCGATCGAGTGGGGATCGAACCCTCAACCAGTCGCGTTCACAGTCACACTTTGTGCCTCTGCGCTACGACCGTTTGTTTGTAAAACAATAATCCAAGATGATGTTTGAGATTTATTTAGTTTATTTTAGACACGACTTCCCTGTGAGTCATCTCTTACACTTTGCGCTGCCTCTCTATGTTCTACCTCTATGTCTATTCAATCGGTTGTATTGCAAAATTATATTTTTGTGTTGAAAAATCTATTTATCGAGTTAGTTGTTGGAGCAGTTGGAAGGATAAGGGCAATTATATGTAAACTTATTTAAATTAAATTTTAAAACGAAATACAAATTAGATCTAAAACTATAATATATCTAAGTTACTTCTAGGCTTTATAACGTCGCGTTAATCGTTCTAATGTTACCCATAGTTATTTCCATTTGTCCACGCGGACAAAGCCGTAGATGAAATCTAGTATCGACAAAAAAAATTATAAACCGTAGTTGCATCTAATTCTTTTGATTATCACGGAGCGAAAATTTGCTGTGCGGTCTAGACTAGATGAAGTACATATAGGTACGTAATAACATCTTCAAAGTTTTACTACATCTCTCTACCAATATAAAATGCAAACTTTTATGATAAATATGAATATTCTAGTGCAAATTTTGTTGAGGTTCCTATATATTAATATTATTTCGCTTTTTATGTCAGCGTTTGACTGTAAAAGTAACGTTTGTGGATTTCATTTTCTTTGGCAGGAATTAATTATTTTCATTTTTCCGGCTGTAATGACAAGACGAGAGAAGAAAGAAGAAGAAGAGAATATACTTATTTAGAAAACGTATAAAAATTTGAACGCAGCGGGACTCGAACCCGCGCCTCCTGGAAACCGACCAGGCGCTCTGACCACTAAGCCATGCGTTCTCGCCAAGCTACGTCGAAATTTTTATACGCTTGTTACAACTTATTTATGTTGTTAGTATCTCTGTAGGGAGATTTTTACAAATTTCCGCTACCCAAAGATAATTACTAAGAATTATCGTTTGGCAAGAGAGAAACTATTTTTTAAATATTTTTAAACATTTTTAAGGTGTTATTCCACACTTAGGAAAGAAAAATACTTATTTAGAAACCTAAGCCATACGTTCACGTATGGCTTAGTGGTCAGAGCGCCTGGTTGGTTTCCAGGAGGCGAGGGTTCGAGTCCCGCTGCGTTCAACTTTTTATACGTTTTCTAAATAAGTATTTTTCTTTCCTAAGTGTGGAATAACACTTTAAAAATGTTTAAAAAAAAAGAAGAGAATATTCCTATTCAACGACAAGAATATCATTATTCTACAGAGTAGCACAACAGAGTAACGCTACTCAACGTAGTATTTACACTAGGATGCTTACGCTGCTACATGCGGGATAAAATGTGAAGCAGAAAAATTAAACATACCCTTTGAAGAACTACCTCAGTAACAATAAAAAATAAAAAAGCGAGTGATATCGGCTCGTAATGGGTTCGGTATTTCATTTAAGGTGTTTTTCATGTCGTTTTTTTCTTTTTACGAATTGAAATGTGTTGCATTAATTTTTAACAAACAACTTGTCCAATCTACCAGTTATAATATATAAGTTATATTACTGTTAAATAGTAACATGTAAACAATTCAGATAAAAAAAATCAGTCAAGTGCGAGTCGGACCGGCTCACCAAGGATTTCGTATTGATTTCTTGATTGTAGGTCATTGAGACGTCTGACGGGGTTATGGAAGAATCTTTTGGCACCGTAGTCCCGGCCTGTGGCGGTCGAAGAGGAGCTCCATGGGGCTTTAGTGGACGGCCTATAATCTGCCTGTTCATTAGACCCACAAACCCTTTTGGATATAGAAAAAGATAGAGAGAAGACAAACTTATAGCAGTTGACAAACTTAAGTTTACGGGCGTATGCACTATCTTTTGTATGATAATAAGTATTATACTTAGACATCTCCATTTTAAGAAAAGTTTACTTCACTGAGGGACAACAAAGTGATCATGTTAGATAAAAATCCACCACGGACATTTATTGTCCTTTTTTCTTTTAGCTCTTTTCTAGTGACATTGTGTAATTTATTTATTTGTATTTAATTTTTTTTCTTTATGGACGTGGTAACTTAGCTCTTTATTCGAAATTCAAATACTTTAATTACCTTAATTCAGCTTAAACAATGCTATAATGAAAGCCGTTCGTGTCGCAACGGCAAAGTGTCTAAACTGTAAACATGAAAAATGTGGGTTGGATTCCTACTCAGGCGGAATGGGTTTTTTAATCGGAGAGAATGTCGAAGCGAGGTATTCATTTCCGCCACGCAATACGCCATTTCTTGAAAATGGGATAAAAGAAAGGAAAAGAGTGTCGTAACACTGCCTATCCTGCTGCTTGCCTGTTATTCGGGGTGGAAGATGCGAAGCTGTGATACTGGAATAGTCGGATTATAGTATCTAGAAATAGGCTATGTCTACACCGCTATACTAAAGAATCTTCAGAAGGAACCCTAGAGCCATCAAACACGTGCAAACGTTCTATTTGTATTTTATTTGCGATAAAGGGAAGCGAGTTTTAATATTATTTTTTAATACTTATTCTTTTTCCACATATTGTAGAGTAACTATCGAGGCGCAGGCGGATTAGAGACACAATATTTTCAATTCCCCGCTGGGGCAATACACGGCGCGGCGTTGAGTTCCGCTACTCAAAAAATGTCTCGATTTTAAATGGGATGGGAAGAACGGTGAGTTTTGACACCAGACTCTTTCTATTACCTTGCTACACCCGTAATTGCATAAAGTTGCTTTTTGTAGAGTAAAGTTTGAGAAAATACTAACAGGGCAACAGGGCAGAGAGAGAGAGAGAGAGAGAGAGATCTTAATATTCAGATCTGCTCCTCATTTTTCTCTCAATTTCCCAGACACTACTCGTAAAGTGATAGAATTTATCGACTCGATTTTTCTTGTTACCAAAGCTACATTTCCCCTAAAGCGAATTGAACGCACAACCATCGCGTTTACAGTCAAACACTATCACACTGCGCCACAATGGCCAGAATTTAACATATTTATCAAAAAATATTTTCCAGGTATCTCATTTGTACCTCTATAGACTATTCATACATTGAAGGTACCTGCGCCTGACGACCGCTATTGTGCTATGTAATTTGTCACAACAACGAACATGGGTGGCGTTTTAACGTCATGCTTTCATATTGTGATAAACACATTAATTTTGCTTAATTTTTTTTCGATTCCCTTTACCTTTTACAAAAAGATAGAGAAAATAGGGCTTGTAAAGGAAATAGAGTGTGAAGCTGAAAAAAATATAAAACAGTAACAGTTTACTCCGTAATACACTCCGTTACCCACTTTCCGCCGAATTATAGTAATAATATATATTTACTTTTCGTTTATAAATAGGTATATGGAATTTTACTGTTTCTAGATGGTGTTTTGATATCATACTATTATAATATATATTCATATTATGACTACGGAGGTGGTGACGCAGTGGAACTACACAAGCTGACACTTGGTTCACCCTGCCTATTTTGAAACTAAAAAAATATATAAAACTTTGTAGACAACATATTTCGTAATTTACGATTTAAAAATATATATTCCATATTTAAATAATATTTTATTCGTTCCTCTGTAAGTGGACTACCGTGCTTCACCTACCTGCAATCTGTGCATGACATATGAAGAGGCTCTTATAAGGACTCGCATGTTTTAATTTATATTTTTCTTGTAATTTACAATTTAATCTTTGATTTGGAAAATGTCTCAAGTATATAATAAGGAAAAGGATGGTGGTGGCGTAATAGGATAGGACACCGGTGATGAGTTCAATTCCCGCTGTGAGAAAGATGTTTTTTATGCTTCCCGTTGTTTTTTTTTCCTTGGTCCTGGAAAACGATGTGTATTAATACTAGTTTCAGTCTGCCTACCCTCCTGTCTACAGAAAATGTGTGAAAAAAATAATAAAAATAGATATATTTCCTTACATTAAGTCTTTTGCTATTACAGTATTTTATAGAAAAAAATATATTTCCCGCTTCATAAGATGTTGTGCGAGAAAAAGCGTGAAACAGTTTTTTATTAACTTTAAAACAAATAGCTAAATATCGCGTTTTCTAAAACATTAATTGTCAATTTAATTATTTTTGTTATAAAATATGTAAATTATTTTGTCAAGTATACTTTAACTGTAGTGGTAGTGGCTCGTTATTTACTGTGCCAAAGGTCGTTCACCTCTTGCCAAGCACAAGTATACATTATTAAATAAATATATAAAGTATACATTATTTATATAGAAATTACATTTTTTTTTCAGCTTCACGCACACAGCAATCCCATTTTCTATAGATAATTTTTATTTCGACTTATTTAAAGAGCTGATTGTTCTGTATTAATACAGCTATTTTAAAAAAAAAACTGTTTAATAAAACTTAAGTATTCATACATATTTATAAATATCTAAGTTTTATATAAAAGTTAATAATTTATATAAATAATAAAATAATGACTTTTAATTATAAATGAAACTATTTTAACCGGATTAATCCGTCTGTCAGTTTGAAACGAATGCCATCTCAGTCTACCTGTGAGCACGGACTGCTGCAAAATGTTCGAAACGTCGGGTTTCCAAAATGTAAAATCTACGCGATTAAGCCAGTTAAAATAGTTTAATTTAAAAAGTGTAATAATAGTGAAAATCAAAGAACTTATTATGACTTTTAATTTTTAAAAAGATTATAATTTTTTAAAAGATAAATAAATGCAACTCGCTATGTTCAAATTTTTATACGTTTCTAAAAAAAAATATTTTTCTTATTTAAGTGTGGATTAACACTTTAAAAATGTTAAAAAGTACATTTAATTCTTATATTCTGTACTAGTCGGTCTTCTTCAGGATCAATCTTTAAGATCAATCTTTATGAGGTAAAATGAAAAATCCTCATTTTCCCGTTTTCGTTGGTATTTCGTGACATCCACTATTTGTACACTGCCAACAGAAAAATATGCCAAAGTTCAACACTGCACTGTCTGTTCACTGTCTGTCAATCACTCGGTAAAGGAAGAGTTTTATATTATATATATAAATAGATTATCTTGAAACTTGTAATTCCAGTCCGTTCGACGGCCGCAAGCCAAGGTTTGAGTCCCGCAGGAAACGCCCTTACCGCCGTCGGTATCCTCTTAAGCAGTCACATAGTGCTTGCAAAATTTTCTTTCCCCTACCCACCCGGTGACGCTGTAAACTTCAGTAGGTCTAACAGTATCTAACCTCAACTTCGAAAAGAAAACTTGTAACATTTGGTTGAGAGTCAACCATTCTCTTTCTCATTAAATGAACGATATCTCATTGGTTCGATTCCCACTCGTTCGGGCAATGAATTATTTAATATTTTCATTTCCTCGTTCTGATAATAAGGCACGCGCTTCGTTAACTTCCGTTACTCAACTCGCAATACCTCGAGAATTCTGCGATGTATGGGTAACGAAGTCTTAACATTAGGTTCCCCCTGCCTGCTGGGGTACAGATTGGACCTAAAAAAATATACAACTTAACCTCGACCTTAAAATAATATTTCAATAGGTTAAATGTTAAAAATTTAAAAAATGTGATTTAAATGTTTCACCAAGTCCAGAGTCTGTATGCTGGCTAGGCTGGAGGCCGCCGGCACTCTTCAAGAGCCCACCTGCGAGAGCTCTTGTGTCAACAATTTGCTCTGCCACTGTACTTGCTCTTTGTTTTACGTGGATTTCGTTTTCACTTTAAATATAGTTATATGAAGCCAACCTTGGCACAGGGGCACAAGCGGGTGATTGTAAACCCAACAAGTTGTGGGTACGATTCCCAGTACATTAATCACAATCAAAAGGAAATGGATTCAAATCCTAAGAAGAAAATCCAAAATATTATATTGTCAATATTTGAACCTATTTTTCCTTTTCTGAAAAGTTAAGTAAAAATAAATCTTTTCTTATAAAAGCAACATTTTCACCGCAAATCGCCCGCCGTCGCATCCCGGAAGCTATTGTTGTCACTCGACTGTCTACCGGACTTCATATATCGCTTGGTATTTTAAGCATTTTCTATTCTAAGCTACTATATATGTAGAAAATATTATACACTAATATACAGAAAATATTCTTTACTAATATCTCGAAGTTATATTTCTAATCCCGTTTCTTCCCGAGAGTTATGATGTTTTTTTAGCTTCACGCTGTATCCCGCATATAGCAGTGACAAAAACGAGTAGTATTAAGACACCCCGTTCCCCTGTTTTCGCCAAATTTTCGAGATATTGCATGTTGAGTGGTGGTACTCAATATTTGTCTTTTTACCAAAGGTAGGGCACGACAACAATTCATTCTCCGGAGTCGAAATAGAACCTACAACCGTCGCGTTTGCAGTGAGATGATTTGCTGTCGCTGCGCTGTGACGGAATACCGTAAATATGTTTTCATAATGTCAATACTTAGGACATGCTGAATATAACATATTTATATAAATTCTTTTTTATAAAAACTGGTTTTTATAAACAAATTTTAATTTAAACTTAGCCTCGGCGCGTCTTTCGCAGGCACTTCACATTGCATATAAAAACAAAATGACATAGAAATAGCTTGTTATAAACTTTCTTGATATTATTTTCAAAACAATTGCTTAGTTGCCAAGTAATTTGCGCTTGCGTAGCTTAAACAAAAATATTCTTTTATTTCTTTTTAAATTCTGGCAATCTGATAAAAATCCTCGGTTTTGAGCGACTTCCGTAAGGAGGAGGTCATCAATTCGACTGTATTTTTTTTACGTTTGTTCCCTTTGACTGGGTGAACCGATTTTGATGATTCTTTTTTATTTGAAAGCTGGTGCTTCCCGTGTAGTCCCATTTTAATTTGGTCCATTTTAATGTTATCCTTAAGAAAATCACATAAGTCTTAATTACACCAACCGATTTCGATGATTCTTTTTTTATTGGAAACCTACATGTCAAATTTCCACTCCGTTTAGCTCAGCTGTGCGTTCAGTTAGTCGCTCAATAACGGAAGAGTTTGTAATCTAAATAAACAATTCAAATATTAGTTCATTTACCGGGATATTGCGTCAAGATTATTGACACGCTCGTTAAAACTTTTGTTGTTTAGAGTCTTCTATAGAAAGATTGTTAAACTTCAATACACAAAGATTACTAGATATTTGCAGAGCGAGTTGAGTTTACAGGTTTTACACGTATGTATTTTTTTTAAAAGCTTTAACCTTTTTCCTCACAACACAGTAAGCAAAGTGATAAGACACTCCGTTTCTCAAGCACTGCACCATTCTTGAGCCATTGCATAATGAGTGAAGCCAGTAGTGGCGCATGGACGCAAGCGTGCGTTTGTAAACATGACAGGTTGTGGGTTCGATTCTCACTTGAAGCAATGAAATATTTAATATTTCCATATCCTCGCTTTAGTAACGTAGCACGACGTTGATTTCCGCCACTCAACACGCGATATTTCCAGAATTAGGCGGGACGGAACATAAATATCTTAATGGGAACAGAGCCTCTTAACACTAGGTCCCCAGGTTCTAGCTCTCTGGCTAACCTGCTATGTGCAAGATACAGCGTGGACCTAAAAAAATATATTGAGCGAAATTCAACGCTAAACCTTGTCCTGTTACCAGACCGGAAAAAATTAAATAATTCAGCTCATCCGAGTGACCAAACAAACCGACAACCGACAGTGTTTACAGTCATGATGCTATGCCACTTCGCCTCAAATTGTAAGTAAATATTAAAATTCAAATAACATGGAGGTGTTGTCATTATTAATCGTATTGAACATATTCTATATTTTGAATGAATTTTTAATTAAGATAAGTCCAAGTTTAATAATCTCGGCTTTTTGTGCTTTTTTTTAACTATAAATATTTTCTGCATATTTGCAGTTTTTACTCCTATTTAAATACTATATGCAAAGTAACACAACGAGTTGCGTTATCTTGTTAACAAGAATGTAACATTCCATTCTATTAATTGTCACGCAATGTGCCTACTAAAACATTATTTCTGCCTTTACGAGAAAAAATTAAAGGAGTAATATTTGAAGCCAATCGTGGCGAAACAGCACAAGCGTGCGTGACTGTAAACTCGACAGGTGGGGGTTCGATTTCCACTCAAGAAAAAAAATATTGAATATTTTCATTTCATAGATCTGCTAACGAGACAAACCGCGGCATGGATCCACCATAATATCATGTAAAGTGTTATTTATACAAATTTCCCTACATTAAGAAAATTATTTTTCTATAAAACGTAATTACTAGATAAGTACTCGTTATTAGACATTATTAGATAAGTACAGAGGCAGAGGCCGTCGTGGTCCAGGGGTACAACTGTGTGACTGTAACGCGACGGTTGTGGGTTCGATCCCATTCGAGTGAATGAATTACTATTAATTATTAATATTTTAATTTCTTCGCTTTGGTACCAAGGCAAAACCCGGCGTTGAGTTCCGCCACTCAACACGCAATGCCTCGAGAAATCCGGCGGAAAGTGGGGAACGGAGTGTCATAACACTAGGTTGCCTCTGCCTACCCTGCTGTGTTCAGAATAAAGCGTGGCAGCAGCGTGCACAGAAGCAGATTTATTATATATATTTTTAATTAGATACACAATAACTTTATAAAAGTAAACAGTTATTTCAAAAAAATTGATTGGAAAAATTGTATAAATGTGAATTTTTTTTATTACCATTCTCAGAAGCGCAAACAAAAGTGTAAAGCTAATACCGAAGACGATGAGTCAAGTCTGCGGAAAATTTGTAAATCGATACCCCGAAGCTGAAACCCATCTAATAATGGCTTCTTTAATGCCATAACTTGGTAACTTTGGCATATCTATTTTATTGTGTTTCTTATAGGTTTACTAACTTGGAATATAGGTATAATGTAGTAGGTTCATAGATTAGAGATTAGAAAAAGCAGCTTTACGCTTTTCCCGCGTTGCACAATAAGCAGTGGGAACATAGTGTTAACGCACTCCGTTCCCCATGCCCATGGGAGGTGCCCAATTATCGAGACATTATAATTCCTATTCCTATATTCATATTTTAAGGGTTCCGTTTTTACGGAATCCTATACCATTTATCTCGATATCGCGTGGAGGTATGAAGGAAAGATGAAATTACTATCAATTATTCACTTCTATATATAGTCCCTTAAAGCACAGAATAAACAAGGTTCTAAGTCATGTTGTGTGAAATTCACCGCATAATCAAAACCAATAAGATACTTCCCTTGGACCTACAGTTATGAAATTTGGCACTAAGTAAGATCTTATAATACAAAAAAAGAAAAAAATCTGAAAAGTTAAAATTTATAGGTATTTCACAGAAAAAAAAATAGCTTATAATATATATAATATAATTTTCAAATTTCTTGTAAATTGAATATGTCTTGTAAGTTTAAAAATATATCTGTAGCATTTAACACACAATACGAAGGGATTCCCCGGAGACCGGATCATACCGTCTTGTCGAAATAGATTGACTCAAGTAGGTTGAGTCAAGCAGTCACTAAAAGGATATGTGTTAACTTTTATGTGCTACTTATTAAAATGGAAATTCCTGCTTATTATTATTATTTATTCTCAACACGTAATGTTTTGAATTCGCGGAAAGTGGAGAACGGAGTCGCTTAACACTAGATTTTTTCTGCCTACCTCGCTTTGTACTTCACTTTTATAGGGAACGTAGTGTTAAGACACTCCGTTCCCCACTCTCGCTATAATTTTCGCTATCACCACTTATTACGATAAGTGCAAAGCTCAAAGCGATGCTTTTTGCATTTAAATATAATCATTCCCCTTAATAGGTATCGAACTAACGACTATTGCATTTACTACCAGGCTATCCGACTACACTACCACGGCTCAATTCTTATTATTACAGATAAAGTAAAAAAAAATATACATGTAAATTCTATACATACGTACCTACATATAATAATCTTTATATATAATAAGACAGTAAAAATATTTTGTCTGTACATTTAGTAATTTTGACTGAAATGGATAGAGGGACACTTAAAAATAATAATAGAAAGCAAAAAGATTTTTTTTTGAATTTCTTGTCTGTCTGTCTGTCTGTCGACATATTTTTGTCCGCATTTTTCTCTGAAAGTACTGAACCGATTTACTTGAAAATTTCACCAATTGCTTTGTTTTAACTCAACTTAACTACTAAAGTTTAGTTCATCAAAATCGGTTCATTAAAAAAAAAGTTATCGTCATTTGAAAGAAGTCGTAATTAATTCAACACAGAGATAAAGAACGATCTTGAAAGAAATATCAAGTAAATACAAAGATTTTTTGGTTGGTTCGTTCATATAATATATGTAACTAATTTAAAAACTGTACAGGAGTTAATATGCAATTATTACAGTTATTTTACAAAGAATATTATGAATCCTTCAAATCAATAATTTAACATTTAAGGCTGTTTCTGAATGAGTAAATTAAATTATTCACTGACATCAGCACATTTAACAGAGTATATTATATAGGTAAAAAGAACATAAAGTTACAAAAATATATACGTGTAATAAATAATTAGCTTTATGTATATTTTATAAATATCAAATATCAACAATGGTCGTATTTTTTTATTTAAAACAATCAAAAATTCTTTGACGATAATGTCGTAAAAAAATCATATTAGAAGTCATTATAGTTGTCAATCAATTCTGCTTATTAAAACAATAATCATGTATTTTAAGCGGGCGAAGCCGTGTGCGAGCCGCTAGTAGTCTCTAAGAGACACCGCAATATGTCATATTTCATATGCAGACTACTTTGAAACCATATGGAAATTCGTCGCATATTTAAACCAGACAAGTTATAAGGGAGGAATATTTGTATGTATGCGTAAATAATAAATATTTATAGCACTGTGTAATTTATAACAAATTAAGCTTTATAGCTTACAAATAATCGCATCGGCACAGCGTCTGACTGTAAATGCGACGGTTATGGGTTCGATTCTACTAGAAGAAATTAATTATTCTCATTTTCTCGCTCTAGTCACCAGATAAAACATGGCGTTTAGATAGGTTCACATTAATTCCCACATACGACAGAATAGAGACAGAAGGAATGTATTATCAAGACACTGTTCTCTATTTACAACTTACATTTTATAGACAATGCGTGTTGAGTAGCGGAATCCTATGCCACTCTTTATCTCGTTACCAGAACGAAGATATATGTATATAATATAATTTGTACATTAGAGAATATTACACGTAGGTGTAACTAAGAGTGCCGCGGTTGGCAGTAGTTTAGATAGCTATCGTTTCATAACAGCATTAAAATGTCGTTAAACGATACCAAATGCTGTTCAAAATAACACAAATTCACACATAATGTTGTGTTATACAAATGTATAGAAAATGGCATTTTTAGCTGAAAAATGGACTACTGGCGAGTCTATAAAAACGGCAAAAAAAATCATGTCTGTTGTATGGGAGTCCCTTTAATATTCATTTCACTCTGTTTTAGTAGATACTTATATGTAATGGCAACAGAAATAAGTAATTTGTGAAAATATCAGCTATCTAACTTTTCATTCATGGTTCATGAGATACAGCCTTACAACAGACGGACAGCCAGTGGAGTCATAGTAATTGGGTCCCGTTTTATCCTTTGGTACGTACGGAACCTTAAAAACCGTAAAAAGATTAGGTAGCTTAGCTTGAGTTTGATAGCTGAGCGATGATTGTGGATACTTAAAGCAAAACAAAAATGTAAAATAAAAACCCGATTAAAAGAAAATTTGCTCATTAATTTAGTGCTCCTGGCAAAGGGAGAGACGGAGGATATGTATATATTATGTGCAGGTAGATAAAAATGAACGAGATATAAGAAGTTTTCAAAGACCTGTGGCGCTATGTTTCCTCTAGGACCCAGCTTAAACCTAAAGAAATATAGATGAATACAAGTGAAGTGAAGGACTTGACATGGTAAGCAACCTACTGTAGACACTCCAATAAATATATTTAAGTGAAATTTATAAAGAGTTTCTTTAACATATCAAAAGAAAATAAAAAAAGATAAGAAAGTTTAATTTTAGGGTCCCGTACCTTTTGAGGAAATAAGGAACCAAGTAAAATTCGTATATGGTCCGTCTAGCTGTCTGTCTGTCAAGAGCCTTTATCTCAAGAACACTTGGAGATATCGGTTGAAATTCAAACCATATACTCAGATCTACAGAGAATCAAAATTCAAAAGGTATTGCCGGTTTACCTAAATTCAAGTTAAGGAAAAAATGTGAAAGCTATACATTTGTGGTTAAATCCTAAAAATAATAATAATAGCCTTAAAAAAGGGCAAAATTTAGTATTAAAGCCGCTCGCTAGTTCAAGTGAGGTATCAGATGAAATAGCTCTGGCTAAGCTAAGCTTGAATTTCAGAAAAAGCTCGAGACCTCCAATTTCTGTAGGGAACTTTCGGTTGCCACCCTGACTCGCGCTTGTCCGATTTTTGTATTAAATATAGAAAAAGGGCCAGTCGTGGCGCAGGGGTACAAACGTGCAACTGAAAACACTACAAGTTGTGGGTTCTAATCCTACTTGAGCACATGAAACATTCAATATTTTCATTTCCTCGCTCTGCTAACGAGGCAAAGCGCGGCGTTGAGTTCGCGTCACTCAACGGATAGTGAGTAACTAAACATTAGGTTCCCTCTGCTTAATACAGGATGGGAAATACAGGATGAAGCTATAAATATATATACATATATAGAAAAAGACTAGTAATATTCTTTTTTCGAATTTCCCACCCACTGTAACTCATTTAACATCATACACACATACGACAAGGATCAAAACAAATAAAAAATTAATAGAAAGTTGCCGGAAACAATTAATTAACATGTCGGAAACACGAGCGTTCGGTGTTGGAATATATTTTGATACGAACGACCGTCGACCGACAACATTTCAAACTTAATTTTCACATTATTAGTTACTAGCTCACCTTTTACCTGCGGCTTCGTATGCTTAGTGAAAATTTTAATTACTGAGAACACATAATATAGTTTATTTTGGGGTCTTTAACTCTACCTGTCCTACCTATAAGGTAGTTAAAAATTTCAACTAATAATTTAGTCACTAGTAGTTAAGTGAAGAAGTTCTGAAGTGAAAAGTGAAGTGAAGAGAATAGTGAAGTGAGAATTCATAAATTTGTAATTTGAGGCTGACGTGGCGCAGGGGTGCAAGCGTGCAACCACGTTTTCACCTCTGAAGAGGTCTGAGTATACGTGTATATAATAAAATTTCGCAATGTATTCCAATGGTTTGTGAATATAACAGTTTAAAGCACCTGTAAAAATAATACTTACAAGTAATCTTTATTATATTGTTCAAAAATATTTACAGAATAAAGATGTATGAAATTAATATATAGCTGCTCGTATACTCGTATGCAATAATTAAATTATACCATTCACATAGAAAAAAGCAACTGATGAGTTTCTTGCCGGCTCTTCCCAGCAAAACTGTTCCGAGTCGGTGGTAACAATGTGTTTGTATGTTCATTCGACGATTCAAAAGTGTTTGCAATAGTCTATTTTAATAAAGAATATTTTGAATTTTAAATTGTAACGCGGCAGATTGTGGGTTCGATTCCCACTCAAGGAAATCAAATTATAATTAAATAATTTTGTATAATTCTCTTTCAAACATAAAAATCAGCAAAGTCATTTCTCCACCTCTCTCTCTACCTCCTAGCTTCGGGGATAGGGAACCTATTTATAACTATATAAATTGTACAAGCCTCTTTCATTTAACATTATTGTTGTAGTAGTTATTGTAATAAATAAAGAATTATTGTTTTATTATAAAAATATATATATTTTCATTTTCTCGTTTTGGTAATGAGGCAAAGCGCGGCGTTGAGTTCCGCCACTCAACAAACAATGCCTTAGAATTTAGCGGAAACTGGGGAACGGAAATATCTTAATGAGAACAGAGTGTCTTAACACTAGGTTCCCAGGTTCCCTCTGCCATTTAAAGAAAATCCGCTGAGTTTCTTGCCGATTCTTCACAGGTCTGAGGCATTAACTTTAGTGAATTATTGGTAAATTATTTAGTATCAAATTGTAAAATCCAAAAAAGGTTTATTACCGCCTATTCATCGTAGTAAAATAACAAGCAAAAATCCATATCCTGTCTCAAGTCCTAAATCTTAGCTCAGCTTGTCGATTGAACATAAAACCGCGAAGATCCCGACAGCGGATGCTATCGTAATACCGTATTTGTATCTGTGTCGTAAAATTTATATGGAGAATTGGGATCCTCACCTATTACAAAATATTCTACCATATAAAAAATCAAATGTATAATATATATCGTCGGAAATAAAGCACTATATGCCTGCAAATGAATACATACAAAGCTGTACTAACTCAATGTCGGTAAAACTTAATTAACTCTTTTTTTATGTTTCAAGATTTTTACGCAAATATTTGTTAGACTCACCTGTATTTTTATATGATTATAGTAAGTTCTTAAATATTTAAAAAAAAATTCTGTATGTACTTCAGAAGTTTTATTAACAAGATAAAAATGTTTCTAAAAATGTTATCCTCTCCTTTATACTAATAACAGGTTCTTAATCCTGTTTGTCGAGAAAGCCATATTAATAATAGAAAAAAAGGTATATTTTAATACATTGATAGAAAGTTTATTTATAAATCTACTTAAATAAATTTAATTTAAATATTTGTATATAATTTTTAAAAAAAAATTACATGTCGTTTGTAGCTTTATGGTGTCAGTTTTCCGTCATGATGTGCGCGCGCATCTTAATCTTAAAAATTTTCTGTCATAATTTTCCCTAATGCGCCAAAAGAAGTATAAATTCAAAACCTAAAATGGACGGAAAGTGGAGAAAATATTCACTTTTTAAGGATAAAAAGAAATTATTCCCTGTAGAACTTCAGGTCTGACCTAATTTCCTTTGTTACTGATATTTGTATGTAAGGTGAAAGTTAATGATCTAAGCTAATTTGTAACACTTGTCGTTTTCAGCAACACTGACTAAGCCAATTAGGTACATCATGTACACAGGTTTCTTGTGATTTGAATCGATTAGTTTTACTTACGAGTGAATACCTTCTATATGGATAATACAAGGTACTTATTTATTATTAGGGTTCCATAAATAAAAAAATATTTGTAAAAACAAAAACCCCGACTGCATCAAACTAAAAAGAAAATAAACAAGCCCAATAGTTTATTAGGATTAACAACCGGGACCTCTTTAAATTATGCGGGGTTCCTGGTAAAGATTTTATTGATTGAAGAATTACTTATAGGTCCCGACTGTTAATCCTAATAAACTATTGGGCTTGTTTATTTTCTTTTTAGTTTGATGCAGTCGGAGTTTTTGTTTTTACAAATATTTTTTTATTTTACATTTTTTTGTTACAATTTATTATGGTAATGATAATCATAATCATTTTGAAATTCTGAAATTGAGCTCTTGAATTTGATACCCATATTGTGGTTTTCGAAACGAAAAAAAAAATTTTCACTAAATCCAACGGCGTACCACAGCCGCCATGATTATTTTTTTATTAACGTCACCTATCTAAGAACACTTGGGCTGCTAATACGAATCTAACGATACCTCAAATATGTAAATCCGTTCAGCGGTTCTGGAGATACGAGGTAATAAAGAATATTACATACATACAAGATACGCGCGAAAAACATAACCCTTCCTCAGCAGTCGGGAAAAACTAAAAATGGAACTTATAGGACCACTTTTTTGTTCGTCTATCCGTTTCTCGAGATTATTTATCTCTAGATCGCTTGAAGGTATCAAGCTGAAATTAATATCAAATATTCAAATCTATGGTCCTTTGAAACACAGAAAAAAATCATGTTTCTAAGTTTACGTAATCAAAAGATACGAGCATTTGATGTATTGATTGTGCTGCATTTTGTATGAAAATCGCCGATTAATCAAAACCTATAGATACTGCGGAGTACTTCCCGTGCTAGGTGCATGGGTGCAGTTATAAAATTTGACACGAAGTGAGTGAGAACTTACAAGACAAATACAGTAAACAATACGAAAAGTGAAAATTTGTAGGTATTTCATATAAAAACATAATAATTACAAAACATCATACAAATTTCATTGTAGTTCATTTCATACAGTGATGAATGTATATGTCCGTAGATATAAATTTGTCAACTTTTATGAGTTCTACAGTGTACTTCCCACATTGTAAAAAAATTGACCAACTTAAGTTTGCGGACATATTATACATATGTACTTATTTTGTCTGAAATGAACTACAAATGTAAGTTTGTAATTATTTTTTTCTAAGACCTACCACCCTGAAATAAGTACGGTAGCCTCGGTGGGCGAGTTCGACTCGCACTTAACCAGTTTTACTTAATATTATGAAACTAAATGACAATAATCGATGGTGAAACACGCAAACACGCAATTATTTTTTTAATGCATTCTTAAATATTTAGAATTTTTTTCAAATAAATGAAAGAAGGCATGGCCAATATCTCGAATATGCTGTTTTGGTATGTAGGTTTTAAATTTAAATTATATATTTATACTTAGTGTCAAGACATTCCCACCCGATTCTCCGCTCTTTGCCCGAATACAGAGTCTTGAGCGGCGGAACTCAACGCCGCTGTTTGTGTGGCCAAGACAATCACATCAGTAAGTAAAATTTTAATGGAATTTCAATTTTACCTTTAATATGACAAAAGTTGGCCAAATTAAGTAAAACAGTACCTTTTTTTTAAATTATGAATGATAAAGTAAGTAAGCACTTGAGACACATCGAGCGATTAATTCAAATTGTTATAATTTCTCAGATTTCCAGTTCCAACTAAACGATTAAAAACGCCTTTACGCTTTTTCTAGAACTGCCGGTTGAATGGTGAAACTCAACGCCACGCTTTGTCTACAAAAGCAAGAAAATAAAAATAACTGAAATTTATAATAATTAAAATAATTTAAATCATTACTCCGAATGCGGATCGAATCCATAACCATCATGATTAATATAAGAAATTCCACTACGCCATGATGATCTCAATATCATGTTTTGACATTTCAAAAGCTATATACGATGGTCTGACATTTGAAAAACTTTACGGAGCAGAAGTTTTGACACTTTTTTAATACAAAACTTGTCCTATAAAAGATATAATATGTACAATGAAAATTTACAGTTACAATTGAGACGAGTTGGAATAGCATCGGTGGTTGCAAGTTCAAATCGTATCCAACTGCGACAAAGACATACAAAGACCAGCTAAAATGTTAAGCATTTCATCAATTAAATTTTAAGCTGACCAGTGCCGTTTTTAACTGGCCTATGCATGTCCTTGGCAGTAAATGTGGCGGCTTTGGGTTCGATTCCTATTCGGATGAATAATTATAATTTTCTTGCCCTCATAAGAACACATAACGCGGCGTTAAAAATTGGAGAGCAGGCGGAGTGTGAGAAACGAAAAGTATACATTCCCTCAGCTTACCCTACTGTATGCGGGATACGGCAAGAAGCTCAAAAAAACCCTGTATAATTTGTTAATCCTGTATAATTTGGTAATGTCATAGGCGCACTCAAGTATAATATTTTTTATAAAAAAGATATTTTCCTCTAACAAATTTTAACTTATAACGATTCCATGTCTTATTTTGCTATTTATTCAAGTTCACGATGTAAATAGAATACATTTAGCGGGGTAGGGATAGAGAAAACCTACCAACGATAGTTGTTGTTTAGTGGCGGACTTTAATGTCGCGCTTTACTGGCACAGCGGAAAAAATATAATAGTAAATTATCCAAGTCTGGATTATTTCAGTTTGTAGGATTTTCAGTTTGTAGGACTTCCCCTAAATATTTCATAAGGTTTCATCTGCGTATCCTGCTGTGTGCGGGGACATCGTGAAACTGAACCCACAACCACCGCTTTTACAGTTAAACACTATCCAAGTGCTCTAGAAGGCATACAATTTACTTCGCAAACTACTGCTAAGTAAATAAATATTAATTGAGCTCGTTTCTTCTATTTACATACGAAATATTATATTTATGTAATAACTATTTATTCAGTACAAACCTCTAAGAGTCAGTGCTAGGCTAAGTTAATTACCAATCTATACATTATTATTTTTTACTTTTTTAGCTACACGCTGCACCCCTATACAGCAAGCAGAGGGAACCTAATTACGACACTCAGTTCACTCTTGAATGAGTTCGATTCTCACTCAAAGAGGTCATCTATCACTCAACACGCAATGTTTCGAAAATACATTGGGCTAAAAATGGGGATCGGAGTGTCTTAATTCTGAGTTTCTTCTGCCTACCATGCTATTTTTTTATATTTCTATAATATAAAGCTTATAATGCAGGGTAAGTCGATTGTATATGAAATACGAAGTAAACCTCGAAACTCTATGTCGAAGTTAATAAAAACAAAGTTCTCTCAATAAATTTATATGTAATTAATACAAGTTACGAATCGGCTTCAGTACATTGTTAGAAACATTGTAAAAAAGGTGTATACAAACTTAATTAAATTTAACTACGTATTTTACTTACTATTGATAGGTACATTATAAGAAATGAAAAGAAAGTGATAGCTGTAGCACCCGGATGAATGAATTATGTTCAAAGCGCAGCGTTGAGTTCCACCACTAAACGCGTAAAGCGGACGGAATGTCTTGACACTTCATTTACCCTACCTACCCTGCTGTGTGCGGGATACAGCGTGAAGCTGATATAAAAAATAAAAGATTGTGACTGCAGTATGCTTTTTCTTTGCATGCATTATTTATTTAATAAAATTACAAACATTTATCATGTTTTTTGTTGAATAGTTTTTATCTATACTATTATAAATCATTACATTAAAAAAAATTGTGTCTGTACATTGAAAATATTTGCAAAAAACAATATAGGGGGCTTTAAATAACTAATAGAACAAAAAACTTATGGTTTTTTTAAATGTTGTCTGCTTGTTTGATGCCTACTAGACCGATTTGAATGACTTTTTTTGTTGTGTAGGATATGTTTGATATTGAAGACTTACACACCTGACGCAGAACTGTAGTGGTTCAGCCAAACTATAAGAACTTATTAAATGCATCTATAACAAAAGATGTTGAGCATGATGAGCATTTTCCATTGACATATAAAAATTAAAGATGTGAAACATCTGATTTAATTTTTATATGAGATGATTGAGGTTAAGCGCGGCGTTGAGTTCTGCCACTCAACACGCAATGCCTCCAGAATTCGGCAGAAAGTGGGGAACGGAGTGTCTTAACACTAGGTTCCCTCTGCCTACCCTGCTGTGTGCGGGATACAGCGTGAAGCTAATTTAATTTAATTTTTTTTTGAAACATCTGATGAACAACCAAAACAGTCCAGATACATTATAAGAAATAATTAAATGTAAAAAGTATGAAACTTGACAGACATTTTCTATTGGCATATAAAAAAAGAATATCTGAAGCATCTGAATAATCATAGCAGTCCAGCTAATCTAAAAGAAGCAAATTACTATAAGAATAGAACCAGCTAAATTAAAGATCTGGAAAATGTGATGAACATATTGGTGGTATTAGATTAGCTAAGTTATAAGAAATAATAAAATGTCAAATGTAAATTATAAGAAATTAGCAAAAGGTGTTTTCAAATATCGAAGTATATTTCAAAATAACCGTGTTTTGAAGTACATATAGTTATTAAAACGATACTAAAACACAAACAAACAATACTTATTAATCTAATCCCGCTACGTTCACCAGAACGTATGGCTTAGTTGGTCAGAGCGCTTGGACGGTTTCCAAAGAGGCGCGAGTCCAAATCTCGCTACGTCAAAAATTTTATACGTTTTCTTAATAAGTATTTTTCAAATTTAAGTATGGAATAACACTTTAAAAATGTAAAAAAACAAACGAACAATTTTAAAATATTTGTCTCTCTGTCTGTTAGACCAAGCAAATCTCTGGCAAAACTGAACCTGATCTTTACTGATCTTTATGGGTATTTTTCACTGTCCAATAGACGAGGTTATGGAGCTACATATAGGCTACATTTTAGAGACAGATTTACGTGGGAACAACCGCGCTTGTTATTCGCGCATTCCTCATCTATTAAATACGACAATTTTTGCGAGCAAAATCTATGTTTCTTTTTGTCCGGGCTAATCTCTGGGACAGATTAACCGATTTTTATAAGTTTTTCACTGTCCAATAGAGGAGGCTATGGAGCAACATAATACTTTTCATCACGAAATTCCCAAGATATAGATCTCTAATCTCGAAAAACCGCATTTGTCGTGCGCGCGTACTTAGATAAACATGATATAAATAAACATGTATTTTTCTATTCAATACGATAACTTTTATGAGGAAATCAAATAAAATACCAAAACATTTAAATTACAATTTATGAAGTGTATAGCAGTATATATCTATAAATATAAATGCTAAAATAATCAACCAATTTTCACAAAATACACTTAAAATATTGAATAAGGAAGAAGCGGGCGAAACCGCGCGGGCCCCACTAGTCTTTTATATAGACTAGCTTATTATATAGAACATGTATCCTTATCAGAAAGAATAGTCGCCCTAGTTACTTTTGAATTCTAAATATATTTTTCTTCTTTTGATGTTCTTTCTCCTTCATTGTGACTGTTTAAGATTAACTCAAAATGTTAAGATTTAAGATGATACTTAATGATTAACGTCAGTAATAATATATAAATTAAAGTTATTTTTATATTTATAATTTTCACAGTAATTTATCTCCTGATAGCCTTTTGTTATCAGAACGGCCGCCGAGAAAAGGTCACCGCGACTATTTGTAAGCCTAAAACCTCCTCGTATCAGTGGAAAAAATGTCGCGCAACTTGGAGAGTCGTCTCTACATCAGAGCAATGCTTAAGGCCGTTACAGTGTCTAAATTTAAACTTGATGGTTGTGGATTCGATTATAGCTCGGGGGATATGAATAATATTTATTTTCTTGCTCTGGTGATAAGACGGTTGAGTAGTAACACTCAACACGGAAGGTCTTGAAAATTAAGCGGCACGTGGGGAATGGAGTGACTTATTACAAATTTTCCTCTGTTATATGGAAATAGAGTACACAAAGTTCTTAAAAATGGATCACTAGAGTCCAAGTCCTTTAGTTGCTACGAATTATAGTATGGCGATTATCAAATCAACATTGATAGCATTATGACATACGAGTATATAATTCAAATATATATAATTTAATTAACATATTATTATTGGAAATTAACGTTTCATACTAAGGCAATAAGTCTGAAAAAAAAAATAATTGTTCTTAATATTTCACTCTTATGTTTTGTTCATAAAACGATGAAAACATCATATAATACCACATAATGCTACGCATTACACCATAAATATGAAAATGAGACCCACTTCAGCGCTACATATTAGAAAAAGGACGTCCAGCTCGCCGTAAAAGAACAAACTTAACCTAAAAATTAAATCTACGGCTTACCGTCGAAAGCCCTCCAAAATTCGTTCACTTATGAAACTGAATGAAAATGTGAATTAAATTATTTTACATAGCACTCGCGATGCGTATATTTCGCCCTTGTGTAAGAAACGTCCGCTCCGAGAGGCAGCCGCGACACGACTAGCCACGGCGTGTTTACGATCGCGGCGCATGCGTACAACTACCCTCATACACAACGCTACTATACAGGGGGCTCACTTATCACATATAGTAGCAAAGCCTATAGAATGTAAATAAAAAATATTAAATATATATATTTATATGTAAAAAAACATTATTTTGTTAAAGCGCACTAAGATATAAAGCAGTTTTTATACATTATTTGTTTATTAATTTGATCTTTTAACAAAATATTATTGTAGAGTCAGAAAAATAACAGGTTAAAGTATTAATATACATGGTTTTACTGTCTTTATATAGATAAATCTATAAATATATATGTATTTAACATATAGTCAAGTTGTGCTGTAAAAATAACAAATAGCTTCTTTATTATATCCTGAGACTGGCCTTTGAGGCCAGTCGTAGCGCAGCGGCACGAAGTGTGACCGTAAAACCGACTGGTTGTGGGTTCGATCCCCACTCGAGGAGACGAAATATTTACCTAATATACGAAATATTTACATAATATACTTCCAGAATTCGGCAGAAAGTGGGGAACGGAGTGTCTTAACACTAGGTTCCCTCTGCCTACCCTGCTGCGTGCGGGATACAGCGTGAAGCTAATTTTATTATATCCTAATAAGTATAAGTACCTCTATTTTTTTAAGGAGAAATGAAAAAGGCAATATTACATTCATCATAGCAATTCGCGGATACGAATTGCACTACTAAACGCGGCGTTGTGTTCCGCCAGTCAACACGCACTGTCCCGACATTGAGTGGAAATTTGGAAACTGAGTATCTTAACACTGGGTTCTCTCCTCATAAGTATTCTCCAATCACGACATTTTAACGTTTTCCCTATTTGTACATACAGATACGGTTACATGGTACATCATTAGTTACATGACAAGCACAAACTTAAACACATTATTAAATGTTAGTATTACAAATATTATGTTGAAGCATCCCCTATTCAGGTATAAATTGTTTTAGAATAGGCTCTACAGGGTCAGCTTAAAGGTGACTACGACGTCGCTCAGCTCCCAGCTGTCGACCGATGCTATTTGCTAATCATATTTCATTCCATTGTACTCCTACCTTTGTATTGTACAAAACATATACAGTTAGTAAATACGAATACATATGTACATATAATATATATTCATATAATATATATGAATATATTATATGTACATAAATAAATTTGGTGTGCTTAGTAAATTTTTATGAAAAATTATATTGGATATAAGTAAAAAAGACTAGAAATTGAATTGACTCTCAATGGAATTGTGTCAATCAGGGGCAAACATCATTAGAAATTCAACAGAAGCAAGTCTAAAAGGACAAATATTAGGAAACCTCGCGGATAAATACAAACTCTTAGTAGTAGACACCACACACACACAGATTCCTCGACACCCTTCCGGTTTCCCACCGGAATAGGCACCCCGGAAGTACTAGACATAGTGATTCTAAAGTATGTCTACTTCTGGCTGCGGTCTATAAAATCACTATCAGAACTAGACTCCGACCATAGCCCAGTAGAATTCAAATTAGGAATAGACACCCTGCAGGGCCACCCACAAAAACCATCATTAATTGGAAAAAGTTTGCCAAACTCATCAAAGCGGACGGCTCTCCACTCACCGACCATATTCCTGGGGTTATAGACTTAGTAGATGTTGCTAGAGAAGCCGTAGCCAAATTCACCACGTTTAATAAACAAGCTCTCCACAGCTGGAGATTGAATGGATGGAGTCCTAGATTTGCTTGAAGGGAGATATGAGGTCTCAGAGAAGCTCAGGAGGCTCACCCGACGTAAACACTTAGCCACCAAAGCCCACGAGGCGTCCCCGAACGCCGCAATCTATAAAAAATTAAACGAATTTAAGAGACAAGTCAAATCTAAATTTAAATAGCTCAGAGGCGAGTCTTAAGATAGTCGACTCGAAAGGATCCCGCCATCGTCCCAGGCATTCTGGGCGCTGTCGAGAACTTTTCGATCCGACACAATGGCGACTATGCCTCCTCTCACTAAGCCCAACAACACAATAGCGACCGACGACACCGAAAAAGCGGAATGCCTCGGGGATAGTTTACAGTCACAATGCTCACCAAGCACTCAGCGATATGACCAAGATCACTTATCGAAAACTTATCGAAAGTAGACTCCGAGGTCGTAAGAGTGGGCTTTGATTCGCACGGCCGGCGAACCGGCTCGCTCCACAGACGTAGACGAATTTAATAATAATAAAATCCCAACAAAGCAGCCATATTGCATTAACAACAAAACTAAATTTATATGATTGCATTGTCAGAGATAATAAAGATACATGCCATGTTTTAGCTCAATCGGACACTGGCATTTGGGTGCAATTTTGCTTGCAAGATTTGATTACAAATAAACATCGGGACAGGTGAAACAAAATAAAAGCTTGTTATATAGATATTTTAGAAGACATCACAGTTTCAAAATACGCCATCTGCACCCTCGCCGCCCGCAACCTGTTCCTTCTGACGACACGCAGGCGCCAGCGGGCGCGAGCGACGGGCGCTGGGTCGAGGTGCGTACTTAACTAGTTAACTACTATCTAATTACCTATTAACTGTACTAAGATTACGAAATAATCTCAGAAATTATACTTTATAATTAAATCAAACCAACTAACGACAATTAAATTATTATTTTCAATAAAATATTATAAGTATTTTTAATTTAAAATAAATGAATTTAAATAATTCAATGAAATATAAAAGATATCCCCTGTAATGTGAGAAACAAATAAAAAAAACACGAAGGGAGAAAGGAAGGAAACGGAACAATAATTAACGGAGAGTAAACGTAGTTCAAATTAAATAAGTGGTAAATAAGTGGTGTAAATTTCGTAAAAATTGTTTAAAATTTAGAATTTTAAATGTTGGAATTAGTGGAACAGAGAACGCGTGTGAACAAACAGTCGGAACAAAAATGCTGTACAACTTGCAATGACTTATTCCTGTTCTGGATCAGTTCCGACTAGACGAACTCAATTGTTCCGGAACAGGAATGAAATTATTTTAATATTTTATTTAATTTAGTTTTGTTGTTAGTCCAATATGGCCGCCGTAACATATTTCAAAACAACCAACCCAATATGGGTATCAAATGAAAGAGGGACAGATTTTATTATTTTCATTTAATATTTTGGTCCTAGTAACTAGGTTCTGATGATGGAGCTTGAATATGTCCATAAGAACTCAGTCACTAAGCGACATAATTCCATCAAATTTGGGCTTGTATAACTCATCTTAATGAGTGCTTTGGTGATACATGGTAACCAGGGTGTGATGATGGAGCTGGAAGATGTCCATAAGAATTCCATAATAAAGCAATATAATTCCATCGATTTGGGCATCGAATAGGTTCTGATTACATGGCGAATTTTATACAAAATGCAGCAAAATTTGATGCATACATACACGTACCTTTTGATTGCATTGGCTTAGAAGCTTAATTTTTTTCTATGCTCCAAGACCTATAAGACTTGTATATTTGATATTAATTTTAGCCTAATACCTGCAGCCGATCTCGAGATAAATGGTCTTGACAGATGCACAACAAAGTGATTCTATTAGGGGACTGTTTTTACCTTTTGAGGTAAAAACAGAAAAGATTTAAGGAACCCTAAAAAAGGAACAACCAAAACTAAAACGAAAATTGGAACATATTCGGAAGCCGGAATGGAACAGCTGGATCTTGTTTCTCATTTTTGCCGGAACGTAACATCACTAGATACACGATACAGCGTGGAGCTAGTAAAATAATATATTAGACACATTTTATTTAAATGTTGTATGAAGTAGATTATTGTAGTGATATAGGCCCAAATCAGATATAAATCAACTTCTTGAACAATCGTGGTTTTCTGTCGTTCAAGACACAATTCAAATATTAAATAGTAAAGATTTTTGTAGAGATACCATAGAATTAAATAACCTGAGGATAGTTCCTTTAAACGTAATTATAATTAAATATATAGCAAATTTATAGATTATATTGCTATATATTTAATTTTTATAGAATTATAGAATTTTTTATCAAATATATTTTTATAAGAAAAAAATATTTCATATAATACTAGAGGGCGCGCGCGGCTTCGCCCGCTTATTAGGAGATACAAACTTTCAACCCCTATTTCATCCCTTTAGGGTTAAAACTTTTGAAATTCCCTTCTTAGTGGATGTCCAGAATATGAAAATAAACATACACATAACATAACATAACTGCCCAAGTTTCACGTTTCTACCATCAGCGGTTACGGCTCTGCGTGCGTCTTACCTCAGTCAGTCAGCACAAGTCCTTTTATATATATAGATTATTTTTAACACATTTTAAGTATTATTTCACAGTTAGGAACGAGAAAAATTTTTACTCTGAGTAGGAATCGATTGCACACTTGTCCAAGCAGGTCACTTTATCTCACTTGTCAAATTATAAGATTGAGATAATAACAAGCTGAATATATCGTCTAGGCTAAAATTACAGCCTAGGCTCAAATCTGCGACCAGACGGTCGCAGATTTGAGCCTAGGCTGTAATTAATTATATAGATAGCCCATTAATTATATAGATTCTTATTCTATACCTAAATATATTATACATATATCCTAAATTTGAATTTCAAAGTTTCACATTGAAAATTGATCTCGAACGTCACGCGTAGTGCCTCTGTGTCACGCGAGCTGTCAATTAGAGCGTGTTAGTTCAGATCAGAGAGTAGAGGTAGGGATGAGTGTAAATAGACTGCGATATCACACCTGTAGCTTAGTCACGGTTTTGTTTTAAATATATATTTTTTTTACCTTCACCTGTGTCACGTATATTGTAGAATAGGCAGAAGGAAACTAGTCTTAAGACACTCCGTTCTCCACGCACCACTTAATTAATTTTCGAGATATTGCGTACTAAGGCCTCGTTCTCACAGCGACTTTTTGTAGTACGACAAAAAGTAGTTTCAATAGAACAAATGAAATATGTGTAATGAAAAAAGTGATTGTTTTATTTAAAAAACTGCTACGAGGGGTTACCCCTCGTTCGCACGGGAGACAAAAAGTAGCGGCGTAAAAACCCGGCGAATTTTTTATCGCGTACAATATTCCTGTTCATACGAGCGATTTTAAATCACTTTTTTGCCGTCTTTCACGGCAGTAAGACGTGGAAATGGTTAAAGCAAAACTACTAGCAGTATCGATTTATTAAAATAATTAAACCAGCTTAACGCTCTATCTCATACACAGCAGGGTAGGCAGGGGGAACCTAGTATTAAGACACTCCGTTCTCACTGTCCGCCGAATTCTGGAGGTATTGCGTGCTGAGTGGCGGAACTTAACGCCGCTCTTTGTCTCGACACTAGAGCGAAGAAATGACAATATACATGTAAATAAATATTTCATTTCCCCGAGTGGGGATTGAACCCACAACCGCCGCGTTACAGTCACATTTTTGTCAATCCGTATAGTATTTTATTGATAATAATTAATAATAATCTACATTAATTGTAAATTTAATGTGATTAGAATTTTATTTTAGAAATAAAGATTTTATATTATAATTATTATAAAAGTCTTAAATTATTATCTTACCTTTAATAAATATAGCCCGAATGACTGAGGACCGTTTTTTTTGTAGATTATATTTAAAAAAATATATATTTTTATAATAATTATATATTGAAAAAAAAGAAAAAAGGGGGAAAATATTAAAAAAAGAAAATGAACTACAAATATCCTTGACGCGAACCAAGGTCTTCTGCTTAGTGAGAATTCCCGATTCCCCAGTTGAGTTATTATAACTACGATATTAATTATAAAATTTACCTTTGTATATTAATAATATTTGGTAGCAGTTTCCCATTTTTTAAAATTGATTAAACCTCAAATAACATCCTTTTCTAAAAATGAAACCTTACTAGATAGATTTATCGCTATCTAAAATTATAATTATTGGAGCCGTTTTCGAGATTTAGATTAGAATTGCTTGCCTTCGCGAGGAATTACAGAAGTTTCTCTTAATTTTTTTTTATGGAAGTTTCTATTGAATTTAAGTTAAAGTTCCTGTTTGATTATCATAGTTATTTTTAATTATACCTACGTAGTGGTCCCTGCTACCAAGGATGACCAAGAAAAGGTTGGGAACTCCTAATGATCAAGAAAAGGTTGGGAACTCCTAATATAATGAGCAATTCGTGAGTTATGTGCGATGACATCGTAGCCACGTTACGTTGTCATAAATACGAGTACGACCACTTTGAATGCTCGCGGCGTACTGACCGTAATACAAGCGATCTTTTGTCTCTCGTCAGAACAGCAGTAGGGAGTTCCATATGTTCTATTTCAGTCGCCGGGCGCTTAAAATGGAGGAGCGCGCGATAAAATTTTGCCGCGATTTAAAATCTCTTCCGTGTGAACGTATCCACGTGAATGCATTTGTTCTATTGGAACTACTTTTTGTCGTACTACAAAAAGTCGCCGTGCGAACGAGGCCTAATGAATGATACAAAAAAGGGAGATGGGCTCTCATCGCGGATTAAAAAAATCATGCGTCATATAAAAAAAACAAAATTTATTTTATTTTATCGAAAAAAATATTTTTAATAGTTTAAATATACATTTAATAAACACTTTAAAAATGTCAAAAATCTATAAAAAAGGTGAAGTTTGTAACATTCATTGCTTGTTTGTAAGGGCTAATCTTCGGAAATACTGAAACGATCATGAAAATCTTTCACAATCAGAAAGCTACACTATTCAGGAAAACTATAGGCTACATTTTCATTTGATTGAACAAAAAATTTACAGAAAAATAATGGCATATTGTATGTCAAATTACCGGAAATTGAGATGATGATGATGTGATGCTTTACCAAAATGTGATCCTTTACCGGCGTGCGCTGACTGGTCGGCTGAACGGTCTGATATAGACGAACATAATGTACATCAAAAATATGGTCTCTATTAGTTCTACAAAAAACCACGGTACTGCAAGCTTTTATATTTGAATCAATACAAAGTCTTTTTTATTAAATGAAAAAATGAAAGTATATGTCAAGTTGAGAAAACTTTTTGTTGAACAAAACATGAATTCATATAAAAATAAATAATTTTGTCATCAAGTTAATTTTATGAAGATAAAATTAATCGTTTATTGTATGTTATTTGGTTATAGTTGGTCTGGCTTAGTGGTTAAAGCGCTTGGATGGTTTCCAAGAGGCGTGTTTTCAAATTCTGCTACTTTAAAATTTTTATACGTTTCCTAAATAAGTATTTTTCTTTCCTAAGTGTGGAAAAACAATTTAAAAATGTCAAACATAGTTTGAATATAGCTTGAACTCCTGTCTCTTTGGTAGTTATCGAACACTTTAGCTCATTAATATATTTATCGTGCCTCGTGAGTCGTGCATTGTGTAACGTTAGATTATTTGTTACGTCAACCACAATTCCATTAGCATATACCTATAAAATCATTTTTATAAAAGTGACTAACTCTTATAAAAGTGTTTATCTCAAGAATAATTTTTTTTCACCTTCACACTTTATCCCTAGCGGGGTAGCCATAGAGAATGATAATAGGCGCCCAACGCTACGGTCTCTGCATACCTCTTTCGCTTCGTTTACTGTCATCAACATTATATGCGGGAGACAGGCCCTCTGGGGTCATCATGATTTTTACCTGTCCTCCCTTCAGTATCGTCGATGCTGTGTCCTTGAAGATCAATCGATCTTACCCTGCCTCTCTTACCATTCACTCTTGCTTAATTTTTTTTTAATACTTTTTTATCAGTCGATCTCCCAACGTTTCCAAACCACCTGATCACATTCTTCCTCATTCTCACTATGACATCCTCACTTGTATCTCCCATTTAGTGTATCGCTTCATTGCGGATTCCACCACCTAAACTGACTCCACATATCCCAAGAAGAAAACACATTTCCACAGCTTCCAACATTCTGCGATACCCACGTTTCACTGCCATATAACAGCGCCGGTTTTAGCACTACAATGTGTAATGCCCAACGTGAAGCTATAATGAAGTTTTGCTGACTCAACAATGCACCTAAGGCACTATTAACTGTGTCACTAGCAGCAATACACCTTTCCACATCCATTTCGTATCTTCCGTCGCTACTCTAAACATATACGGTATACATATTACGTACTGATACATAAATTGACAATACATTTATCTCTAGGTCTAGGAAGTATACATAATTTGAAAAACTAATAGCAATTTATGAAAACTACATACATAGACACTAATATAGTATATAGATACATAGAGGAACATTATATATACCGTACTGTGCTTACTATCACCTCTTATGGAAGATTCGAAGTGTAACTAAGCTCAAGTGCTCCTAAACGTAAATGTCAAACATTGTTAAAAATTTTTTGATATACTACTGACTCTGCCCGGCTACGTCCGCTTCTTTTTTATTTAATATTATTTAGGTGCATTAACTTCGCGCAATTCACTGAATGTGATGTTAAAGAGAATATATTGGCAATTTCTTCTGATGCTCATGGGTCTGAGTGGATTATTCGTAAGGTGATCATCCAATCCTTCCTTCCATCCTTGACATTTTGATTCCTATCCTATCATAAGCATCTCCACATTTATATATATATATATATATATATATATATTAAAAATAGAAAAGGACCAAGAATAGACCNTATATATATATATTGTTTATATAAAGCTAAAACCCTAAAGAATCGTTAAGGCAAAAATTTAAAGAAATAAATATATTGACAGTTTCATCTCAGTATATTTTTGAAAATGTTATGTATATTAAAAAGAATATTAAAGATTTTGCCAAAATTGGTGATGTACATAATATCAATACTAGAAATAGGAGTAAACTTACTGAACCCGTAACCCGATTACATCGAGTCCGTAATTCTTTTATGGGACAATGTGTACGCTTTTACAACAGGATCCCAGAAAACGTCCGAGAATGTTCTATATCACAATTTAAAAGAGTTGTGAAAAGACGTTTGTGTGTTAAAGGTTATTACCAAATTAATGATTATATAAATGATAGCACGCCTTGGGAATGAAATTCTCGCTCCAGTTTGTTTCAAAGTATCATTGTCAGAAATGTTAAAATATGATTTTGTATAATTGATTTAAAAAATTAGTCCCGCTGAGTTTCTTGCGCCGGTTCTTCTCAGGTCTGAGGCATTAACTTTAGTGGTGGTAAATTATTTGATGTTCAAAAAATGAAGCATGTAACTTCTTATTTTGAATAAAATTATTTGACTTTTAACTTTGACTACTATCCCTAAAAAGCTCTGCCTAAAAAGTGCAATCTTTCCTCCATGTCTGATTATCGACCTATATCAATCCTTTCATTCCTATCAAAAGTCCTGGAACGTCTCATTGTTCAACAAATTAATAAATATCTAATAACAAATTCCTTATTTAATCCTTTAGAGTTCTTTTTTAAGCCTATTATAAAACTCATTCGTATTTCCAATAAATAATGTGTACCTACATATGTCTCTTATCATTGACATATTCACGTGTAGACAAAAATCAGTAAGGTAAGTGTCCCCGTTTTCGGCATCTTAAGGCTCTTATAACTTTAAACAATTTTAAATATATTATTAAACGTTAAATAAACTTGCAAATGCCTGAATTTAGTTTAAAATTATGATTTCAGGTTACCTTTAAAATAGTATAATATAAAGGAATTTAAATGAGTTAAATATATATCAAATTTCGATCACCTTTAAAGCTTTAAATTTAAATTATCTCAATTATTTTATAAATATAAATTTATTAAAAATTATCTAGGATCTCCCTAATTCGGTAGTAAAACGAACTAGGGGACATATTATAAATAAAATGACTGCTATTTTGTAAATCGATTTATTGCAATTTTTAAAGAATTTAATGCTGCTATCTATTTTTTTTCAATTAAATGTTTTATATAGAATACAATAAAAAACATATATACAAAGTTTTATGTGAATAACTTATCTTTGTCTTTCTACAACCTTAAAAAATTCTTACGCTAGTCTTAAGATGGTAAGCAACATAAGCCCGTTACAGTAGTTCGTAGTCAACTCTGCGTTTCAAGTGTCGCTATACGCTCAAGTTTATCATTAAAACATAAATAAATCAGCTTCACGCTGTATCCCGCACACAGCAGAGTGGGCAGAGGGAACCTAGCTAACACGCTCCGTTCCCCACTTTCCGCCAAATTCTGGAGGCATTGCGTGTTAAGTGGCAGAACTCAACGCCGCGCTTTGCAGCGATACCAGAGCGAAGAAGTGGAAATATAAATTTACGTAAATATTTCATCTCCTCGAGTGGGGATCGAACCCACAACCAGTCGGTTTTACAGTCGCACTTTGTGCCGCTGCGCCACGACTGGCCTCTCATAAATATTTTAATCATTAAAATATTGTAACTTAATTTTTTAGATAGTTGAAATTATAAAGATTTTTTACAAATATATAGTTTACGCAAATAATACTTAAATTGCTTATTTTTTTTGCCAGAACTAAAACTAACGAAATAACGTACTAGCACGAACTTTGGGCCATTTACCTTAACTGCTAGTAGGTCCTGGTTCGTGAACTGTTTAAACGTGATAGCTTTTCTATATATTTTGTCTTCTTCATTTAAATATCAATTAATAAATTAAATAATTTTTAAAAGATTTATCATGTATAATTTATAAACACGTTTTTGACATAGGAAATCTAGCAACTCGAAGCCATGCTTTATCTATCCGAACTGGGAAATTAAAAAAATGTTAAAATTAATGATAAAATGACGTGGCGTTTACATTCACACACTTGTGCATCTGCCCCACGACTGGCAACACTTAAAAACAATAAGTAATAAAACATGCATAGATACTGAATCTATGCATATCTAAGTTTTATTTCTTATAATTATTTAAAAAATATACATTTTACAAGTTTATTTAATCTTGGCGTAGAGTATTTAATTCTTAAGACTTCTGACAATTTTAACCAATTTTATGGCGATACAATTAAATTAATTAAAATTACAAATGTTAATTAATATGTACTAGAGAAGCAATTGACTCGTATAATAAATACGCGTTGGCGTTGCCACATGTATGCCACTTTATAAACGTAAAAGTGTAAATATTGTCAAATACATGGTAGTGTCTGTAATCTTTTATTTATTGATTAAATGTACTTTATAAACATTATTATAAAAAAATATTACCATTCTGCACTTCTCCTACATATAAACTATAAGTGTGCCAAATTTCATGCTCCTCCTTCCGCCCAATTTTCGAAAAAGGGCTCCAAAGTTTTTGCTTCACGTGTTAATATTTAGATTTTAATTTTTAAAGTACGTCACCATACGTCGTACGTCGTACTTCAAAAGGAAGGCAAAAACCCTTATAGGATCACTTGTCCGTTTATCTAGACCGTTTTTCTTAATATCAACTCTTCATAACTACGGTCCCTTGAAGCATAGAAAAAATCAAGCTTAGTCAATGCAATCAAAAGATAGCAGCGTTTTTGTTGCATTTTGTACGAAATTCGCCTCGTAATCACAATCTATAGGGTACTGTAGGGTGCTGACGGTCCCGTGGCTTTATGTAGTAGTATTAATGATGAAATTTGGCAAGTGAGAACTTGCAGTAAAAATAAAGGAAAAAAATCCAAAAAGCGGAAATTTATAGAAAAAAATTATTACAAACTCACAATTGTAATTCATTTCATATAAAAAGAGTGCGTATGTCCGCAAACTTAAGTTTGTCAACTTTCATTTATACTACTTCTCGTTGACATACAATCCTGAAATTATTGTAGAACCCTCGTCATTCGAGTCAGACTCGCATTTGACAGAGTTTTTTTAGCTTCACGCTGTATTCTGCACATAGCAGGGCCCAATTTTCAACACATTGCATGTTGAATAGCGGAATTAAACGCCACAATTTGTCTTGTTACCAGAACTAGGAAGTCAAAATTCCCCCAAGTTCTTATAATATATTCCGTATATACTTTTCTTTAAGCATATCAAATTGTATTAAAATAAAAAAATATAACTATTTAATGACACACACCACAACTGGGACATAAGGATGTAAATAAAAAACATGACTGCTTTTCCACGTCATACTCATTGTATGTATTTATTTATTTGATTTTTTTGGGTATTTTTTTTAAATTTCTTTTATTTTAAAACGTTTCTTTAAATCAAATTTTATATCATTTATATATTGTGTATTTACATGCTATGTACAGGCGTATGTACAAGCTAGCTCGTCCTCGTCTGCTATAAAAACGGCACACTCGACACCATACACTACCTTAGACTAAAAATAAAATTATTCTACGCACATCTATTTAAAAAAATCTTTAATTTCTTTTGCCTGATTTTTATATTTAAAAACAAATTAAATAAAAGCAATATTTCCTTAGTGTCCGGTGTCTGAATGGGTGTCTAGTGTCTAGTGTCAAGTGTCCGTGCCGCAGCTCTAACTTACATTACTATCGTACAATACTTTTAGTTGCACTCGTTATATATTTTTATATTATTTTTTGTTTTTCTTTAGCAAAATTAGCATTATGTTACCTGTTGTGAAGACGCGTGTATACATGTCGTGGGTACGTTTAGATGAAATTGAATATTTTTAACTAAAATAAATCTATACTTTCTTAGAAAACGTATAAAAATTAGAACGTAGCGGGATTTGAAACCGCGAGTCTTGGAAACCATGCAAGAGGTCAAAATTTATAAATTTTCTAACAAAATATTATGTATAAAGTATTATTCTACACTTTCCTAATGTGGAATTTACACTTTTAACACTTTAAAAAGTTAATATAATAAATTATTATTTGTAAATACATATGCATGAACTTTTTTGACTAAGTGTTACCTATACTAAAGAAGATAACTTATAAGCATATAAACATATGTTATATGTTTTAAAATAAATATGTATAGTAAGTATTTAAATATTATAAATTAATAAGTAGACATCAAACTATTATCCATAAACATTATTAAAATAGTACATTGAAACTTGGAATAAAAGTCATTAACCAATAAGCAGATGGGACATATATACAAACATAACACCACAAAATTTACATACATATCTAAATTTACACAAAATAATAATGTTTTATAAATAGTAAATTAAAAACTTCAATAATAAGAGAAAACACATTTCCATCACGACATTGTATACACGACCTTATACAGTCTTCAACTAGTGATTTACAAGGAACATGCGCACACGCAGAGTACGCACTGAGCACGAAACAAAGCACACAAGATTACGCGCTTAACACGTCCCTAACTAACACAGAGTACGCATTAAGCGCGTAATGCGCTTCACAGGTGTACACACTAAGCACGTACCGAGAGCACACAGAGTACGCGAGAGTACGCAGAGTACGCGAGAGTACGCACAGAGTACGCGAGAGTACGCACAGAGTGCGCGAGAGTACGCACAGAGCATGTGCAAGGTAAGTGCCGAGTACGTGCACAGTAAATTAGTAGCTGCAAGACGAAGTAACCCCTAAGTCCTAATTTCATGGCAGTACGATAATTGTCGCGGAGACGACGACCATGTCTGTATTGGAAAATATGTGGCAACTTGAAGATTCGTTACGTTATTTTGACATCTGTCAAATTTCACTTTTACAGTGTTTGTTTTTTGCTTTTATTTTTAATAATGGACATTTCTAATGAAGGCACTATATGTTTCATTTAGAGTTTCAATTAGTTGATTATAAGGTACTCGTAACTCGTGTTTTTTTAATACTCGCAAAATATAACGCTATTATCACGTACATTTAGGAAGACCTGAAGAATATTGAGCAAATATGAATTAATCTGGACCGCTGACTCAGAAATGAGTTAAATCGTCCTTTTTATAGAAATCCTGAAATATAAATACTATTAGGAGTTCGTCGTGGTTTTGCTTTACTGTTATTGTAAAAAAATACTGTCTTATATAAAAAAACAATAGTACACTGAACATTTCAATAAAATCTTGTACATGCTTTCTAAAACAAAAGTAAACCGGTTTCACCAGAACAGCTATTTCTTTTATATTTAGATTTTTACTATATAGAAAAAGCGAACATTAAATAATTCGTTTATCAACGCTTATCAACAAGATGTTATTAATGAAAACCTAATTTCTTTATAATGATATCATTTCGATAAGTAAAAAGCAAGCTATAACGGGAATTATATATTTTTAAACATTTTTTTAAAGTGTTATTCCACACTTAGGAAAGAAAAATACTTATTTAGAAAACAACGTAGCGGGACTCGAACCCGTGCCTCCTGCAAACCGACCAGGTCCTGGTCGATTTCCACGTTCCACGTTCAAATTTTTACTCGTTTTCTAAATAAGTATAATGGTATATTTTTTTAACATTATAGTAGCCCAGCCTTCTTCGGTGGCGCTAATGCCTCACAGTTACAATAATTTGTAAGCCTAACCACGCTAACTACTATATCAACTATTCTTTAATATAATTAACGATAGTACATATCATTAAAAATACTTTAAGAATATTATATAAATGAATAATTGTATAAAAAATGTGTGAACACTAGCAAAAAAAATCGAATTAACTTTTTCGATTTTAAGGCTTCATTCAAGTATTCACACGGAGTATCATGTATGGAGAACGGCTTGACTTGACACTAGGTTTCCTCTGCCTACCCTGCTATATGCGGGATACAGCGTGAAACTAAAACAAAATACTAACAGTAAAGAATCTGAATTTGAGAGTCCAAACCATATGCGAAATTCTTACTATTTATTTTATGTTGCATATTTTCCCAACACAGCACAATTCATCGAATCCGCTACATAAATATCATTTACAAATATTACACCTAGGTACGTCCTCTATCTAGATTCATTGAGCAAACGAAATTACGTGTTTTTGCCCTAACTCTATACAGCCTTTAGATATTATAGGCTTTAAATAAATATATATTGTAGAACAATATTTAATAAAAACCATTAAAAGAAACCGATTTTGAATTTTTGATGTTATAAATTATAGAGTAGATGGTATCAATTACTACTATGCAATAGTCCATGATCACGAGTGGATAATCTTCTCGTGACCACGGACTATTAAATACTCAAAATATTCACGAATAATCCAGTTAAAAAAAATCATTTAAAACGCATAAAAATCGCGAAAATTAAAGATCTTATTGGATGGTACCATCAATTGTAAAACTGATGCCAATCGTAAAAAAATCAATATAGTTCCCAAAATGGCGGATGACGTACCTATAATATCACCTATCCATAACTAACAGTTACATGAAATGTACAAATAAATAGGCAGAGTATTTACATAAAATACAAAGTCAAAGAGATCTTAATAACTGAGTAAATATCAAAAATGATTATAATATTGAGATTAATTTCATGTATGTATGTGTGTATGTATGTTAAGTACTAAACTATTAACACGCTAAAAGATAGATGAACGCTCGAACGAAGCAGTCTTTACTAAATGCATTTTTTTTTTCATTTTTACTTTTTTTTAAATTGTAAACTCGCTATTTTAATTTGTTATATTTTTGTATAAGACGTCCGATCTCGCTTATACATTTTGCTTGCCTTTACAAACGTTATCAATATTTTTTTCAAGTTAAAAAACAATCTTTTTACGAAATTATTACTATTTTTTTAAATACATACAAACTTAACTACAACTTTTACCCGATAACTAAAATAACTTACTTATCTTTTTACGTAGTCTTTTCGTAATTTATACAGATTATAAGATTATAAACTAAAAAGAGTTTTTAATATTTATAAAACAATTTTAAAAAATTGTAACCGACTAGCAACAACTTTCACTGGTACGTAAAATAAAGTTTCTGAATGCATTAATATCCTATTCTTTAAAAAATGTAAACTTTGATACATTTTTAAGACAAACCGCGGTGTTGTGTTCTGTCACTCAATAAGTAACGATTAAGAAAGTGAAGAATGGAGTGTCTTAACACCACACCACACTCCCTTTAATCTTTTCCATTCCACAAAATTAAGTCATTATCTGAAACAGTGTTTATTACACATATACGAAGATAAAGGTCGCTGGATAATTTCCCGGATTAAACTATAAAAAAGTTAATGTAATAATATTTACTTAACTTTAGCTTTTTTTTAATATTTTCATAAATACATAGGTGTAAACATATTTGCAAAGAACTATATAATAAATATTAAAACACAAATTAAACACCACATAAATTACTACAAGATGGTGCTGACGACTTACGTCAAGTTATCAACATCACCATCTTGAAGATGATAAAGTTAAATAGCACGTAATATAAGCCAATAATATTCATCAATTTTGGTCCAAAATGAAAACTGCTTCGTTCGTTTCAAAGATAACATTATTAAGTAACAGAAGTAAATAATATTCACTAATTATTAAACTAATAACAGCTAAATCTTACACGTACGCGACAAAAAAGCGAATTTAGTTTATATTAATTTCTTCTAATGATGTTATTATTACTTATTATTTTTTAAATATTACAAATTTTATTAGAATTTATTTATATTAAAAAATAGTATAAGCGTAAAGTTCTCTGGACTACAGCACTCTTTAACACTAAGATTATTTTGTAAAATTCATTTTTAACATGTATTCCTTTACTTAGTTTCAGTACAAACTTTATTACAAACCATAATGTTATATGTTTTTAAACGATGTTTTTGTCATATTTGATTGATAAAAAAAAATCCTTCAGCATTAATGAACTATTAATAAATAATCTGTGGTCACATACAAGTGACAGATAATTTTTTTTTTTTTAAGAATTCCTTGATAGAAGGACAAAACAGTTTTATTGCTCGCTTCACAGTCTATTCCATAAGATTTGATTATTTTATATTAATAATAATAAAAAAACTAGCGTTTAATTCTATTAAGAGAAACCATTCCTAAGCTTTTATACAAATAATTAATATTAATGATTATTTTATATCACTCGCTTGTAAGTGTAAGATTTTTATACAGTTAGTGTTGCCAGCATTTGGTTTTTTACTAACAATTTTCTCATATAAAAAAGAGAGACCGCACTAATCTAGAACATTCTACTGACTCGATAAAAATATTATATTTAAATAGTACAAAAACATTTGTTTAAATTATAAAAAAATAACTCACTTATACAATTTTTATTTAAATGTACAAAAGCGTCTCGACGTTACGTTTTACACTATTTATTAATTTACTATATGTATGTAGAATATTTATTGTATTATTAGTTATATATTGGTGTTATAATAATATTTAACACGTGTTAACAGATAATCACTTAATCTAGGAGGAACGGCGCGGTTACAGCCGACGCCATTTACATTATTGTACTAATTACATAGCAAAATAGTTAATTTTTTTATTCAGAATATTTAGTATGTAATAACAATATTAAAAAGATACCGTAATTTCTATTTATTGTTTTTTTTATTATTATTTTCGATACACTTTCTATTTATAGTAGTAGTGCATATAAGTTGGAGAAATAACTTCTTTTTTTTATATCAAGACCAATAATGTAAACGGTGTCGTATGACGAAACTTAACCAATTTTGAACTTTACAAAACAAGACCTAATCTATTTTTAATATCTAACGCGGCTAAAGAACAAGCCGCTTTATATACCTATAGTTAATTTTTTTTAACCTTTTTTTAATATTTAGGTTAGCGTCAAAGTCTAAACAGGCATATTATATCACTATTTACTACACACTGCAGATTTCTTATGGATTAGGTGTTATTTATTTTAATTAAAAAATGTCAACATAGAAAAAAAATAAAAACTTTCAGCTATTAAACTCTTACGTTTGTTCAATGTAATAATAGTTTTTATTTTATATTTACATCACATTTTATATGTATTTTATAAGTATCTATCAAGAAGAAATCTACAATGTGTATCAAAGGAAAGTTCTGTTCTGTCTGTCTGTATCTGTTAGAACATTCTCTTATACCTTCCATTACATACGCTAACTTACTTTACCCATAATGACTAAATCCCCTTTACGTATTCGAACCGCTTACCTTCAAGTACCAAACACGATAGTATTAACAAAATGCTGGTAGGTGAATGTTATATATATATTAAATGTCATTGTGGCAAGATTTCTAAGTGTAAGTGTATACGCACTCGAGAATTTACACTGTTTAGGGTACAAGAAGATCCATATGGATGCGTAATACATGTGAATCAAGGGGTGCATCTAGTGATGGGGGTACACGTGAGCCCCATCGCGAAGTCACGAGGGTACAAGTGGTCGCGTCGTCACTCATGGGTGTCACGTGGTCACAGGGGTACACGTGGTCGCGGGTGCAGCGAGTATCATCGCGGTTGCGCAAACTGTCTGCGTTTCTTGCGCGCGTCGCCGCGGAACCTCTGCGGGGGGGAGCCGTTGTACCGCCGCTGCTTGGAGGTGAACGACCGAGCTCTGTTCTTGTTCTCACCGCCATTGTTGCCGGCGCTGTTGTTGTTGTTGTTGTTATTGTTACTGCCGCCGTTAGGATTGTAGCGTTGCTGCATCACACCTGTAAATTAGTACAAATACTAAACTACTTTGTAATTGCCACTATTATTGATTTTGCGTTGTCTTTTTTATTTGGACTTGTCTTTATATTTTTTTTTCCCAACTGATTTCTATGTATTTTCATTATACTTGTAGTCTATTTTTTTTTCATTATTATTGTTTGATTATTAGGTATTGTACCATACAGTAAATATATATAAAATGATAGGAAATTTTACATTGCGGAAGACATGATTTTTTTTTATGATTTCGTGTGCTTTTCACCACTGCCCCTGATATAAATAATTTACATGTTTCCTACAAAGTAGATTAATAGAGAGAGCGGAGTGGTAATTGTTAAGACATCATTTCATTGCCACTTTCCGCCAAAATTCGTGGCATACACCGTGATAGTTGGGTGGCGGAACTCAACGCCGCAGTGTGAATTTGTAAACAATAAAGTGTTATAAATAATATGCAGTGGCACGGTGGTCTTACCGTACCCACCCGAAGGTATATTATTGAAGTCGGAGTTGCTCGTGATGTGGTGTATGATGAGGCTCTGGTGCGCGGACACGCGGCGCGGCGTCGGCGACGAGCACTGCAGCGCCGACAGCGGCGGCGGCGACGTGCTCGCGCCCACGCGCCCGCCGCCCCCGCCGCCCCCGCCCGAGCCCTCCGACCACTCCTGCGACAACACATGCACGTTTAATGTATATATTTCAAATTCTACTTCATTTTATGAAATTAATTTATTGTTTTTTTAATGTATTTGTTCAGTATTAAATACTAGAGAGTTCTCCTAGAACCGTCGCGTCGCAAAAACCTCAGCTCTCTTTTTTATTATTCTTTAAAGACAACAAACAATAAATTTACAAACTACATAATATGATTGATTTGTAATCTTTGAATTTGTAGTGTTCCAAACTTAGACTAATGAACAAAAAATATCAATGTATATAGCAAAAAATGTTAATGGATATATTATACTTTTTGATTCTACCATATATTAACTGCAAGTACTCCAACACAAATTCAATACGTACAATTATTGATATACATTAGTCTGACTTATAGTAACTGTCTTTAAAATTTCAAATTACACATTACAAAACTACTTAAACTTAAATAATGAAAGCACTTCTATTATCTACTAACTGTATCTTTTTTTAATAAATTAAAATTTTTATTAAATTCTTATTATTTTATAGGATTATTTATCAAATTCATTATTAAAATTTAATTCTGCACATAAATTAAATCCACCCACTTATATGATATACTTATACAGAGTGTTTTTGTCATCACCACTTTAAATGAAACCACAGTTTTAATTACTCTATAAAAGCCTAATACAATTAAAACTAAAGAGATTTTGCCAAAAATTAAAGTGTTTTTTTTTTCAAACAAAATAATAAAATTATCGTTGTAAAATAAAACGCCATTTGTTAAGAATGACGCACATAGACACCTATCATAGCGACAACATCGCACTCACCTCATTCAAGAAATCGAGTCGTAGGTATTGGCGGTGAAGTTCAAAGTTGTTTAGGTTTATTATAGAAAATAAGAAGAACGAGAGATATGCCTGTATCGTTCTGGTATGATTTTTGAGAATGAAAAGTGGCAGAGTGGCAACGTGTAGTAGTATTTTTGTAGTAGTAGGTGTTTATTGATATCTATTCGTACCCGCTTCACACGTAACACAGTATGGATAAAAATCGTGAAATGAAAAAAAAATCTACGTCTAAACTGTTGACGAATCTTGATATTTTTTTTAGGTATGGGTTTGAAATATTTTACCCTATATGCTGCTAACGTAAAAGGATCGCAGACGCATCCATCCTGTATAATACTAAATTCAACTTATTACTATTATGTATAATACTAAATTCAACTTATTACTATTATGTATAATACTAAATTCAATTTATACTAATATTACATTAAATCTATAAATACAGTCTAATCAATGTGTTCACCTGGACGTCAGATAGCATATTTAGTTTCAAAGTAGGGAAGCGGAGAGACTGTTTTCAATACAAACTGTTGGAATAAGAATTATCATATACAATTTTATTATTTTCGTCAAATATGTCACAGTCGTTACTTTATTAACAGGTGGTTTTGCTTTATTACTTTTAAAGTTAAAGTTTTAAGTAAAAGTTTTAAGTTAAAGTTTAAAGTTAAAGTTACGAACATTCATATAAAATAACAGATGCACTTCAGTAACTTTGATAATTTTGAATAATGTATAATATAATTTAAGTCATCAACTTTTTACTTTTCCATTTCATATTAAAAATCTCATTTCATACAAATGATAACTTTTGTAACTATATTTTAATTAAAGCTAAGAAATAGGAATTAAGCTATAAATTCAACTAAATATTAGAGTTCTTAGCTTAATTCTTACAATATTAATCACTACACGATAATCATACTATGTGAATTCATTTGGATTTTTTAAGATAGGCAGTGGGAACCGAGTGAGCGGAATTGAGTCCCGTCAATTCCGCTGCTTAACGCATTTTCGTGCAACTTCACTATATAGATAAATATTATATAAATACTAACTTGATCAGTATCAGACGGCGAATGCACCGGAGTGATCGCCGGAGTCAAAGCCGGCGTATCCCTGTCCGGAGAGGCTTCGGCGGAACGCGGGGAATTCGAAGAATTTGGTGAATGTGGTGGAAGCGGGGAATTCGGGGAATGGCGAAGTCTCGCCCTCAGTCTTTGCGGGAAAAAGAACGGCTCGAAGGTGTCCCTGACCCAGCGCCGGTATTGCAGCACGTGGTCGGTCACGCGCACCACGCGGCCCAGCACGCTGTGGCGCGCGAGCAGCGCGTTGTGGGGGGCTACTGCCTGTTGTAGGATTATGTAGCCGTAGTCGAATGCCTGGAATGGATTAGAATATGTTATTGGAATATCATTATTTTTTCTAGTTTCACATTGTATAGCGCATATAGCACAGGGTAAGGGAGGCGGCTAGCATTAAGAAATTCCGTTCCCCGTTTTGACATTTTGCGTTGATTGACGGAACTTAACGCCGCGCTTTATCGTTCTACCAGAACAACGTAATGAAAATAATGAATTCCTTTTATTTTCCTAAGAGTGGAGATCGAATTCACAAACGTCGCATTTACAGTTAGTCGCTGTACCTTTTTCTAATCAAGAATATAAGTTATTTTAAGTAGCATATAAAATAATATATTTTTAGTTTAAATAATAATCAAATGAACTTATCCAGTGTACAGTGAAAGCGTCAAATATAAATCAAATGTACATTATGTAATATAACAGACGTTTTACATTGCACTAATAACTGATGTATTGAATTAGTTGCGGCTATAAATTTTATAATATATAGACATATTATTTTCACAATTAACGTGAAAATTAATAAAATTTATCATAATAAAAATTTTATTGTAAAAATACAAAAACGTGTCAACCTATTTTTTGGCTACGTAGAGAGATAAACTAATGTTAAAACACTCCTTTCTCCATTTTCCGAAAATTTTTCGAGTGGCGGAACGCAATGCCTCTCTTCATCTCCTAGAGTAGAGATAAAACATTAAACGTTTCTTAGATCACTTAACTTCCATAATTATTTTATTCAACTAGTAATTACCTGCGACCTCGTTCGCGTCATCAATATATTGATGTAATATAGCCCACGGCCCTCTCGATATTTGAACTATTCAATACAAAAAATCTATTCAAGCAAGTAGTTCCTGAGATTAGTGCGTTCATTCGTTGAACAATGTTTTCAAATGTATAATATTAGTAAAGGTACTTACAATCATTTTTTTTTTAAGTTTTACACGGCTAATAAAACTACAAGTTGCATCATCTACCACTTGCACGATGCATTGATTGAATGATGTAATAAATAATTATATCAATAATATAATAAGAAAATAATTGCATATAATTGCGCTTAAAAGGAAACAGTAAAGAAGGACATTCTAACTAAATGCGTTATTTATTGAAATAGTTTACTAATTCAATTTTTTTAATTAATTGTAAGATGAAGTCATTCTTTTTTTAACACGTAGGACCTCTGTAAACAGACATAAAATGTACACCTTAAGAAAAACACATGGCTTAGTTCAGCTATAAGTGTTTCAATACTAATATTTTAGTTTAGCGTACCTTTCGCATACAACTGAGTAGGCTGGGGGAACCTAATATAAAGGCACTCCGTTTTAAAATTTACATAAAATTTTAACTATTCAAAATCATAATATTGTTATATATTAATTATAACTGAGGCCAGTCCTGGCGTAGCGGCACGAGGTGTGACTGTAAAACCGACTGGTTGTGGGTTCGATCTCCACTCGAGGAGATGAAATATTTACTTAAATTTATATTTCCATTTCTTCGCTCTGGTGTTGAGGTTAAGCGCGGCGTTGAGTTTTGCCACTCAACACGCAATGCCTCCAGAATTCGGCAGAAAGTGGGGAACGGAGTGTCTTAACACTAGGTTCCCTCTGCCTACCCTGCTGTGTGCGGGATACAGCGTGAAGCTGATTTATTTATTTATTAATTATAATTTGGTGCAGTCGTGGCGTAGGGGCACAAGCGTGCGATTATAAACGGGGATTGCTACTCGAGGAAATATTTTTTTTTATATCTTCATTTCGCTCTAGTATTGAGGCAAAGAGAGGCGTTAAATTCCGCCACTAAACACCCAATGCCTTCAGATTTCGGCGGAAAGTTGGGGACGGAGTGTCTTCTTTACACTGACTGTACACGAGACAGTTGTTGAGTCCGCGGATCGGAGAAATTTTCTTATGAAACCAAGACGTAGCGTTAAATTTCGCTATTGAACACATAATAGTTGAATTTGTATCATAAGCGGACAAATTTCTGCCTACTCGCGGAATAAAGAATAAAAAGTCCTATGAACAAAAAAAAACATTATAATAATTTCTCCTTTAACGGCAGTGGTAGCTGGTTCATTTTATGGCGTACCTGCTTGACCTGTATGGCGCCGTAGCTGGAGCGGCCGATGTCGTTGCCGGGCGTGAGCGGGTCCTCGATGCAGAGCAGCGACGGACGGTGACCGTCGTTCATTTCCTGTCAGACATAGTCACTTTAGTGAAAACGCAATTGACATCTTTATTAAATTTAAATTTAAATTAATATCAAAATGTCTAATCTAAATTAAAAAGAAATCAATATCATTTTTAACAAAGTAAATAAAATTCTACTTCTACAATAGTACAACACATCTTATTTTTAAGTTTAATACAAAAACAATCAAATGCCACAAAATCTGTAGGTCTCTCTCACCTTCTGTATCTCATCTTTAGACACATAAGAACCACCATTCTTCACTCGTATCGCTGTCTTCACATAATTGAACTTCCTGCCATACAGTTCAAAGAACTCTATCAACAGGACACCCAAGTTGTGGGGCTGTCTCAACCTTTCAGGCCGCGGGTGGAGCTGGAGGAAGCTGATGCACATGAGAATCAGGGAGTAGGAGGAGATGCCACCAGTGAACACCTCATTCAGGTCGCGCTGTAGCAGAAACTGCTTTAGCACCATTACGAGACGAGATAGCACTGGGTATTTTTCCTGTAAAATTAAAAAATTGTCGTAAAATATTATTAAAGCTTATTTTAAACGTAACTCAAAAACATGCGAATTATGGGAAAGTAACTAAGTCACAATTTACATAAATTATATATTTAAAGATTATCTTTCTTCTAAGAATGCGATATGGCATGGCTACATAACCTGTAAAATATGTGAAGTATTTGAATTCCATAGAAATTTAAATTATATTGTAGAACTGACATGTTGAGAATTGATGAAGATTGAGGTAGTTGTGGCGGACACTACATTTTACGTTTACAGGGACTATAAACGGGACGGTTGTGGGTTCGATTCCCATTCGGTGAATTGAAATATTTCATATTTTTATTTTCTCGCTCTGGTAACGAGGCGAAGAGCGGTGTTGAGTTCCGCCACTTAACACGCAGTTACTTAGGCGGATAATTAAAGGAAACGGAGTGTCTTAACACTAGGTCCCTAGGTTAAAAAACAAGCGTGATAAGCCTGAGATTGAATGATGTATGATAAATTATGTGTTTTGTACTGAAATATTTATGTATTATATTATTCTTAATTTGATTACAAGATTTACAAAATTTTATTATTTTTATATCAACACATAAAAAAAACTAATAAAAAAAACATTTTATTCTTTATAAAACATTTTAGTTCCACCTATCTATTTACGAGACGCTGCCTCAGGGAGATGTTAAATTTGCATACACTAAACAGAATAAAAGCAAAGATACTCCTTTCATTTTATATAGTAAATGTTATTTAAATTAAAACCTGTTTTAATTATAATTAGATCAATAGAATAAAGGGTTCAGATCGGATATGACGACCTTGTAGCACTATGGGTGAACTAAATACATAATATAATACACAATACCGATTTTATAATACGCAAGGCAAGAACATAAAGAATTACTTAATTTCCATATGTAACGAATAAAAAATCAACGGTATCGGTGGTTGTAGGCTCGAATCTCGCTTGTTGTCACAATTATATATATTTTTTCATGATATAATTGATATAAGAGTGCGGAGTGCCTTATCACTAGGTCCTACTTTACTATACACGAGAAATCCATAAATATATTAAAAGACATCCATACATGACATAAAAACACAATTTTGTACAAAGTTTTGTAAAAAAAATATATATCCAATAAGAAAAAAAAATAGTCCACACATCGTTTTATAGGCTATAAACTATATATAGATGAACACAAATCCGTTTGTATGTAGACTAACGTACGTACATACGAAGTCAGACTATATCGAGGCAGTGATGTAACAATCAAAAGTATTTGTTCAAGTGGCACCGGAATGCCAAGGCCGGGATCAGTGTGACGCTAGTGTTGCGATCACTACATATTATATTAGTTAAGGAAACAGATTAACTGGGATTGGTTAAAGAGGCGGGGGGTCCAGACCTATTATATATATTTTTTATATTTTCTAAAAATATTTCTCTAAGCAATTGGTATAGAGTAACACTTAAAAAAGTGTTAATATATTAATTTCTATTATATAATATATTGGGATACATAATAAATGTTTTTTAAAGGCATGCGTTCACATATCTGTATGCGTGTTATATGTAGGTTAATAATTTTGACAAAATTACGTTTTCATGCCAATGAGAAAAAGGGCGATGTTCGACGTTTCTATTAATTTTGTTAAATAATTAAAAAAAAAAGACATTCCTTATGCCTAACAATGCGACTTATATCATATTATATATGTATTACTAATAAGATTTGCAAAAAAAATTAATAGAAATTAGCCCTTTTGTCGGTATGAGACAACTGAATATAAACGCGGCAGTTGTCTTTTCTCTTCATTTCTTCGCTCTTGTAAGACAAAATGCGGCGTTGAGTTCAGCCTTTAAAAATATCTCAAATTCAGACAGAAAGTGGAAGGAGGACTTTTACCTTTCCTTCTATATACGGGATAAAGTGTTAAGCTGAAAAATGCCTTTTAAGAAAGTAAAAAAAATATATATTTTCATTATTTAGACCACATTGTTATTCTGTCAATGATCTCACAATGTAGAGCCTCAACCTAAGCCCGGTAATACCGAAAAAAAAGTTTTTTAGCTATCTCTTTTGGCCTTGCTCTATTTTCTTGTTTTTATATAAATATAATATAAAAAAAAACTTTTTTCCATCGCAGCCACTTATTAACCAACTTCTGTAAGAAAAGGAAGTTATCAATTCGACTGTTTTTGTTTTGTTTGTTACCTCAGAACTATTGAACGATTTTAATGATTTTTTTTTATTTGAAAGCTTATGTTTCCCGTCCCGTGGTCCCATTTTAATTTCGTCCATTTCTGACAATGGTATCCATGAGAAAATCACATAAGTCTTAAATTTAGGTAAGGTATGTGCGCAAAAAATAGACGAATAACTCAATAAATATCACGCCAACGCCATTTCGATGATTCTTTTTATTGGAAAGGTGTATCCTTTCCAATAAAAGTATAGTTTGGTGAAAGTTTGGTTAGGATTTTATTATGGAATCGGGTTAAAATTGAAGAAATCGATTTTTTTTGTTTAATTTTGACCTTTTTTATAAATGTAATTAAAAAAAACTTCAAAAAAAAAATTAAATGTCTAAGCCAGCGTGTTCTAAACTATAAGGGTAAATGGGGTGAAGGGGTGACCTTTGCAACTGACCTTAAACTGCTTGATGAGCTCCGCACTCTTGACACCGCTGCTCATGTTGAACGATATGTCCACCTGAACGTTCATTAGAAACTGGTTATAATATTTGACATACCAATATATCATTTGTTCTATTTTATAGCTTCGCACGCTGTATTCAATCATATAAAAAAATATATATATTTTGCAAGAATAGTAAACAAAAAGATACTAATATTGAGACTAGTGACGCATTTCTCCTCTTGATAAAAGGTACAGGTCAGGGCAGCCACAATGACGTTGACCATACCGTAAGAGTTGTTTTTGAAACATTATAAATAAATCAGCTTATTTTAATTTAATGCATATCATTTAAATATTAATGGTTTGGCGAATAAATTTAATAAAAACAAAAAAAATATATTCAGGCATTTTTTTACCTTGACATCGGAATATTTGTCGGTCATCTTAACGATGGGCACGGTGGCCTTCTCCAATACTTTGATGCTCTCCTTCTCCGCGATGTCCTGCCCCACCAGCTCACGCTCCAGCGTCCACAGAGGTAGCTTCTCCCATTGACCTTTCAATCGAAATAAATAAAACATAGTAAATACTTCTGTAATATATATTTATTAATCTTCTTTTTTTATTTAAAATGTCGAACATAAATTCGGGAACAACACCCCAAGTCACAAATTAAAAACAGTAGGGAATAACAAATTAGGAATAGTCGTGACTCCTTTATTGTCCAGTTTTCCTTATTAACGACATTGGGTGATTGATATGACATTGGGAAATTATATTAAATTTAGATCATTACCCTAAGTGATAATTAAAGTAACAATAATCTTCAATTTATTTCGCTACGATGAATTAATAATTTCTTTATAACCTACAAGTAAAAAATCAGCTTCACGCTATATTCCGCTCACAGCAGGGTAGGCGGAGGGAAGTAACCTAGTATTAAGACACTCCGTTCCCCATTTTCTGCCGAACTCTGGAGGCTTTTCGGCTTTGAACTTGTTGAATGGCGGAACTTAACATCGCGCTTTGCCTCGACATTAGAGCGAACAAATGAAAATATTATATATTTAATTTCATCTACATCTAAAAAAATTTACAGAAAGTATGACAAGTAAATTCTTGGCACAAGAAATTTGTCACATTTATATGAAAATTAGATGAAAGCAGTGGAGGGAAATCCGAAGCACAATGTTGTAGGCTTTATAGAAACAAAGCCGTAGTTTATCCGAGTCGATGGTAATAGCTTCCTCGTTGTGGCGCAACTTCCGTCCGTTTGTCGTCATTCAACAAACACGCTTCACTTCATACTACACCCATTGTCTGTAACTTTGGCGTGTATGAGTTTGTTCAAACATCAACTATAACTTAGATGTTATTTACTGATGACGCAATATTGGCATATTACATTTTTTTTTGCATTCTTGGCAGAAAATGTTAAAAAGATGAGATAACAACAAAAATACTACATTCTGATTACTATATTAATCAATTTGTGACATTCACAAGGTTACATCACGAAACACAACGCCTTAATCCTAACCAAATTAGAATAATAAAATTATTTGTAAAGCATAAATATTCATTATCACCTTTGCGACTGTAATCGCAACGGTTATAGATTTGATGCCCAAATAGAATGTCCTAACACGAGGTTCCCTTGTACTATACGTGGCTAAAAAAAATTAATATATTCTGTTACTCTCTTAAGAAATGTAAAAAACAGCGCTTGGACGGTTTCCAAGAAGCGCGGATTCAAATCCGCTACCTTTAAGTTTTTATACGTTTTCTAAATAAGTAATTTTCTTTCCTAAGTGTGGAATAACACTTTAAAAAGGTTAAAAGTATTTCCAAATCAAATTTTCTTTGATTTAAATCAAGATATTAAGTAGGTTCCCAGTAAACATATGTACATAAGAAACATTTATATCAAATTACAACGATCATTAACCTTGAATCTTGACTTGACTTGTAATATTCCTTAATAGAGGAAAATGATTTTAAATTATAATACTTGTATATTGATTACTTCCGTGATGATTACGAAAAGTATTCTTAATTATAATATGACAAACTACATTTTTGGACTAATTTTAATACAATTTTGATAGTGTTACACAAGGACTGTTATTAAGGAAATTAGTAATTCATTTTTCCATCATCTCTTACCAGACCATCATTTTTACTAATAATCTTTGGATAGCAGAAATTTGTAAAAAAAATCCTAATGAGATGCTAACAACACAACAATTGCAACGAGCGTATAAAATTTTCGACGAAGATAAGAACCTATGCTCATAGTCAGCGCTTGGACGAAATCCAAAAGGCGCATCTTCGAGTCCCACTACTTAATTATTTTTATAAATTTTCTATAATCATTTAGATTGATGGACTTATTTTGAACAATACTTGTTACTACGATTCAGAGAAAATAATTGAAAGACACCTGGCATGAAAGACATTTTTCTTTCCCATAACAAATAACAATTTTATCGGCAACCTGATAGCTTAACTTTCTATAGCTGGTAGAACATAAAATTGATTAAGTTGTTTATCTAATACAAACAAACAAATAAAAAAGTCTATAGAGAGCATAGACAATTACAACCAGTCCTTGTAAGGTAATCTGCAGACGTGTAGGGGAAGCCCCCCGTTGCTTACTCACTCACTGGCCGTCTATAGTCTATAGTGACGTTACTCCAATTACAGTGAAGGTCACACCGGCGCTGGTCATCTGCCGCGCACGTATAAATAGATCCCCACCGACACATAAACAACTACACGTACTCAAATATTTGCTTTCACTTCACGAATATATTATATTACATATGTATGTATATGATGTAGATTAGTTAACATTCAAAATAAGACTATTCCAATTATAATAGATATTGGTTATGCACAAGACTAGGCGTCGTGCGCAACTTTGCTTGCGTGGATTTTAAGATTCTACTTATAGATACATTTATAGGGTTACATAACGGAATACAACGCCTTCTAAACCCTAACCAAATTAGAATAATAAAATTATTTGTAAACATAAATATTAATTATCGTCTTTGTGGCTGTAATCGCGATGGTTATAGGTTTGATGCCAAAATTGAATACCCTAACACGAGGTTCCCTTGTACTATATGTGGAATACAACACGAAGAAAAAAACATATTCTGTTACTCTCTTACTTAAGAAATGTAGATATCAAGGGGAAAACTCTTCGAGCAATTCTCTTTTATTACTAACCTATCCTCCCTAACCTATCTACATGCAAAATTCCAATTTTTAAAAGTCCAGTAGCTTAAACTGCAGATTGTCTTATGTTTGTCAGTAAAGTTTTTGATACTAAATACATATTTTACATGTGTTTCCTAAATAAATCTTTAGATTTTTCAATTGATTACGCTGTAAAACCAAACAAAACTACATCAAACATGGACAAAAGAGCCGGAAATACTAGAATCATCGTTTCGTACGTAATTAGAATACTGCGTATTACATCTGAGTCATATATAGAGATTAGAATATGACATAGGTGTTAATAATAGCGAATAGTTTCAAAATAGGGCCTTAGCCATTTCCAAAGCTGAAATAAAATAGATCTGTCGTCGCCGTAGACTGGCCGCTGTGGGCGCGGCGCGGCGGCTAAATAAGTGTACGTGTGGATAGTAACCGGGTCACATGCCGAGAGAGTAGAGACACTCCTTGTGTGTAAACCGTATAGACTTCATTTGAATATAATAGATCAATTTAGTTTTTTTTTACTATGTAGAGAATAAGAGGCATATCTTTGACATGCTATTTATTTTCTTTAGAGTTAATGACTCGCATAGCAAGATAGACAGAAGAGAAGAAGGCAGAAATGTTAAGACACTACATTGTCCATTCCCCGTCCCAGAGAGAGAAATGATAATACTGTAGACAATTTACATTTTTACATTTACAATTTACATTTTTACATTTACAATTTACATTTTTTCAACATTATTGATCAAAACCACAACCGTCATGTTTATAGTGCCAGATATTGCCCCACTGTGCTATGAAATAACTCGTAATGTGATAGATTTTTGAAAATTCACTCAGTACTTATAATGTAAAAATATGAATTTCAAAAATATGGAATTTCAATCTGCGCCTCTTTGGAAACCGTCCAAGTGCTCTGACCAACTAAGCCATATGAACGTATGGCTTTCTTTCTATTAAATCCTTTTTTTTTTCTTAATAAGTATTTTTCTTTCTTAAGTGTGGAGTATTTTTCTATAATTCCAAAATTGAAAGAATATTAATCTTTCCATAGGATAAATCAGAGAGAGCATAGTTCAAAGAGAGATTTACAGAATAACCGTCAACGACACTAAAGTAACGAAAAAAGCTATTATTCCATAGCCATAGACTTTGGTATTCGGCACTTTATATCTATGTACATCCCTAGAGAAAATATGGAATGTATAGAATTTTAATAATTAGTATATTTGTATATTTATTGAGGAAAGTTATTATATAATATATGTTAATCGTTTCGATTATACTGTATACACGTTAAGGATTACCTCGGTTTCTTACAATATGTCATAACTGTTAGTTATTTACATTTGATCACAAATAAGACCTAATGTTAGGTAAAATTAGGTAACCTAGAGTTAATATTTACTGAAACAGGGTAAAAATATTAAAAACAGGCTTTGTATCACAGACATGACGCTATACCGTCTGCCGCATTGTTCTAATCAGACCTAATACCTATACCTATACCTACTGTTGATTCACATCGGCGACCCTCGAGAACGGTCATTGTATCTCAATCATGCGTTATACAAGTGATTCACTTACTTTTATTTGTTTAGTATCATTATTACCTATTGAGGCGTAGGGATAAATCGTTATCGAAGGGTATGACGTACTTGTACTAATATTGAATTAAAACTGTTAAAAATATTAACATTAAAATAAAATGTATTGAGGCCAGTCGTGGCGCAGCGGCACAAAGTGTGACTGTAAAACCGACTGGTTGTGGGTCCCTAATAGAGGAGATGAAATATTTACTTAAATTTATATTTCCATTTCTTCGTTCTGGTGTCGAGGCTAAGCGCGGCGTTGAGTTCTGCCACTCAACACGCAATGCCTCCAGAATTCGGCAGAAAGTGGGGAACGGAGTGTCTTAACACTAGGTTCCCTCAGCCTAGCCTGCTGTGTGCGGGATACAACGTGAAGCTGATAAAAAAATGTAAGTTACATTTATTTTGAATAATATTGAACCAAAGTTTTTTAAAATATTTTTCTACTTATATCTTTATATGTATTATAAATTAGGGTTTAAATAAAAAATAAGTTCATATGTATTACTTCATATATTTATAAAATTTGTTATATAATGGAATTTAAATAAACTATAATTGTGACTGTAAAGATTCATAATATGACAATTCTTCATTGGTGACTGACGGTCGGAACGACTCCACTCCTTGCCATAGTTCTGATACGCCTATTATAACTGCGTCAGTTGTTAAATCACTTTCTTTTATAAGCCCTGAAATAAATATATAAATATTTAAATATTGAAGTTTCATTAAGAAGTAGAGCCCAGTCGTGGCGCAGGGACACAAAGTGTGACTGTAAAACCGACTGGTTGTGGGTTCGATCCCCACTCGAGGAGATGAAATATTTACTTAAATTTATATTCCCATTTCTTCGCTCTGGTGTCGAGGCAAAGCGCGGCGTTGAGTTCTGCCACTCAACACGCAATGCCTCCAGAATTCGGCAGAAAGTGGGGAACGGAGTGTCTTAACACTAGGTTCCCTCTGCCTACCCTGCTGTGTGCGGGATACAGCGTGAAGCTGATTTATTTATTTTATTTATGTATTCGTGGGGTCGTTGAGGCGTAGTGGGTTAGCTTTTAACTATAAACGCAACGGTTGTAGGTTCAATGTCCACCCACTATGAAGACTGATTTATTTGCATTTTCTCGCTCTGGTGAGAAGACAACGTTCGGTGATGAGTTCTGCCACTTAACACGCTAAATTTCACAAAAATTGGACTTAAAATACCCCACAACCTGTCCTGTGAGATGCGAGATATAGTGTAAAACTAAAATAAACGATGGAATATACATTAAAATCGATAAATATATTCCCAGTTCCTATAAATAATAATAATTCCCAGAAATATTCTTATTAGATAAAAAGACAATATTAGATATTAAGACAATATTTTTACTCTATTCGATACTACCTAATACATAAATAATAAAAAAAACATATCCAAATCAAACTGTAACAAAAAAGAACATATCAAACTTAATAATATCAGAGAACAAAACAGTAGAACTTTGATATTATATCTCATAGATATCTTCCACGATTGCGGATATCCAAATACTAGCGGCCCACTCACTGATCAAGTAGGCGCCGCGCCTCACTGAAACACGAGTGATAAGAGAGGTGGCGCGATAACCGCCCCAGAGGCACCCGCGGCCGCCAGATAAGACTAATAGTACGCCATTATTGTCAATGTTAGCTTAATACCTTTTATGGAAGCATCTGAGCAAATCTTAATGATAAACAAAATATATAATATAAAAACAATTGTTTTTCTTTTAATGTAAATTTGTGAAAAATTAAATGTATTTAATCCATTGGTATATGTATATACTCCTTAGAAGGATGTTCAATGTTTTTACATTTATTGTATCTTTTATGTAGTATGAGGTGATCTTTTACAAATTCAAATGATTGTTATAAGGTCACCGTGGCGCAGCGCCACAGCGTGTTGATGTAAAGATTGTAGGTTCGATTCACAATCGGAGGATGAGTTATTTTCATAGTCTCCCTCTTGTAACAAGACTAAGCGCGGCGTTGAGTTCCGCCAATCAACATGAAAGTTTAAAAATTGGGCGGTAAAAATAATTGTCAAAGAGATTACGTTTAAAAGTTTTTTTATAGTCGGTTAAATACACATATAGCATTATTTAATAGTTATAGATAACAAAATAAAATAAATATGTTGTTGGACAACGTATCAGATTACGCCTACTAACATACTATGCCCAAGTGTGATAACACTAGACTGTCTCTCGTTATGTAGTTTGCATGAGATGAGTAGAGATTAAATAAACTATTATCTATACTTATAATAAATCTGTAGAAAAGTCGTTTCTGTACATTGAAAATTTAAAAAAAAAAATTAGCCAGGATGTTAAAGGATAATTAACAGAATCCATTTCCAACTTTTTTGGAATTTTTGTCTGTTTGTCTGTTTGTCTGTTTATCTGTTTGTCTNATTTTAACATTTTTGAAGTGTTATTCCACACTTAGGAAAGAAAAATAAGTATATCCAAATAAGTACTTTATTATTATAATTTTTTATTGCAGCAAAAATAAACGACCTAAAATATACGATAAGAAAAAACTAGGTATCTACCCGCAATGGTTATCGGACAAAATGGCTAAGTATCGGATTACAGTTGGCAAAAGATACCAAATATGGTAGTCACGTGTCATTGAATAGACAAAATTGCCGACGTAAGCTATAAGTGCTGTAACACAGTCTTACTATCTACAGGTGGCCTTAAACATTACTTGCATTTTTTTTACAAATATAAAGGGTATGTACACAGTACGGTCAATGAGTCTTGGCCGTCTTGAAGTTAGCTGTAAATGCCAAGCGCATATTGGACTTTACGTGTTTGTTCCCTTCTTCAAGTTAGACAAAGTTCAGTGTAGAGTTCCTTTATCACGTATGCAACGTTTTTATCACAAAGTACATTAGACTAAGGACTGGGTCCTTATCACTACCTTATCACGCAGCATTATAAAATCTTAGATTTTCTAATATTTTGAACGTAAAAGAGAACATTATTATAAAATAAACCGCTATGAGGCAAAGGCATGATGTCGAGGTTATCAATTTTATAGTTCACGCTAATACTTTGGAATCTAAATAGATACAAATGATTCGTGCTATAATATCAATCGTAATTATTGAAATAATCAAGCTTTATACGATTTGATAAAAAAAATATAAATTGTTTTAAGCTAATAATATTAATTATTTTAAGCATTCCAGGTGCAATCAATCAAAGGAAATAATTATAATAGATTTTTTTTATCTTCACTCTGAACCCCGGATAGCAGGTTACTGTAACAACCTAGTGTGAAGACAGACACGTCTTCCCAACTGACTGTCTAATTTTCGTGACATTGTTGAAGCTAAACGGCCTGTCGAGTGGGAATGGAACTGTCGCGTTTAAAGACAGACGCTGTGCCGTTGGCGCAGTGGTACAATAGGCTTCAGGATATATATTTTAAGTTTTTTTGTTATTAATATGACAAGGTTGCAATAGCAACATGCCGAACATTAAATATCAAAGGCCGTCGTAAAATAAAAACCTACCTCCCGTTAAATAAGAAGGCATCTATTCGCCGCGACTAAAATATAAAATACTAGTGGGCGCGCCCAGCTTCGCCCGCTTATTTGCACCCTTAGTGGTGAATTCTAAAAAACCATGAAACACGTGTTCAATGAAATATTTTTAAGAATCTAGATTTCAAATTTTATAAAAATCGGTGCCGTTTAAAAAAAATCCATACAATCTTTCAACCCCTATTTCATCCCTTTAGGGTTAAAATTTTTCAAAATCCTTTCTTAGTGGATGTCCAGATTATGGAAGTAAACATCGCTCCAAATTTCATGTCTCTACCATCAGCGGTTACGGCTGTGCGTGCGTCTTACCTCAGTCAGTCAGGTCCTTTTATATATATAGATACGGAGATTTACTATTTTTTCTTACTTACTTTTTTAGACAAAACAGACAGAACAAAACAGACTAGGTGGTGGTAACATACAATAATATAATAAATTATTATTTATTTACTTAAACGTTTGAAAATCTCGTTTCGCCTCGAAAAATCTAGCAACGCTGATACGGTCGGTGAGTTGTGGTCACCTTGAAGGTAAGTTTTCTTAACTTTTGCCCATAATACACTCGGGTAGAAAGAAATCCAAAAGTATGAAAAAAATCCTAAAATCAAATCTGCGCAGTCCAGTTACCTTTCAGAAGTCACGACTTGTCGACCGTACTGTAATAGTGAAACAACCACTCACCTATAACAACAAGATCGATATCACTGGTCGGCAGGTACAGTCCGGTCCGGAACGAGCCGAACACCTCAACCCTGGCCTGGGGCCACAGTGACAGGATCGCCCCGCGGATGCGGCTGACCACCGTCGAGCGTACCATGTGCTCAGTCTCCGTGGGTGACATGTACATGTAGAAGTGCTCGATCTCTTCGTGTAGCCTGAATACAAATGTTGCAAATTAGGGATTACATTTTTAATACGAGAAAGGATTTCTAATATATAAATTTTATTATATTATTATCTAAAATAAGATTTATATATTAGAATTCTTATAGTACATAAAATAAACATTTAAAACTGCCAATAGCATGAAATGGTAGCCGTTTAAAATCCAATCATGGACATGTTGATATTTAAAAAAAAATGTCACACAATCTCAATAGGTCTACATAATGTACATTTAAATAGATTTTGTCCTTACATAGAAATATGAGGTACATTTCTAGTAAGTTAGTAAGTATTATAATACAAAATATAAAGAAAATATTTAACATGACATCTACATATTTCATCAAAAAATATCAATCAATAATTTATAATAGGACATAAAATAATCAGAATCGCCAAATTGACTGTCCACGTGAAATATTCCAGAACTAATGTCGTATGTCGTGGGAAAATATAAACGAATTTCTTTTCCAATACAAGCATAATTTGCCGTCTTCAAAAAACCGGCCTCACGATTTTTCCCGCGTTTCAGTGGGCAGAGGGAACCTAGTGTTCACTCTCCGTCTACCGCGCACCGCTGTCTATCAAAACGAGGTGAAGCTAGTAAAGGCGAATGGGGATCGAAACCATAATAATCGCGTCTAGTCAAACGCACTACGACACGATGGCTTTTCAAACTGTCTTTGAAGGAATAAATAAGTATAACTTGTCATGCAATTGGTCAGCATAGCATTAGGTATTTACAATTCATCTCGTCGACACAGCATCATGATCATCCGTCTGTAGATGTAAACACCTTTGTCTTAGCGTTGCTTATCTAACGAATACTTTTCGAAGCTTTTGGCGCTCAGCAACTAAATATATTCTAGACGGAGTGTTCATAAATCTAGAATAGGCACAGTATTGGGGTCGTCGACCGAGCTTAGCCATTGCTCCACTTTATTACTTGGAAAGTGGAGTTTTACGATATTTGATACGCGGCTCACGAAGGACGCTGCAAGGAACTGAGTCTGTTGCCAGGCGTTAAGCGAGAAACTATGTAACCTACATTGCTAAAGAACTAATACAAATAATATAATGTATAGTATAGGAAATTATATTATTTATATGGTTTCCTTTCGCTCTAAAAGGTGTCTAGAAGATATGGCAACTTAGTGGAAAGAATTCCTTTGGTGAATTATTGTAATTATCTTTTCTTATGTTTACAAAGCTCATACTGAGTTTACAGTTTAAACATAAATCATACTATTCTAGTCTATATGTTCGAGAGAGATCGACAGGCAATTTCGTTGTACATGAAAACCGTTGATTGAAATCCCGCATGGTGCATATTGCTTTAGACAAGCAATTTAGGATACACAGAAAGTTCTATTGTGCATCTCATATCATAGTATTTATTTATATATTTTACACTACACTTTTTACATGGAAATGTATAAAATTTTTGTTTTGTAGCACGGTAGACGGAGAGAACTTAATGTCAAAACACTCCGTTCTCTATTTCCCGCCGGAAGTCGAGATTACATGGGACTCATATCAGAGCAGGAAAGGAACTCGGAACCACAATCATTCCGTTTACAGACAGAGCTGTAACCTGGCAATGGGTTTATCATCTCCTAATGGGATATCATGTGAGTGTCTTCTTCTTCTTCTTGGCATTAATCCCGGCTTTTGCCAGGGTCTGCCTTCCTACTCAACCTACTCCACTTTGCACGGTCTTGAGCGTCCTCGGTGGTTAGACCGTTGGCTCTCATGTCCTGCTTCACGACATCCAACCAGCGCTTCCTTGGGCGTCCGAGAGATCTCACTCCAGGGACTGACATAGCAAGGCACTTGCATCCGACATAGTTCCTAGGCCGGCGCGTAACGTGACCAAACCATCTCAGGCAACGTGGCGAAGTGTGAGTGTATAGTTTAAATAATTAAAATTTAATAGAATTTAGCAAGGTCTAAATGTGTAAACCATAGGCACCTATCATTACTATTTAGAGTATCTTTTCCACGATGATGCAAATTCTCTGAACGCAGAGTGGTACAACTAATTCTCACTCTCCGCTCTTGACAGAACGTAATTTAACGCTGCATATTATTTAAAAATCATAATATCGTCAAAACAGGCAGAAATTTAATTTAATTCTAAGAAAACAACATTTTGGCACTTGTTGACACATTGGCACTCACGGGCAGCAACAGCTTCCGTGTAACAGATAACGTGCATCTATCGCATATCACATGTCCGCGAGATAGACGGCGATGTCGGTCTCAACTCGCGTTTGTTTACAAGTGTCGAGCACGCAGCGATGACGCGGCGTTGCGTAACACCCACGTGGTACTAATATGTGGTGGAACGCGAACACCTACGATTTTCGATTTCGCGAAACGTAAGTGGCATATCTATAATATATAAAAATTATTAATAATTTTTGTTTTATTTAGTTTTTAGTTCCAGTAAGACTCTCCGTCCCCACTCACTGCCCAATTTTCGAGACATTGCTTGTGTGTGGTGGACGCTCAACGCTGCACATTGTCATGTTACTGAGAAGGGAAATGAAAACAATTCATTCCTCGTTGCGGGTCCCGTAGACTGCCGTAGTCCCGTAGACTCTGCACGCCGTAGAGTTCCACCACTTACACGCAATGTCTCGAAAATTAGACAGAGCGTTAAGAACGGAGTGCCTAACCATTAGGTTCCCTCTGACTACCACTACATCTCGATAAAGCATGTAGCTACTTTAATAATATGCTTCTTCAATAATAGGTAGCTAATCACAATTTGTTAGATGCACATTCATAATAAATAACACTTGTAGTATACAAGAATGCAACCTCGAATCTATTTTCTTGTTACTATATTTAAAACTGGCCAACTCGTTACTGTGTTCTCGATAGTCGTTAACTTGCTCGTTGGTATATTCAACACCGGGAGCGTCTATTTGGGAGAGGGTCGAAGGTTCGATTCTTGATTGTGTTGTTATATTGATTTTTTCAGTTTCACTTACAATAGAATGCAAACACTCTATAGCAAATGTAGAAATCAATAACAGTAGAACTTGCTTAATAAGATCACAGTTAAGATTCCTCACATATCACGATATTTTACGTCTGCAACTTGAGATATAGTTTCACATTATTTGAATTAAAGCAACAAAGCACTGCAAAATTTAAATTTTGTAGAAGTTTAACCAAATCAAATGTATTAATTTTTAAAGCCCTTCAAGTGATAAATCTAAATGACTTTTTTATATAACATAACATAACATAACAATTTATATAAGTACTAACTTTGATCGCTATAAAAATATAGATATCTTAAAAATATACGACGAAAACACGCGCGGCACTACGTTCCACTGTATGTGCGGTGAATGTGGGTTCGATTTCCATTTGGACGAACTAATTATTTCATTTCTTCACTTACTAAGAGGACAAGGAGCGGCGTTAATTTATTATTTACTCAAAACCGCTTATTATATGCATAGCTTAAATTCTACAAAGGAGACGGAACTCTTGGACCTAAATGTAAAGAGTTGAAATATAATCAGAAATTTTTTTTTTTTTTATTTTAGATCCCAAAAAAACAGCTTAAATGACATACTGGAAGCGGAGATAAATGAGAAAATAGTTTTAGATCATTAATCGATATAAATAATCGATTACAGTACTTAAAAAATAAAATATTTGTTAATTATAATTAAGTCTAAGTATTTTACCCCACTTATTAGTGCTTATAATTACAGTATAAATTAAGAAAATATCAATTAATTACAGAAAAAACAAAAAGTAATCCTTTTGAATCGATTAAAATCAATCATATCTTAAATGACAGCTGATTGACATTGACACCTTGTCGTTTGGTTTGTTTGAATGCGTTTAGAGTGCTTTCCCGTTCCTTTGATATTTTCAACGACTGCCGCTCTTTCTTCAGTAGTTTTTTCCCCAGTAACCACCAATTTTATAGAGATTGATTGTACTGGAAACTTAACCTCAATTTTACAAAATCTCTAATAACTCGGTTCCCAGATTGCCAAAAGTGACAGAATTTTCAGAGAGAGAATTATGTACCTGAATCTATTCAATCATAACATTTTCATCTCTTTACATTCTGGGCCCAAGAATGTATTCAATCGTTTCAGTCTCCTTTATATATTTTTGAATTGTCAACGTCATGCTTGAAAGCCTTAAATTATTCTGTCCCACGACTATGAATACATAGTAAATGTTTATTTCACATAGGTTTTGCATCTTATTATTGTGTAAAAAATTACCCTACCTAACCTACCAAATGTTGATATATTTGTCGGAAATCGTAATTATAACTACCTATATATTGTTGATTTGGTGGTGAAGAGACATCGAAACCATTATTGGCTTGATAAATAGGCAATCCATTTCTAAAAGAATTTCTCATATGAATGTACATAAAACTATATTATTCCCTACATAATAATATTAGAAATCAAAATATAGAGGCCATCGTGGCGCAGCGGTACAACGTCTGACTGTAAATTTGATGGTGGTGCATTCGATTCTACTGGGGAGAATGAACTATTTTAATTTCCTTGCTACGGTAACAAAACAAAACATGACAATAAGTTCCTCAAATCGACACACAATGTCTAGAAAATCGGAGGGCAGCTATGTGCGGGATATAACGTGAAGCTTTTTTATATATAAGTGTATATCAATATGTCAGATCTAAATCTATCTCATGAAGTAGTCATTAAACAGTGCTTCCTCCATGAATCTTATTATAATCTAACACGGTTTTATTATCTCAAGCTGTAAGTAAGTAACTATATATTAAAATGTAAAAATCTGAACTACACGCACTTCTAATTGTTGTATCTTCATGATGTCTAATGATGGAATTGGAAGATGGCTGATGGAACCTTGGACTGCCTACTAGTAAACATATCGAGTTTGAGCTCTGTACATTCGTCTTGTTATGTGTTCTATTGAAAAGAGTGAGTTTTTAGTTTTTAACACATTACTTTCTAAACGACTATATGTACATATATTTTTTGTTTTACTTCCTAAAACAAAAACTATATACATTTTCACATATGTAAAGAAGTAAAAACGACAAGTTGTTTCAAACAAAAATAACTACCAATATATAATAAAATTATGTAAAAATCATATGAAATTTCTTCGAAAAACAAAAACGTGACCTGCACAAAATGCAAGTGGTTCGGCGAGTGGACGACCTTACCAAGGAACCTTTCACCAGACGGCAACGCCAGGAATTCACTGCAGATTGAATGATTGCCCACGTCCGCCGCACCGCAGCCGCGCAGTGTACGACGTGCGTAACGACAAAACCACCTCGAGTGTACGCTGACGCTACACGGTACACGTGTCTCGTATACAATGGATTGTAGTTACTAGGAATATGCTTTATTACACTCCACGGGTTATTATTTTGACAATTATGTATGTATGCCCAATGGTTCCTTCATAATTACAAATACTTCAGTAGTCGGAACGACTACGACGAATCAACGAACGACCTCGAAGAGAAAGAAAAAAAATGTAAATTTATTTTAAATATTACTAGCGCTGAGCCAATCAACCAACCCCACATAGACAGCAAACTGCTTAATATTATAAGGTCAATAAATTACTCTATCGTCAATAAAAAAATTTACCAAATGTGGACATTGTTCTGTAATTACAGCGGTATTTTTTGTTCCCAAAAAAAATGTTGTCCAACATTTATTCATATTGGATTAAAAATGTATGGAATATTTTAAAAACCCAGCGAGACGCAGTTGTGAAGTATAAGTGGTTATATCATGTGTCCCAAAAATTAATCTTTTGATGGAAAAATTTAAATATCAAATGTTCATTTACCGATCTGAACTTGAATTTGTTAAAACAAAGTATTATTTTTTCTTCTTCTTTTATGGGTATTTATTATCATTTAGCAAACATAAATAAAGATGAATAGAAAATAACAAGGTAAGACTTTTCACTGAGATTCATGAATATAAAACTAAAATGAGTATATTAATTGAACTTAATCTATATAAAAATTGTATTTGAGACTGTCAAGGCATTCGGAGAGTGGGCGACCTCGATACGATATACGAGAGCAACGCAGGCGCACGGCACGACACTATTTTTACTGATCTATCGGCCATACACAAATATTGCAGCCGAATGAAGGTAACCCACTTCGCGACCATGTTGCTGCTAGCTGAGATTGACAAATGAGACATTTTATAATTAACTTTCAATCTAAGCTATTTAGCGTTATATAGATATCTATACTAACATAATAAAGCGGAAGAGTTTGTTCGTTTGTTTAAACGTTGACATTTCTGGATACTACTGGTCCGATTTACTTTCTTTTTATTTTGTATGAAAGCTGCATTCTTCAGAAGTGTTATAAGCTACATAACATTACGGTATAAGTCTTGGTTAGCCTTAAATAACGAAATAACAATAATAAGGAATGCCATCGAATTGCTTTAAGCGCGTGCGTTGCAAAAATAGTTAAGTTTATGTCAGTACGTTGTATGACAAAAATATTCAATTTTATTAGTTCTAAAAATAAATCATCAACAACATATAGTCTCTAATAAGTGACAATAAGGCATTTTGTGACAAAAAATAATTGGAAATTGTAAGGTATGATTATTCATCGATTTTTATTTCACATGTATATTGACACTTACGAAAGTTATTTCATTATCAAGGAAATTTATAAAGATAATACTTTTAATACTTGACGTATACTTTTTGAGAAAATGTAAAATTAAATTGATTGAACGCTGTGTTTACGGCCTCAAGCCTATGTTCGAGTCCCGCGGGGGGCGCCCTTGCCGCCGATGACGTCCTATTACAGCCACGTAGTGTTTATGATTGAATGTATCAATATGTTGGCAAATGCAGTATAATAAAAGTATTATAGGTTGTATGCGGACGAAACTGCGACTGGACCGCTAGTTTTACATAAAATTGTCAAAGCAGAACAATCAAGCATTCAGCTCATTTTAAAATACAAAACATTTAAATTAAGTGTATAAGAATACTTCATTTAAATATTAATTACATACCTAATTAATATAAGATTTGGTATTATTAAACAAAATATAGTTAGAAAGAGTAACCCGATGGTTGTGGGTTCGATCCCCACTCGATGGAGTGTTATTTCTTCTCTTCGAGTTATTATATCTTAATATTTTTATTTCTTCGCTCTGGCACTAAGGTAAAAGCCGGGTATCGATTTCCGCCACTCAACACGCATTGTGTCGTAAAATACGTCGGAAAGTGGGGAACGGAGTGTCTTAACTCACTAGGATCCCTCATTTAGGAGATAACATACTATCACATTGAACACACAAAGAATTGCACAATAAAAACAAATGTGTGCACCGTAGTACTAAAGTCGTGTCAGCCAGGCATCACTGTGAGTCATGAATTAACAGATGGTGACATAACTCAGTCAGTCACCTTGGGGGCGGTTTACGGCGAATTTGTGTCAGGTAAGTCATATTTTCTTGCGTAATAGTAAATTAGCCATGTAGGTTCATTTCGTGTAAACAAATGGTTTCAGATTTTACTTCAATTATTAATATAAAATTAAGTGGTCACGGTGCGCAAGCGCGGCATTGAGTGCTTAAGTTGAGTTAAGACTAGATACCCTCCACCTACCCTGCCATACGGGAAAAAACAAAACTGCTTTAGTTTTTTGTGGTTTCTTTTTGTTAGTCTTAGAAGTTGAAATTAATATACTTTTTCCAGCTTCTCCTTTTTCCATATCAGGGTCAGCAATCAGAAGTAGCTTAATTTTAAGACGCTCCCCAGTAACTGTCTTATTTTTGAGATTCTTAAAAAAGATTCTTTTGACTTTATGCTATATCCCAAATAGCAGGTTAGCAAATGGAGTCTAGTGTTAAAATTTCGTCCCTATTAAGACACTTCCGTTCTCACTTTCCGCCAAATTCTGGTAGACGAATTCGGCAGAAAGTAAGAACGGAAATGTAATCTGCTTATTTCAGATTTTTGTCCAGAAACATCATGACAATCAATAAATTTATTATAAAAAGCCTAAAATAAAAAAAATTATAAAAATCACAAAAAAAATATTTAAAAGAAAACAAAGATCTATTACGGGTTGCTTAAAATATTGATAATCTATGGATTATCCCGATATTTTATTAACAATAAAAGCCAAACTTTCAAATTTAATCCGCAATCACTTCCTTCCCTTTAGTGCAATACTAAATATTTTACGTCAACTTTGTTCATGCCGCCCCGGCTTGCATAAGGGGCCGATGGCAGTGGCGTTAGAGGGCACTGACTCGCAAGGTCGTCCTCTCACAGCATCTCAACAAGTAGACGCGAATTAATGCAACAACTGGAGCAAGGAAATTAACCGACGTGGACTCTCCGCATTGAGCCTGTCTGTCTGTTGGGAGTATTTTTTATAAAGATACTCCCAACAGACAGACAGGCTCAATGCGGATAATATTTAGATAAAGATTATACATATATCAATTATTTAATTATAATTAAAAAAAACATCAGCTTCACGCTGTATCCCGCACACAGCAGGGTAGGCAGAGGGAACCTAGTGTTAAGACACTCCGTTCCCCACTTTCTGCCGAATTCTGGAGGCATTGCGTGTTGAGGGGCAGAACTCAACGCCGCGCTTAACCTCGACACCAGAGCGAAGAAATGGAAATATAAATTTAAGTAAATATTTCATCTCCTCGAGTGGGGATCGAACCCACAACCAGTCGATTTTGCAGTCACACCTCGTGCCGCTGCGCCACGACCGGCCTATTATAATTCTGTTTTAATTATAACTATAACAACCATATCCTCCTTGCAGCCGTCGTGGCACAGTACCACAATGTCTGACTGTAATCGCGACAATTTAATCATTCGATAGAATCAATTATTTTCTCACTCTGATTAGAACAGGGGTTGGCGTTGAGTTCCACCACTCAACACGCAATATATCGAAAATTCGGCGAAAAATGGAAAATGAGATGTTTTATCACTATGTTCCCTCTTTTGCGTTCCCTTTTTTATCACTATTTCCCTCTTTTACTTTTAAGTTTTCTCTGTTATGTGAGGAAAAGCGTGTAATTGTTTTTTTTTTTTTATTTTTGTAATAAAAAATATTTATTTTACTAAAACATACACCTAATATAACCGTCCTATACAAATAAGAATCGTACCCGCACCAAGCAAGCGGCGTGCCGGAGCCGGGGCCGGGGCCGGGGGCGGCGCACTCTGGTCACATTTTCGCTGAAATTGGGTCGTCAGAATAAATTACTAATTCCCATGCGATTGTGAGTCTCTTGACTTGCATTGCTCTGGTGCGAATGCATCTGCTAAATGTATTCAATATGCATTGAGTTTTTATAAATTATATTATCTCATATTATAGAGGAATATTCTATTTATTTATTTTTTGCAAAAAGTAGAACCTATAGTACCGTAGTAGGAAGTTTTGCTGTAAACCAGACGAATATGAGTTCGTTGTTGTTCGACCATTGACTTTCACTGCTCAAGTTAATATGTGCAAAATTTTTGGCGGAAAATAAAGAAAACGGGAGTATTACCACACTAGGTTCTCTCTCCCTACCCAGCTTTAGATTAAAGACATTTCAATATGATATGTAAGCATTTATCATGGGAGGCAGAGGAAAGAAGAAGAAGAGAGCATAGTGTTATGACACTCCGTGCCACACCAAACACCTAATTTTCGAGACATTTTGTCTTGAAGGGATTTAACCAGTAAATATAATCGTCAAAATTATATCCTTCAAAAATCATTCCTATGAAGCCTTTAAATCATAATATTACAAAATTTTCATACAAAAAAAAACAAGTAACTTGCACATGTTTCCCGCAGACACATTAATTCAGCACAACAAAGACAATATTATTCAATTACCATCAGTCAGTGCATGCATAATGACGTCTACGCCGCGACTCACCGTACGTATGTACTACGAGAGTAATGTCATTTGGCTTATAGCTATCTGTCTGCTTGGTTGAATGCGCTAACCTCAGAAACTACTATTCCGAATAGTTTTTTTTTTGTATTGGATAGCCCACTTATCAAAGTAGGCTATAAGCTACAGACTACTCTTGGTTATTTCTATATGAACATGCGGTATAATCTCGCATGTATTATTATCAATAAATATTATTGTCTTATGTTATAAAAAAACAGCTTTACACCTTTCCCGCATACCAGGTTAGACACAAGGAAGACACTGCTTTTCATTCATTGCCTTAAGAGGAAATCCAACCCTCAACCATTGTTACACTCTCGCACTGACTGCGACAACACCTCTAGTTTTATATTTATATCTTAAAGTAAAAAATGTTACTTATTTACTACTATATATATACTACTACACTGTATCACATACATACGTATTACATACAAAAATATGACACAGAAACAAAATCATTCCAAATTGTTTATTAATCACACACATAAATGTATTCTTCTTAGACTATAATACATTAACATTATATTACACTAAACTATTTTCATAAAAGAATAATAAAAAAGAAACAGATAAGATAAATTAATAAACATTATTATCTAATCGTCATACAAGATATATGTTAATAGAATGAGGACTTTATTAATATAATTATATGTTACACTAGCGTTTACCAGCAACTTTACTTGTTTCAATCAAGTATGTATAACTAAGTTGCAGCGTTGAGTTTTGTTACTCTACACACAAAGCCTCCAGAAATTGGCAGAGAGTGTCTTAACACTAGGTTCCCTCTGCCTACCCTGCTGTGTGCGAGATACAACATGAAGCTGAAGAAGAAGAAGTATAACTAAGAGTTAGGCACATAATATATTCTTAGTGGCCAAGATGACTGTGAATGCATATATAGTGTGTAATATTGAAATGACTAACACAATGTAATATAGCCTATCCCTCATAAATGGGCTATCTAACACATTATTTTTTTTTTAATTTGAACCAGTGGTTTCAGAGATAAATGTGTTTAAAAACAAACTCTTCAAAATCTTAATAAGTAAAATTAAAACACATATACATTATGTCGTGTTCATATTTTGAATAGCCTCATGACAATCCATATTGAGTGATAGAACACAGAGTGAGGAAAAATGATTTATTCCTTCTAGTGGAAATTAAATTTACTACCATTGTGCTTAAAGTCAGACCCAGCTCCACTAATCCATGGCCATAGCCACCCCAACTATACACTTGTGTAATATTTTTTTAATTATAATGCATAAATCTTTGGACATATATTATACAAAGACAGTAAATAAAAAAAATATTATGTGCTTAGTTATATTATATATGTACATACAAAATGATAACATTATTATCAGTGTTTTGAATAATTGGGTTTTTATGACACAACATACTAAGCTAATAGACACAATTACACAATATTTGAAAAACTAAATACTTAATAATTAGCATGTTTGTTTTTGTCTTTTTTTCTTAGCTTCACACCGTATCCCCACAAAACTGGGTAGATAGAGGGAACCTGGGTATCTAATGTAAAGATACTCACTTCCCATTAAGACACTTCTGTTCCTCACTTTCTGCAAAATTCTGGGGGCATTGTGTATTGTATAAATAGTTGTATGTCAACATATATTTTGATAGCTTAAAAATCATATAGGTAATTGAAATAAGAAATAACAATCAAGGCCTGAATAAAATAATTATTAAAAGATTCATAGATTATGGCAACTTAGGTAAAGAGAACCAAGTGTCAAGATCACTCCATTTTTTATTTTCCACTAAAGCTTCTGCACATTGAGTGGTAGTAAGTAAATAATTCCAAAAGTGGAGCTTAAACCCACAACCATCATCATTTTCAGTTAGACACTATCCCATTGTATCTTGTGATCCCATATCACATGTGCAAATACCCATTTCACATCTGATAATGATGTTTATACTTAAATTAATACTTGAATTTTGATGTTATATATCACACACACATATTGCCTAATAATTTATTTAACAAAATTTTGATACAAGACATATTCTGATCTGATAGTTTTATTATAATCATAAAAAGTGATAACCTTTATAAATAAGTTTATAAATTTAGTCACTCAAAATTTGTATAGTAATAAAACCAGAAGATAGTAAGAATAACCTATATCTAAATTACTTAATATTTTATTTTAATTTTTAACTATTTATATTAACCATTTTACAACTTAAAAATACATAATGAATATTAGAAACTTTACTTATAGCCTAAGCATACTTTCAATCAATTGGATTATAAATATACCTTCATTATATATTTAACAAATAATAAGTAGAATGTCAACTTCTATTATAAAGTTATCCATCTTATGAGTTATTGGTGATGAACTCTTTTAAGTCATTTAAGTTCTACAGTGTATATAATAAATAATATATAAATATATTTAATGCAACTAATAATCTAATTGAGGTTATGTTTGATTTTTATTAAGAGTAAACACTATTACTAATTATTATACAGAAAATATATAATAATTTCAGATAAAAATATTAAATTTATATATTTTTAATCAGACAAAAAAATATTGTTGTGACTTTATAATTAAGCGAAACAAATAAGATACAGAAATAAATAAAAGGTTCAATTAAATCATTAATTACTGTAAGCCCGCCACCGGGAAAACCTGTCCACCGGCCCGCGCTGTCATTCCCTCGAGAATATAAGTTACACCTCGGGCTCCCTGAGCGCATCAAACACACTGACGGCGCACTAAATAAGAGAAAAATACGACTTACCCTAACACACCAGGCTTGTACACGTAATTTGGTATCCGCCACGGGCAGCCTCCGTACTCGCCTATAAGAGCATCGTGGTTCTGATTCAGGTTAAATGTTGATGCGCGGTTGTCGTTCGCTTTCCTTCGCGTTGGATTAAAGTAATTATTATTCCTATTTTCACCGTTCACTTCATTTAAAGGTATAAAGTCTTGCGCTTTATTCACATTGGGATTTGCGTTCTCTAAATTTTTAAGGTTCATTTTGTCTGTTTCACTTTGAGTTTCCCAGATACGAAGCCACAAGCGCTTCGCGGGTCCTTCCTGCTCGGGCTGATACCACCCTACGTAGGGATCCATTCAGCCAAAGCGAGGTTCCACTATATGGGATAACACATTTTGTATCATATCACATTTATAACTACTATACGGAAAATTAATACAAAACAAAAATAAGTCACACCACATTCGGAACATGGACGACACGCGGATAGTTGACACTTCATGTACTAGAGGGCGCCATCTTTGATCTTTGCCAAATACCTTCGACATACATTCTAGACTTTTGTCCAGTACCTACCTATCACATTTTGTAATAAATTAAAAGTAATGTTTTATTATATAAATAAAAAAATATAATTAAAATAAAATAAATAAATAGCTTAATAACCATGGCTGTGGCTTTCTTTAAATATTCTTATGAAGTAACAAAAAAAAATTACCTAATGTAAAATTATTCATATAACTTATTATAAAATTTATCATATAGCACAGTATTTTATATTAATACAATTTATTATTTTCATTTGTAGGATAACTACTATTCATCTGTCGTTGGTGTGTCCATGTTTTTTTTATTATATATTGTCTGTGATATATTTACCACACTGCGCCGGCGAGTGCAACTTCGCGCCAAATGCCAATGAATTATTTCATTACCAAATGTCATAACAACTTAAAAATTGTGATTATTACAATCCCCTTCGGGTATATGTGTTCTGTGATTACAATATTTAAATTGAGAAAACTATGTTGTTCTTCAAATAATTCGTACAATATTAGTGTTTAAAATTCGAAACAATCATTAACAGTTTAAACACAAAATTCTTATATGAATACATTCACTTTGCTAAATAGCTGTAAAGTGTTTATATCAAAGGCTTATCAACCTCTCATAAAAACAGTAATTAAAACGCATATATCTATAAATTACATAAAACCCTCCTCTAATGTGGTTATAAATACAAGAACCATGTCCCAGACAAACATTACGTCTTTTTTTAAAATAACACCTAAAAAGTCATCAAAAGAAGAGAATATAACAACTGTAAGTTCTATAAATAATTGTTATGTGATTTAACGTATGAAATATGTATATTTAAATAAATCAGCTTCGCGCTGTATCCCGCACACAGCAGGGTAGGCAGAGGAAACCTAATGTTAAGACTCCGTTCCCCACTTTCTGCCGAATTCTGGAGACATTGCGTGTTGAGTGGCAGAACTCAACACCGCGCTTTGCCTCGACACCAGAGCGAAGAAATAGAAATATAAATTTAAATAAATATTTCATCTCCTCGAGTGGGGATCGAACCCACAACCAGACAGTTTTACAGTCACACTTTGTGCCCCTGCACTGCTCCTGGCCTCATATGTATATTTATAAAATTGTTATTGTATCTTTATATTACATTTGTAATAAAATTACAGGAATCAGAGAGAAATACTAACAAAAACAATGAATCTGTTGAGCTTAATGGAAATGCAAAGGTATTATTTATGATTTCACTGTATATTAGGAAAAAAATATAAAAACTTTGATACTGATAGTAACTTTATCCCTTTCAGAGATCTAAAAGATTAAGGTCAAATAGTAAAGAAAATAATTCACCTAAGTCTGATAGTATATCTCCAGTTGGTTCTGAAAAGGTAAGACTATTAAAACACCAATTGGTAATTTATTTGACGACACTTTTATCATTATAAATAAGAAAATGTATATTTTTTCATTCTAACTTCATGCCTTATTTATCCTGCATAGCAGATTAGACAGGGTGAAAAATTTTGTGTTAAGACATTCTGTTCTTTGCTTTCTCCTTAAATTCTATACTGCTTGTTGAGTGACTTAACACCAAATTTTGTCTAATAGGCAAATTGAAAATAAATTAAATAAAATTGTTCCTTCAAGTGAGGAAGAAACCTACAATCATCTAACTTGCTGTCAGTGTTAATTTCTCCATAAAAAATTTCATTACTTAATTTTCGTTATTTTCTTTTTAGAAAAAGAAATCAAAACGTCAAAGAATAGAGAGTTCAGAGAGTGAATCAGAATCTCCAATAAAGTCTAGTTCAGATGAGACTGAAATTAAATTGGAAAAAAGTGAAACTGCCAAAACTTATGATTCACCCAAAAGTAAAAAATCAAAAAATACTAAAGAATCTAAGACACTTGAAAAGAAAATAAAAGAAGAGAAAGTTTCACCAAAACCTAAAAAAACTCCAAAGAAAGAAATCAATAAGAGTCCATTTGGTAAAGTTGCTGTTAAAACAGATATAAAGGTTGATGAAACAAAAAATAATACAGATATTGAAATCAAAAGTGGTGACAAAATTGAAAGTAATGTTAAAAGTGAAAAGGATGACAAACAAGTCATAGTTGCTGGTAAGTGAAGTATAAATATAATTTTTTTGATGTATGTTATCAAACCATTGTATTATAGCTCATTGGAACTGATCTGAATAATAATAAAATAACTTATAATTTAAATATTACTTTTAATATTACTTATAATTTAATAAAATTGAATTGTGCCATACAGCACACAATATCCCACAAATTGATCAGTACATGAAAAATAAGGTATAATACACGATTCCCTCTCCCAACTCAGCTATACACAATATAGTAAGAAGATAAAAAAAATTATAAATAATTACAGAAGTGGACTACAATCCTGGCAAATCAAGCTACAATCCAATCCAAGATGCATGTTGGGCTAAAGACAAGCCGGTGCCGTATCTAGCACTGGCTAAAACATTGGAAATTATTGAAGCTACATCAGCTAGGTTGAAAATGATTGAGATATTGAGTAATTACTTCAGGTCGGTGATGGCTCTGACTCCTGAGGATCTGTTGCCGAGTGTATATTTGTGTTTGAACCAGTTGGGACCTGCTTATGAGAGCTTGGAATTAGGTATGTTTTATTGAGTGATATTATTTTTGGTATTTTTGAATTGATTGTATTTACCTGTTTTTCATGGTGTAATTTTTTTTAGCTTGTTGTGTTGAGTGGCGGAATTTATCGCTGCGCTTTGCCTCGCTACCAGAGTAAGGAAATGTAAATTTAAAATATTTTATTTGCTTGAGTGGGAAGTGAACCCACAGCTATTGCATTTACAGTCGCACACTTGCGCCTATGCGCCACGACGGTCTTCTTGTGCGATGGTGATTGATGTGATTTTTATTTTTTGGTCTAGTTAGATAAATGCATAGTTAAAAAAAATATCCAAGTGTTTTTCAAATAACTAGAAAATTAAGGGCATGTATGAGGAAATATATTAAACATACAACAGCCAGAGCAAGCAAAGTGTAAATTCTCATAGCGTAATATAATTGCGATTAACCATAAAAAACAATAAATAATAATCATACATTTTGAGGAGGCTGTCGTGTTGCAGTTACTTAATGATTAAATGGACTTCTGCTGGGAGGAATAAATTATTTTCATTTCGAAGTTGAGCAAACGAGGCAAAACATGGAAATGAGTCCTACACATCGTCATACAAGTATGGCGAAAAAGAAAAGAATATGAAAACAAATATCTTCTATGAATATGAAAAAGAATATGTGGTTGCTACTTTCACTTTTCCCTGTTTTAAATACTCACCCCCCCAGGCATAGCGGAGACGTACCTGATGAAGGCCATAGGGCAGTCGACGGGGCGCTCGCTGGCCGCGACGCGCGCGGCGGCGGCGCGCGCGGGGGACCTGGGCGCCGTGGCGGAGGCGGCGCGCGCCACGCAGCGCACCATGTTCGCGCCGCCGCCGCTGTGCGTGCGCGCCGTGTTCGCCGCGCTCAAGGACGTCGCCGCCATGACAGGTACCCGCCGGGGGGCTGCTAGGGTTAAAGTGTGAAACTATGCGCAGGACCACAATCGTGTGACTGTAAACGCGACTGGTTGTGGATTCGATTCCCACACGAGGAAATTAAATATTTAATATTTTTATTTCTTCACTCTGGTAACGGGGTAAAGCGCGGCTTTGAGTTCTGCCACTTAACACGCAATGCTTCCAGTATTCGGTGAAAATTGAATTGAGGAATTAAATATTTAATATTTTTATTTTTCATTTTAAAATAAATGAGGATGTAAATAAATAAATCAAACAAATCAGCTTCACATTGTATTCCACACACAGCAGGGTAGACAGAAGGAGCCTAGTGTTAAGACACTCCATTTCCGAATTCTATAGGCATTACATGTTGAGTGGCGGAACTCAACGCCGTGCTTTGTTTGGACACCAGAGCAAAAAAAATATAATATAAAATAAATATTTCATTTCCTCAAGTCGGAATAGAACCCACAACCAGTCGCGTTTACAGTCAGACTTTAAAGAGCGTATTAATGGAAATGGAATGTCTTCACACTAATTTTCAAGGTCCTCTCTACGCAGCTATGTGCAGGATACGGTGTAAAGCTAAAAAAATCTATATATACTAATAATATTGATCTTTGACCCATAAATATTATTCATAGGACAAAAAAGAGGGGTGCCGGATAAGTTATATTTATCCCAGAATAATTTGATTCCCCACCACATAGTCATTGAAAACATACTGTTAGTTTTTGCAACTTTTGACATAAAAAATTATGAAATTGTTATTTATTTTATATAGGACAAGCATCAGTTAATAAGAAAATTCAGAAAATACAATCTTTGTACGTCGCTTGTAGGCATTCAGAGGCGCGGTATCTCATAAGGTTAGTATTTTTTTATCTGTACCTTCGGAAATCTTTATTATTAATTAAAGTTTAAATTATGATGTACAGATCACTAGAAGGCAAGCTGCGCATCGGCCTCGCGGAGCAGTCGCTGCTGCAGGCGCTGGCCTCTGCTGCTGCTGCTTCTGACATCACCAGTGGTGCCATTACTGCATCTAATATGGACTCTTTTAAGGTTAATTGCTTATTTATTTATAGATTTTTTGTATATATAGCGCGTAGTGTTAGGTTATAAACGAGACTGTTGTGGTATTCCTTCTCGATTTATTTTTATTTCTTTGCTCTGGTAAAAAAGTAGCAGTGCTATGTTCACTCAAGAGGCAGTGTTTTTAAAATTGAGTAGTGTATGCAGAATGAAGTGTTACAAATCTTTGTTTCGCCTTCCCGTGGAATATCGCTTCAAGTTGAAAATAAAATAAAAAAAAAATAATTGATTGTTTCATTTTTTTTTTCAAAATATTGTGCAACAAACGTTTATTTAGTATGATATTTATTGTATGACAACCGCTCAGGCGCTGGCGGAGGAGTACGCGCTGATCGTGAAGTCGACGTACTGCGCGTGCCCCGACTACGGCGCGCTGCTGGGCGCGCTGCGGGCGCACGGCGCGCGCGCGCTGCCGCGGCACTGCCGCCTCGCGCCCGGCGTGCCGCTCAAGCCCATGCTGGCGCAGCCCACGCGCGGCGTCGCGCACGTGCTGGCGCGGTCGGTTCCACACTTTACAAACATTCATACTTATTAAGAAAACATGGAAACATTTTAACCTAACCGGATTCCACTTTCCGTGGAGGTACGGGGTAAAATCCCGCTACGTTCTAATGTTTATACGTTTTCTTAATAAGTAAAGCTTTTTAACTTTCTACTACAAGTATTTATGCATCGATTTTGCTGGACTCTGTATGGAATTCACTGCGTAATCTATAAGGTCCTGCCTGTGGGACTACATTGAATTTGAATTCGATTAGAAATTGTACAGAGGAGTGCTTTAATACTAAATGATTCTATTGTATGTATCGATCTATTGTGAGATAGAATAAGGCGTGAAACTGAAATAAAAAATGAACAAAGAATATTTGGTTTTTAACAATGTTAATATATATTGAGGCCGGTCGTGGCGCAGCGGCACGAGGTGTGACTGCAAAATCGACCGGTTGTGGGTTCGATCCCCACTCGAGGAGATGAAATATTTACTTAAATTTATATTTCCATTTCTTCGCTCTGGTGTCGAGGTTAAGCGCGGCGTTGAGTTCTGCCCCTCAACACGCAATGCCTCCAGAATTCGGCAGAAAGTGGGGAACGGAGTGTCTTAACACTAGGTTCCCTCTGCCTACCCTGCTGTGTGCGGGATACAGCGTGAAGCTGATTTATGATTTTTTTTTTAATATACTTAATTAAAAGCTATTAATTACAATATTTTTTAAGCGTCACGGCTAATTCCATTTAATATGAAAACATTCCATTTTCGTTTTATTCCACCAGTTTTTTTTTCAATCATTGTGTAATGAGTCGCGGCACTTTATCTTATAATTAAAGCATAGAAATCTAATCCGCAATTTTTTTTTAAGTAGTAACGGAGTAGTATATCATCACTAAATTCTCTCGACGTAGTGTCGAACTACTAAAAAATGCGTTATTATATCCGAATGTTTACTAAATAAGGTAAATTACCCAACAATCAACAGATTCGACAAAGAAGATTTTACATGCGAATACAAATATGACGGTGAACGTGCGCAGATACACGTGCCTGCCAATAAAAATGAAAACGCGGAAGAAGAGAGTGGAGAAAGCGGACCGGATCTCGCACGTGCCTCCATCTTCAGCCGCAACCAGGAGAATAACACTAGGTAATTTAGACAGCTTAGACTGTTTGACAGCTTGGACTATACTGACTATTTTGTGTATATCTTTTTTATCGTCACGCTGCATCTTTCATATAGCAGCGTAGTAGTAGTAGTCACTCAAATATTTGGAATTATCATCGATCGAACCCACTACCGTAGCATTTGCATTCTTACGACAAGGACTCTATTCTTACCTCTACAAATATCAGTTCGTAGGCTATGATACAATATGACATTTTTATTGAAATCACAAAAGAAATATTTTTGGACATATTAGAAGCTAATCAAAGGTGAATAAAGCATTTCTACATTAATATACATTCAATAAACATTAATAAACATCTTCATTGCCATGATACCATGCCACTTCATCTTTTGAACTCATGTAAAATGTAAGAGATGAAATCGCAGAGATGAATACCGCAGTAGTGAAGTATTATTTTTTTTTAATTAAATTAAATAAATATTATTACACATTTTAAATGGAACTATATAATTGAATTAATCGCATATATGCAGTAGCCTACCCGTGACCGCGGACTACAGCAAAGTGTTCGAAACGTCGGGTTCCCAAAAATATATAATACTAAATATATCCGCGATTAATCCGGTTAAATAGTTTCATTTAAAAGAAATATATTATACATATAGTTGTGTGTTTTAGTAAATACCCAGACGTGTTAGCGCGTCTGCCGGCGCTGCTGAAGCCCACCGTCACCAGCTGCGTGCTGGACTGCGAGGCTGTGGCGTACGACACTGTTGCCAAGCAGATATTGCCTTTCCAGGTACGGATTCAATATTTTGTAATGTTTTTAAATTATAGTGACAGCACATTTTTTACAGTGTATTTAAATTATATATTTTGACAGTGTATTTAAATTATATAGACACAGCTTCACGCTGTATTCCGCACAGGCAGAGGGAATCTTATGTTAACACTCCGTTGCCATTAAAACATTTCTGTTCGGTACTTTCAGTCGAATTCTGGAGGCATTGCGTGTTGTGTGTCGCAACGCAACGCCAAACTATAATATTACTTCGACACCACAGCGAAGAAATAAAAATATCGCATTTACAGTCACACGCTTGTACCCTACGCCATGACTGAATACAAAAAATAGTTCATATATTTGCTTGTATTAAATGATAAATTCAGATTCACTTGCTACTCAATTTTTTTTTCTTTGATAGTTGAACTTAACACTAATTTTTGTTAATTTAAATCCTGGTAATTTAAAATCCATGGTTTATTTTATATTTTTTATGATATGAGCCTCTTTGTCTTAATATTATATTTTTTTATATAATAAGAAAAATAGCGGTTCCGAGTTCCGCTACTCAATAGAGTAAAATGAATACTTATTAAGAAAACATATAAAAATTTGATATCCATATATCCCGCAGGTGCTCTCAACCCGCAAACGCAAAGACGCGTCGGCGCAACAGATAACGGTGCAAGTGTGCGTGTTCATGTTCGACCTGCTCTACCTCAACGGGGAGTCGCTCGTGCAGGACACGCTGGAGAGGCGGCGAGGCCTGCTGAGGGAGCACTTCAATGAAGTCGCAGGTACACTATATATATGTATGTGTTTGTGTATGGGCGGGTGTGTACACCTGAGTTTACATACAAGTGTGTGTGTGAGTTCCCCTGACTTATTGTATCTGTAAGGGGAGTCCCTAATACTTTGAGACGCTGGACATGAAGGTTACTAAACGATCATTCTAGAAAATATCCGTGATTTCATTAGATATTTTGATTGATGAAGCTACAAGAGACAATTATGAAGCTAAAAAGTTTGTTTGCTTGAATGCGCTAAATAAAAAAAACTACTGCTTTGAATTTTAAAATATATATTTTTGTGTGGGATAGTCGATTTGTTGAGAAAAGCTATATACTACATTACATTACATTATTCGTTTAAATGTATTCAACTGTGCTTTTGGTGAAATACCTCCTTCACTTATTATGAATTTATACTATTATTATATTCCAGGTGAATGGCAGTTCGCAATGGGCAAGGACTGCACCTCCCCCGAGGAGGTGGAGGTGTTGTTGCAGGAGGCAGTAACAGGAGCATGCGAGGGTCTGATGGTGAAGGCCCTGAGGGGACCCGCCTCGCGATATGACATTGCACGACGGTCGCATAACTGGTTGAAGGTTTGCTTCTTTTGTTTTAAATATAATAGGAGAATGATTTTTGGTAATACTATTGTAAATATTACTATTGCAAACGAGATAGCAAGTTATTTATACAGGTGTAATGCGATCGACGGAACGAACGTACGGAAGAAAATAGGATTTTTGAAGAAAATTGGCAAATACTGCCCAACTGTTGAGTCTGATTTTATTTTCTCAGTATAACTTAATAATAGGCCTTTTGTATAAAGTGATATTTCAAAACTATCAGATTATAAATATTGGAAATAATATGGAAACAAAATTGTTTTTAAATAAGCTAAATTTTATCAAAAAAATTTAAAGGCTGTAGCGAAAAAAAATTGTGTTGATTTTTCTCCACTACTAATTTTAAAAAGTACTAGTATTAGTTTAGAATAATATCTGAAGTTTCGTAGGCGCAGCTCAAAGACAACATGTTAAAAATGTACTAAAATAATAAAACAGTAAAAAAAATTTATTCTTATTATATTACGAGAACTAATATTACGAACTAATATACTAATATTACGAGAATTGACTATATTTAAATCGATTTTGTACATTTTATTGAGTACAAATATTTCGATATAAAGTAAAGCTATCCTAGTAGAGGCCGTGAATTGTTTAATGCATATGGATGGTGGTTATAATTAACTTTCGTACGCCCTGGAAAGAATATTTCACAAGTCATTTTTTGTAGCGTCTACTTTTAAAACTGCCTAAGTTGTTAGTGTTCTAATTTCACCCAAAACTACTGTATAGATTTAGATGAAACTTTACAGTAATATAGCTTATACATCACAATATTAGATTACAATCTATGTAAAAAAGAAACATATTTTAGCTTTAATATAAAACTAAGTTTAATTGTGTCTCTAGTTTGTTTATAAACTTATAAAAATCTTGAATATAGTGACTCGGGCGGGTTCGAGTTCGCCTCTTATTTACCGTTCAAACACCCAAATCTTATATTTGATTGTCATAAAACATAATATATATATATATATATTATGNATATATATATATTATACTATTAATTAACTAAACTATAAACGAACAATAAAAAAATAACCTCTAATTTCAATCAACAGTTAAAAAAAGACTACCTAGATGGCGTCGGCGACACAATTGACGCAGTGGTCATAGGGGCGTACCTCGGGAAAGGGAAACGGGCGGGCAAGTTTGGGGGCTTCTTACTTGCTTGCAGGGAACCTCAAAATGATACGTACCAGGCTCTCTGCAAGCTCGGCACCGGCTTCTCTGATGAGGATCTGGAGAAGTTCACCCAGGAGTTGGAGAAGCACCGTATTGATGGTCCTCGGTCGTACTATGAGGTCGATTCGAGTCATGAGCCAGACGTGTGGTTGTCCGCGGCGGTGGTGTGGGAGCTGAGGTGCGCTGATCTGTCATTATCGCCGGTTCATAGAGCTGCCGTGGGAATCGTAGCGCCGGATAGGGGGATATCATTGCGGTTTCCTAGGTTTGTATTTTTTAGTATTGTTACTTTTAATTAAATTAATTCTATCCATATCTATCTATTATTATAAATGTGAAAGTTTTTGAGGTTTGATATAATAACTAATGAACTAATTTAGATGAAACTTTACAGTAATGTAACACATAGGCTACTAGTTAAATGACCTCACTGACTTCAGTGGCTATTGTTACTGTTATTGTGTTATTGTTACTGTGTGTTATCCTAAAACAAAATTAGCTTTAAGATATTGACTAATAACCATATAGCATTTAAAAGTTAAATTAAGATTTTAATTATTGTAAGGCAATGTTCAGTGTAACAATGTGTACAGGTTCATCCGCGTCCGTGATGACAAAACTCCGGAACAAGCGACATCCGCACAACAAATAGCGGAGTTGTACCTCGCTCAGGACACCGTTAAAAACACAAATGTCAAATCCGCACCCATCGATGACTTCTACTAAATTATAGCTATATGCTAGAGGAGCAGCAGTTACATATAGCTATATATGTTTAAAATACATATACATATATATTTATTATTGTAAAATTGAGTATTTTGTATTGTTAGAGAAATATATATTTTTTATTATTATTTGAACTCTTCATTTGAATATAATTAAACGTAACGTGTACAATTTTAAAAATTATTAAAACAGACGTAATGTAAGCCATCGTGTAATTAATTATAATATTAATCTTTGTATTAGTACCATAATTTACACACTTATTTTCGAGTTTTGTACTGGTAAAGGACAAAACATTACAGTTTGTTACAAATATCGTATTGTCTAAATGTATTTGAATCGGCAACCATGGAAAAACCGTTCAGTAAGGTGATGCGTAAAAATGAAGATATTAAAGTTTAATTAAATAAAATGTATTTTGTATTCAATATTCTCTTTTTATCGTTGTCAATCACATGTATGTATAATAAAATATTATTTTTAAAATGTGTTTTTTAAGGGACTGGTCCCTACTTATGTACATAAAACACAATAATATCATTGTATTTGTTTTATTTCGACATAATATTTCTATTCTTCACGAGAAAGACGTGCTAGTATAAAATATTTTTATAGTAATAATATTTTTAAAATTTTTAAAGTGTTATTCCACACTTAGGAAAGAAAGATACTTATTTAGAAAACGTATAAAAAATTTTACGTAGCGGGACTCGAACCCGCGCCTCCTGGAAACCGACTAAGTGCTCTGACCACTAATCCATACATTCTCATCAAGCTACTTAGAAATTTTTATACGTTTAATACTTATTTAGAAAAGGTATAAAAATTTGAACGTAGCGGGACTCGAAAATGCGCATCCTGGAAGCCGACCAGGCGCTCTAACCACTAAGCCGTTATCATGATACGTTCTCATCAAGCTACGTCGAAATTTTTATACGCTTGTTACAACTCATTTTTGTTGTTAGCATCTCTGTAGGGAGATTTTTCAAATTTCCTCTACCCAAAGATAATTACTAAGAATTATCGTCTGGCAAGAGAGAATGCTTCTTCTTCTTCTTCTGTGCCTTTGGGTTGTCTCTATATTTAATTTTGCCCGCGCCAGATCTTTGGTGACGGTTGTGCACCACGTGGATTATGGTCTTCCTCTACCCCTTTTTATGAACGGGAAAGCCAGGGCAGTTTTTACGGTGTTACATGCGTCTCTTCTTCTTCATGTCCGTACCATTGTCTTCTTATCTACTATGGGTGTGACCTTAAAAGACCCTCTAATGTATTCGTTTCGTTCTTTATCAAGCCTTGTGACTCCCGCTGTCCTGTGTAGCATTTTCATTTCGCATTTTTTGTTCATGTTGTTTTTTAACGGCCCAACATTCAGTACTATACATCATAGCTGGTCTTACTGCTCTTTTGTACACTTTACCTTTTATTTGTATTGGCATCTTTGGGTTACATAACACTCCGGACAGCATTATCCATTTTCGCCAAGCAGTATTTACCTTATGGGTAACGTCCGCGTCAACACTGGCATCCGCACTAAGCACTGACTCCAGATATTTAAATCTGTTTGCTTTCGGTAGTGGTTCTCCGTCGATGTTTAGGGAGTTGGTAGGTAGAAGGTGGTCAGAGAATTTGCAATGTAGATATTCGGTTTTGCTTCCAGTCATTCAGCGTGTTTGGATCGCATCTGCGCCTTTGTCAACCAACATGAGATCATCGGCATATAGCATACACCAAGGAGGAGCAGCCTGGGCGTGTTTTGTAAGATAGTCCAAAATAGATTAAACAAGAGCGAGCTGAGTGCCAAGATCTGATGTACAAGAGTAAATGGCAAGAGAGAATGCTATTTTTATTAAATATTTTTTAAATTTTTAGTGTTCTTCCACATTTAGGAAAGAAAAATACTTATTTAGAAAACGTATTATATAAAAATTTTTAACGAAGCGGGACTCGAACCCGCGCCTCCTGGAAACCGATCAGGCGCTCTGAACACTAAGCCATACGTTCTCATCAAGCTATGTCGAAACTTTTATACGCTTGCTACAAATTATTTATGTTGTAAGCATCTCTGTAGGCAGATTTTTACAAATTTCCGCTACTCAAAGATAATTACTAAGATCTATCGTCTGGCTAGAGAAAATGCTATTTTTATTAAATATTTAAAAAAAAATTAAAGTGTTATTCCACACTTAGGAAAGAGAAATATTTATTTAGAAAACGTATAAAATTTTTAACGTAGCGGGACTCGAATCCGCGCCTCCTGGAAACCGACCAGGCGCTCTGACCTCTAAGCCATACGTTCTCATCAAGCTACGTCAAAACTTTTATACGCTTGTTACAACTTATTTTTGTTGTTAGCAATAGCATTCTCTCTTGTCAGACGACAATTCTTAATAATTACCTTTGGGTAGCGGAAATTTGTTAAAATCTTCCTACAGAGATGCTAACAACATTAATAAGTTGTAACAAGCGTATAAAAGTTTCGACGTGCGTACAAGGCCGCAAATATTCGAAATAATATTATTAAATGAAGGGATATAAATAAAAGATTATAATATCGCTGCAGTTGTTTAATTTCCTAGTACTTATGTTTATTACAATTTTGTCGCTACATTTACATTATCCTAGTCTTATAGAGAAAAAATCTAAGTTCTATTGTAGGTCCGTTCCGAATTCCTAACGAAGTTTATTAATATATTAAATTGAAAACAAATGAGATTCTTAAAAGTATTAATGTGTAAATTACTTCAATAAGATATTACAATTAAGTTTATTTATTATTTGTTGAGTCAGATTTTGAGATTTTATGTACGATAGAATAGTTCTACGAGATATCGACTATCCTCGTCTATTGCGGCTTTTTTTACAAATAACATCAAATTTGCGAAATTGTCATCTTTGAAATTATTTTCACTCAATTTACCGTTTTAAAAAAAATCAAAAATATCTTTATATATACGAGTAGAGTAGGAACACTCGATAGTTTATAATGACATGGATAAATAGTAATATTGGAAATAACAAAAAAAATAATATTTAATAAAAAAGTAAAGTTGACAAAAAAAATAATTAACATTACCAAACATACTATTTGTTCTGTGAAATTAGTTAGAAATGAACAATATTAAATAATTTTTAATTAAAATTTATTACACAAGTTTTGATGGTTCATTTTATATAATCACAGCATCGTAATACAAACATAGTGGATTTTATCTTTACAAACTGACATTTAGAACTAATTGTAACTCAAACGATGCAGGTTATGGCACAATAATTACTAAACAACTGTTAAATTAATTACAAAAATTAAAATCCTCATATTTTACTACTGACCTTAAATAATATTGTACTTAGTTGAAGTCCGTCACTAAAAATTTCTTAAATACATCACATATACTTAGAAATACTTAAAATTAATGATTTGATGGTGACATTGTTAATAATTGATTTCATAAAATATAGTAAATAAAGATGTTTGTGTCTTCTTTATAGCAATCCTATAGAAATACATAAATTTTTAAACCCCTTTAATAATTTCAGTCAGTCAAGCGTAGGATATTGTTTAAATATGTATTTAAAGTTCCTTAACATAATATGAACATTCACAAAAAAAAACAAATTCACCATTAAAAATGGTAATATTTCTCAACTTAATTAAATATAAAACTAAAAACCTAAGCCACAAAAATCGATGATTTGGTGAAATCTAACAAATACACGATATTTGGTCTCCTTGATTAATTAATATATAAATAAAATGTAATTGTATTTAATTTATTTACTGATTAATAATAAAAAAAAGAGTTTTATCCAACTCCGGCGGTACCTAATCAGGTACCTTCCAGATTCTTTTGAGATAGATTTGAGAGTTATCTCGATAGTCTACAAATATCACGATTCAATAGAGTAAAGTCCAGGTATGTTTATATGTGAGAATTTTCTTTTCAAATTTTTAGGTAGGTAGATATTTTCCTATATTTCGAAATTGGAGAATGGATTTTTTTTGGAAATATTTATTATAATAATTACAATTATTATTCACTAAACAGTCACTGTCAGCGTGTCCTAAAGAATACGATATGTATATATAAAATATTATATTATATAAGAGATTTGAACAGTAATATACTATAGTACAAGTAGTAATATAAAGCAAAGGATATGTAAGTTCATTGCACTGACATCGGCGCGGAGGATAATGTGCGCTAATAAGCAAGTACTTATTCTTCAGACATAAAGTAAAGGCATACAGTAATATTATTTAATTAAATAATATTTAAAAAATTAAAAGAAAATTAAAAAAATATTGTCAAATAATTTAGATAAACCAAAAGTACTGTAAATGCAATACTTCTCATATGGGGAATCTTATGTTTGCTAATAAAACAAAAACATAAACAATTACAGTACATTCACAAAATAGTTAGATAATATTAACAATATTAGTTACTTGCATTGTATGTTGTGTACATCTCACAATTCGATACAAATTTATTAAAGCATCAAATGGCTCAAAGATGCAGAAATTGACGAACTCTCATTATTTTTTGTTTTTGTTCTTTATCTGAAGTAGTGAGTAGGTGTAGTGACGTCACAAGGCAGTAGCAGCGCGCCTTACAGCAGCGCGGCGTGCTCGGGCGCCTGCAGCAGCGACGCCTGTTCCTGCAATGCCCTCATTACCCTCACTGCACTGCACTGCACTTACTATATATACTGTATTGCGAATCGCATGCATACAGTGTAACATTTAGCATGCATAATAAGCTTCTTTTTGAAGAGATTTTTTACACATGCATATGAACGCGCCTGCCGACGGAGACACAGTAACACAGTTTAGTGTAAATATAATGTATACAATGTACCTACCCGAGATATTGATAATTAAATTAATTATTAATAAAAGAAATGTTATTTAAAAAAACGAGCGTGTAAACTCAAAACGCACTTTATAAGTAATACTTTTATATGACAAATAAAAAAATATAATTTTTAACATAAATATGTGCATTCACGAGTGTGTGTGTGTATGTTTTACAAGCTAGAAAGTGAAAAAGGTGGTATCATAACTTTAACACTTTATTGTATGCGTGTGTGTGCGCGTGCGTGTGTCTACGCGTCAGCGGGCGCCAGTCGCGCGTACGACTGCAGGCGCGGCGGGCGCGGCGCGTGCGTTACCTCGGGCGGCGCGTCCGCGGCGTCCGGCGCGTACATGCTGTCGTAGATGGGGTTCGCGAAGTGGTTACCATTCTGTAACGTACAAATATTTATTAATGACATGCAGTGTTAGTGCCTGCTGCATCCCGGATGTAGCAGGTTAGGCATAGTGAATCTAGTGTTAAGGCACTGCGTTTGTCAAGAACCGCCTTAATTTCGAGACATTGTATATTGAGTAAAAAAAACTCTGTGCCGCTCTACCACGAATATAATATATGTATAATCATTTTTCCTAGTGGAGACCAAACCCACAAACACCAGGTTTACAGTTAATCCCACTGCGTTGTTTTTTTATCACGTTTTATCCCTAGCGGGATAGCCAATATCCAGAACGACGGAACATGAAAGATGTAGCTACAATTTTTTTTTGTTATATTATAATAGTTTTTAATATACTCACAGCTCCCGACCGCCCTCGTGCAGTGTGTGCGTGTGGCTGCGTGTGCGCGTGCGGCGTGTCGGCGTGTGTGTCGTCGTCCCCGAGGTACATGGGGTTGCTGATCTCCAGAGCATCGCCGCCGCCCTCCGACAGGCGCGCGTGGACGAACGCACCACTAGAATACACAATATTTATTTATTTATTTAGCGTAAATTACAGAGGCTTTTGTTAATAATCGATGTTTAAAATGCAGTTTAGCATTTTATGTTAAATTCATAATATTTGTTGCCCGTTTTTCTCTTTAATACACAATATTAGCAATATTAACTATATGTTCCCCAATTTCCCTACTGCCTATTGTAATAAATAGGAATACCCCAAAAGAGTTTTGGCCTCACCCCAGAAAAGAGAAAATTTTACAAAAAAAAAATTATAATAACAAAAAAACCCTTTACACGAACATATTTCTTCAAAGCTGCAGTATAGACCGACTCAGGGATATATCTCTAGATACTCCCAAGCTTATAGTCCGTTCCGTTATTATATGTTTAATAACCTTCTACTACTTTGATAGCTTAATATGAAGTATGTATTGTGTCTATGAAATTCATCATATCAAGTAAAATTTTTCTTAAATTAAACAAAAAACATGCAATATTGCATGATATTAATAATATTAATAACATTTAACATTTTAAAGTATCTGTAGCTCTTAAACTGCTAATGCATCAAACACAGATAAAACCACCAAGATGAACCAGATTTTCGATAAAAAAACCGCACTGAAATCAGTTCATTCATGAACATCATTCATCAGTTGTAATATTATTTTTTATTAATTTATTGTCAAATGGGAACACCCATTTCAGAACGGAAGCGAAGCCGCAGATAACAGCTAGTTTGTATATAAATACATACATTGTCCTACGTTTTTTTAAATTAAAATACAACAAAGAAACGGACAAGGAAATACCGCGAGAAACTGATTTGTTGAGTGGTTTTTTTTATAATTTCAAGGAAATTTTTAATTAATATATCTGACTAAGTGTAGATTGTGATTTATAATAAAATATAAAGTTAATTTTATTTAATAATTAACTATATTAAGATATTAACATGGTTTCGCCTCCGAATTGTGTAAATATCTATATTTCAAAAATATTAAGAGTTTTATGCAATTCTAAAAGTTTAATGCACGTTTTTTAAATTAATTTTACTATTGGTGTTTAGATTTTTTTTAAATTTCTTAATTTAGAAATGAAACTAAACTTAATACCAAAACATTTATGTATAATAAAAATATTTTTAAGTTTTGTTTTTTTTTTATTTTAAAAATATATTTTTATCGTTTTACTTTAACATTATATGTTCAATAAGCAAACAATTATTTTTTCAGAATAAAAAAATATTGTCTTTTTTACAACGTAGAAAGGATAAATGTTTTTATTCTATAAATAGCAACAATGGCATGTCGGCGTCTATACAAGAACAGCCGTGTAATTAAAAGATTGCAAAAAATCAGGAAGTCATTATTAGTGGAGTGCGGACTGCACTTATACTTTATATTTTATTTTATATTATTTACAGACTATAAATATTATTTAAGCAAAATTATGAAATACATTTAAATAAACTTTGAATTAAAAAAATAATTATATAGCAACAAAAGTTACAGTGTTGGGAAGACTTTCAAGAGATAAGGACTCTAAACCTTATTAACTGAGTAGTTTCACAAGTTATTAACTGTTTTATGGAATTTCAGTATGAAATTTGTAAGTTTGTGAACATTTTAAAACATGTATAGCGCGGGATATCGTTTCTTTACATTTATCAGTTAATAAATAACTTTTGGTGCTATATACTTACTATTGAATAGATACCTATTCGACTACTAGCAATTGCAATAAACAAAAATAATAAGTTATAAGTAAGTAAAACACTCACTGTCGTCGTCTATGCACGAGGTACATGGCAGCCAGCAGCGCGGCGATCAACGCCGCTAACGCCGCCAGCCCCGCGCCCCACGCAGCGCCGCCCGTACTTGCGCCCTCCGCGCTCCCTGCGCCGCACTGCAGGCCCTCCCCGCACGCGCAGTATGGAGTGCCGGGCTCCGTCGGGTTATCTGTATATTTTTATTTTTTTATTTATTTATTATATAGAAAACAACAGCATATTATTAATTACTAACAAACAAAAAACTTATATAAAAAAAAATAAAGCCAATTACAGTTTTCCACTTATAAGTATTATCTAAGTACAGAGCTACACATCAATAAATATTATGTCATTAAAAAAAAAGACACATATTAAACCTTTAGAAAAAAAAAACAAAAACGAATAACAAAACAATGTGCAGTATAAATAGAATAATAATATAAAAAACAAGAAAAAATGCCCCATGTGTGTATCTATGTGTGACTGTGCGTATGTATGTGTGTATGTGTGTGTGCAAGTGATTGTGTTTAAATGCAATATAACAATAAAAACAATTATCTAGATTGAAGCCGTTTAATTTGGTTTCTAAAAGAATCTGCAGATAAGTGGAAGAAATCAATATGAGAGTACTTTTTATTGTATAATAATGGTACCCGAGAGAAAAAAGAGTTAGCTGCGTATTTAGTATGTGATGTAGGTACATAAAATATATTAGATTTGGTTATTCTGGTTCTTTTTATAGGTACGTTGATATTTAGACATGAAAGCAATTCAGGTGAATCGATGCTGCCCGATACAAGATTATAAATTAACATTATGTCCAATAATTCACGACGATCACTTAACGAAGTCATATGAAAGTGTTTACAGCTTTCCTCATAGGTCCCAAAATATCTATATATTTTAAAGTTCAACTGTTTAATAAACTTTACTTGTATAGCCTCAACAGCATCTATATATTTAGCAAACTGAGGATTCCAGACACAACTACCATACTCTAATATACTTCTTACGAGCGCAAAATAAACACTTTTTAAACAATTAATATTTTTGAAGGGAATACATGAACGAATAACAAAACCTAATGATCTGTAAGCTTTATTTGTAATGTAATTAATATGTTCATTCATTTGTAGTTTGCTATCCAATAAGANTTGTGTTTTTATTTCAAACATTCAATTAAAGATTCTTATGGGAGGTACGAAAATGCGACCTAAAGTTTTAATAACTTTCTCACTAAAAATCTTCATTGTGTTGCAAACATACATTATAGGTATATCAAAACACGAACATAATTCAGTGTGTAATTAAATAATTCTGTGGTTTAAGCGGGCGAAGCCGCGAGCGGGTCGCTAGTATAGAATAAAGTAAAATAGTTGAGCTTTAAATTTTTACAATATTTATCTTTGACAAAAAAAATCTCGATTTGTTTTTTGATCTCAGACTTCTTAAAACCAGTGAACCAGACGGCTAGACAATAGAAAAGGCAAAAAAATATTTATCCTGTGAATAACGTAGGTGTAAAATTTAAAAAGAAAATATTGTGCGCGCCACTGCATCGTGCCACTGCCTACCTAATAAATTCTGCCTCACGTTCGACTGACGCGACAATGTTTCATTACTAAATATTACAGCCATATTTTTAACTATTTTGAACTTTTAAATTTCAATTTTGTAATAAATATAAAGAATATATAAATATAATATTTTTTTTAAATATCGATAACTTTTTTTTACATAAATCAGTAAAACAAAGAAATGTATAAAGCTACTGTGTATTAAGTAGAAGACGTAAGACCAACAATACATAGTCCAATTCAAAAGAAACTCTTTCATTCATATATTGTTTGATTCTATTTAAGTTGCTACGAAAACATTTCAAATGTGTATAGAAAACTCAAAAGTGTTAGTTTCTAGTAGTATTTTGATATGAGGCAACATTTTTATTCTGCTACTAATTTGATTTTTTAATAGTTGTTTGTTTTTAGGGTTCCGTATCTTTTAAGGAAAAGAGGAACCCATATAAGATCGCTTTGTTGTCAATCCGTCTGTCTGTCCGTATCATGAGCCTTTATTTCAGGAACGCTTGGAGATATCGGGAGAAATTCAAACCATATAATCAGATCTACGGTTCCACAATTTCCTGAAATAATTGTATTTCTACATTTACTTAAAAAAAATATATGGCGGTTTACATACATCGCAAAAAACGCGTATTTATACACTATAAAGGCAATCAAAATTAATGTAAAGTATTTCCGGTTGACCTAGGATTATGAAATTATTTGGCAGCTAACATCTACAGGTAGATAGTACTAGTTCAGGTAAAAATAAGAAAACTATACATTTGTAACTAAATCTTAAAAAATAATAGCCTTAAAAGGGGGACAAAATTTGGTATTAAAGCCGCTAGTTCAAGTGAGGTATCAGATGAAAGGGCTCTGTCTAAGCTATGCTTGAATTTCAGTAATAGCTCGAGACCTCAAATTTTTATACGGAACCCTTAGTGGGCGAGCCCGACTTGCCATTGTCAGGTTTTTAAGCTTCACGCTGTATCAGTCCACAACAGGTTAACCAGAGAGCACCTAGCGCTAGGACACTCAGTTCCTCATTTTCCGTGTTGAGAAGCGGAACTCAACACCGCGTTTTTGTCTCGACATCAGAGCGAAGAAATGCGCACATATATAGAGCGACACCAGCCGGAACGAAAAGCACTCTAATGTAAATGTGTCAAACACGTTAAGAGCTGCCTCTTGCACTGACAGCGTGAGAACAGATAACGACTTTCTCTCTTTCTGTCGCAATGTTGCTTCAATAACAATCATAAGTTTAAATGAGATAAATCAATTAATATAAAATATTATAATAATTATTCTAGATACATTACAAGGTATTACCCGAACTTAAATTATAAGTAAATAAATATAAAATCAGTAGAGAGAACCTAGTATTAAGACACTCCGTTCCCCATTTTCCGCTGAACTCTGGAGACATTGCGTGTTGAGTGGCGAAACTCAACGCCGCGCTTTGCTTTGACACCAAAGCGAAGAAATTACAATATTCGATATTTCATCTCCTCAGTGGGGATTAAACCCATTACCTGTCGCGTTTACAATCACACTTTGTGCCCCTGGGCCACGACTGGCCTCAAAGTAAAAAAAAGATCTAGAAAAGCTACTTGTCATCAAAGCTCATTATATAAAATTATTCATTGAGTAGTATGCAAATGAGGGGCGAGTGTGCCCTCAGCCTCACGAGCACGGCCCGGTTGCCGGGTTAGATAACGCGCTGGTCGCCGTGACGTAACCACCCCGTTAATATGTCATAGTGTGACATATCATTGCCTTCAGCCAAGTTTCTATATTAACTAGTTTCTATATTAACTACATAATGAACCATCAAATTGATAAGGAATTTGTTTAATTACCGTTTCTAAATAGAAGCCTTCGCTATCAAAGTTTCAAACGAAACGAGCTATTTGATACACACCTACATACATTTTTTTAGGCTTCACGCCGTATCCCGTACACAGCAGTTTAGGCAGAGGGATCATTGTATATACATACATATGCTTATTCATAATGTATATACTAGGTTCCCAATGCCTTGTGCTATGCATATGCTTAATCAAAACATCCATACAAAGGAAAACACTGGGAAAATGCCTGTTTGTTTAATAATTTTGATATAACAAGGCAATATTCTTTTTATGTTTATTTATAATACTTGGTCATTAAAGTATCACGGCTCGGTGCGCCCCAAAGAGACGTCACGAAGCGGCAGTGCCTGTTGGCTCAGTGGCAGCATCGTCGCGCGACCCTGACCTCACTTTATTAAGCTATCGACATTCGACAGTCGGTTCCAGGCGACGCGGCGCGACGCCGCAGCGGGGTGCACTCGTATTATGCAATTGCTTACTATATACATCATCGGAATATCATGTATTAGAGTTAGGACTATTATTAAAAGTAATAAATCACTGTTTGTTCGTTTTGCCTGTACAGTGTAAACTGTAAATAAGCTTATACATATGTATGTAAATGTTATCCACTTCACTGTCGTCGTTTAATATAAATCTACTGTTTAATAAAATCAGCTTCACGCTGTGTCCTGCACACTGCAGGGTAGGCAGAGGGAACTTAGGGTTGTGACACTCCGTTCCCCACTTTCTGCCGAATTCTGAAGGCATTGCGTGTTGAGTGGCAGAACTCAACGCCGCGCTTGTCCTCGACACCAGAGCGAAGAAATGGAAATATAAAATTAAGTAAATATTTCATCTCCTCGAGTGGGGATCGAACCCACAACCAGTCGGTTTTACAGTCACACTTTGTGTTCCTGCGCCACGACTGGCCTTATGTCATGTTATTGTTTTATGTCACCTCTTTATATCGTTCAACGATCAATCGGTGAGCTTCAAAGGTCAACCAGTATCCTAACCAAGTAAGCTTGTATAGAACTTTTAAGAGCTCATATTGCAAGTAATGTGGTATCGGGCATACTAAAACTAGTAATAAAGTTAGTCGTAAAGTGCACTGGCTGCATCGCTCCGTGCTGCCTCGCCACTGACCAGTATAGTAAAACAAAATAAAACAAATAAAATATCGACTGCTGGACCTCCCCGACAGTCGCCTTGACATATTGCACATCGCGAGTGTGAATAGTGTATAAATTTCTGTACATTCTTTACTATTTTGTGGCTCACCGATAAACTTATTTTGTAAAATTTATCTAGCGCCTCTTAAGTTTAGCTTTAACTATTTTTTTATAAAACTAATTTATATTTAATTTATATAAAAAAAAGATAGCAATAGAATTTTGCGTTATATACAAGTACATATATAAAAAGGCAAGGTGCCGAAAGTACATAAGTATGTGAAACTTACATAATTTTTAAATCAAAACCTTATGTAAGAGTAAAAATATTTAACATAATATCTTGTTTCCAAACATACTATAAACCAGTTATATTTTAATACAATATTAGATTTTTTACTAAAGTACTTTTCTGCAACCGGCTCCGATCCAATACAGTTTATACATTAGCATCTAGTTAAAATACACTAATAAACATTTATTATAAACTCACGATATTCCCTTCGTACTCTTCGCCCCATTTAATCTAAATATATTCACAATTATCTTATATACAATGTACACTCAGTTACTGTAGTCACTGAACATTTTCCCGCACCGTGTCACATAGTGTCTGTAGTACAGTGTCGAGTAGTGTCCGTGCGTGCGTAGTGCCGCAGCGCGCGCTCTCCACTGACGTAAGATGCATGCTGCGGCCGACGACATGCCGGCGACCACCGGCACCGTACAAGTATACGGGGACTAAGTATATAGAATAAATAATATTTTTGTTGTCTGTTTGAATATTGTCTTTAGCAGTCACCAGCGACTCTACTAGTCATGTCGACCAGACAATCTGCTTGTACTAACTGGTACTGAGGCCAAAACCAAGGCGACGAGTTATTGTAATAAACTTCTTCTCATGAAAATTAAGAATTGACTTATATTAACTATGAATAAGCATAATAATATTTTTTTTTCAGAAACAAAGAATTTATCTATATTAGTTAAGAATAAACACAACTTATAGTCCTAATGATCCAAACGTATGTAAGTTTATTTAAATCGGAATTTCTTCGTTGTTTTTAACAAAATTACGTAAACTTTTCGAGGCTCCTTGTACTCCGTACCTATACGTGACGCGGTCGTACCGGAGACTCATCCCCGGTGCCTATCCACCGCCCACAACTAGATTAATAATTCTCTTCGTGCGCTCTCATCAACTATTTCCGACCGACTTTCCACTGAAAATGCTTAACGTTGTTCCGGAAACAGTACATTCTGTACCAGCCACATCTAGGTATAACGAACTATCATTGAACAGGTCATTTCTTCCATATCTTTTATAAGAACCAAAGATTAATTATAAATTTTAATAAACTTTCATCCATTTTGATAAATCAAAAGCGCAGCCGGGTGAAAACTTTTATAAGACAAGCTAACAAAGAGAACGTCTCGTGGAATGCTGTCGTGTGAAACATCCTCACAAAATATCTCGGGGAAATCACAAACAAAAGGTTTACGAAGAATTTTAGTAATTTAATTAGCTATTATAATTTTGTGGTGCAATTAAAATAGCAATGACACTGGCGTTATAGCGAGTATCGTGTGTTGTCACCGCGTGTGGTCGTCGCCCGCAACGTGCACGTGCGATGTTTAACGCATACGCTTCTTTCTAAAGACCCTATCTCTGTTGGAAACTTTTTTTTTCAGTTTCACTCCGTATCCCGCGTGTAGCAGGATAGGTAGAGGGAATCTAGTGTTAAGACACTTCGTTTCCCATTTTCCATCTAATTCTGGAGGCATTGCTTGTTTAGTGGCGGATTTTAACGCCGCGTTTTTGCCTCGACTCCAGAGCGAAGAAAATATTAAATAGTTCATTTCCTCGAATAAAAATCGAACCGACAACCTATCGCGTTTACAGTCACACGCTTGTGCCACTGAGCAAGGACTTGTCTCTATATTGTTAATTAGTAATTGAAATTGAAAATAATAGTGTTTTACAATTATTAAGAGAAACAGATCACTCCTCGTAATTTCCAATTTATTCCACCAGTTTTAGTCTACCAACTACTACAATTACAGTGTTGCATATGTAGCAGTTGGCTGACTAGGTGGTGATAACAAAAAACTCCATCAAAGTTTGAATAATTCAAACAACCAGATTTGATGCTATTCTTGCTTTAAAATTGTGCAATTCGTTATGGGATTTAGTTTCAGATAATTGCACAAATAATAATATCCGTGGCTATTTAGAATAAAATGATCGTACGCTCGTTAGTTGTGTTGTGGTAAGATTGGACTGTTGAGAAGGGATTTACCTGCGCGTAAAATTTACAAAAAACACAAGCTATATCATATTTTTCCTTGTTGGGCCACACGACGCAGCCTTGAAACACTTAGAAATTTTGATAATCGATAGTTATAATAATTATTATTAACAATTTACGTGATTTTATTTAAAGTCGCAATCTTCTCAATTTTTTTATGTGAAAATTAACAAGAATTTAGGATATTTATACTACCTATACTAATTCCTGCCCGCAATTTCGTTTGTATGAACTTATTGGTAACGTAAAATAGTGTTTTTTTTTTGTTTCTATAGGATTTTATTGAAAATCCTCTCTTAGTACTCCTCTATACTCCCCAAGCAAACTATTTGACAAATAAAAAATACAAAATTACCCAACAAGTAAAGAAATAATCAAAGTTTATTTGAAAACTTTTTAGCATGATTTTAACACGACATTACTTAATAATTGAATATAAGGAAAATGTAGGTGAAAAACCACGCGGATGCTGAGAGCCTTATGTGATCCATCACATCGGTGACGTCAGTCGGTAGGTGCGAGCCAAGAAGGCAATACGTAAATACCGAAATTCACAGTAGAATTACTTCGCTAAAAACCACTCTAGTCTTTCAAAAATAAAAAATACCCAATTTTTCAAACCTAATCTATTTTTGGTTATATTTAAAATCTTTAATTAAACTAATCTGGTAAGACAGAGCGCGGTGTTAGATTCCGTTACTCAATATGCAATGTCTTCAAATTGTGAAGAAAGCGGATAACAAAGCGACTCAACACTAGGTCCTTAGGATACACACTACAAGCCTAAGCACGGGAGATAAGTGATGTAAAGAGAACCACAAGAAAAAAGTGAAGCCACGTAATGCCATCAAGATATCATTCGTTAGTGTCGAGATCATCAAATGATAATTTTTCCTACCTAAAACGGGCAATAGTAGAAAACCCATATTAAATGTGTCGAGCGAGGCTCTACATTTGTACAGTGTACGTGGGGAAGGCCCGCGGCCACTCCACATAATATCAACTTGACATTGTTAGCGAGAGGCTTTCCCGCGACCCTCCCCTTCCCTCCCCTCGCGCTGCGACTCACGCGCCGGTGGTCAGCGTACAAGTGATTAACAAATAAATAGTTCTGTATACATTGCTCTTTTGCTTTCGTTGGTTATGTTAAAATGGTAATTAACATTACAATATTGAAAAGTAAATATGACATTATTGTAAATGTACTGGAAGTGTATTTTTAATATGAATAGACAAAAGCTGCTCCGTGACCAAGTTATGTATATATTTATAGACGATATTTCAATTAAAAACTCGTTTATATCTGTAAACTCTTTTTTTTTATACAGTGAAAATTTAATTAAAATAATTTTAACATCAAGGCCTTATATAAACTATTTTTATTTTTGTAACAACCCACGATGCGTTCTTCGATTATACTTTACGATTTATTATAAAAAATATGACATTTATCCTCATGTTACAGCAAGGTCGTATAGAAGTTTAAAGTATTTATATCTACTTTATATCCACTCGGTACAAGGCGGGTCGAGTACCGAGCGAGGCTCTACGTAGAGTTGCGGCGCGGAGGCAGACGCTCTGACCTCGTTGCGGTCAACACGCGATCTCGCTGATACGTAATGTTAAATTAGGTATTTATGCTAATTATATAATTCCACATAAGCATAAATCTTGTAAAATGTAACTATTTGCACTGTAAAGTAGAGACTGCTCGAGAAATTCTTGGGGAATAAAAGCAGTAATTATTTGAATAAAATATAAGGGAATGTATATACATATGTGTATGTGTGTGTGTGTGTGTGTGTGTGTGTGTGTGTGTGTGTGTGTGTGTGTGTGTGTGTGTGTGTGTGCGCGTGTGCGCGTGTGCGCGTGTGCGCGTGTGCGCGTGAGCGCGTGAGCGCGTGTGCGCGTGTGCGCGTGTGCGCGTGTGCGCGTGTGCGCGTGTGCGCGTGTGCGCGTGTGTGCGTGTGTGCGTGTGTGCGTGTGTGCGTGTGCGTGTGTGTGTGTGTGTGTGTGTGTGCGTGTGTGTGTGTGTGTGATACCGGCATAATATCTCATCACTCTGTTTTCTCCTCTTTCCATCTACAAAATAGCGAACCTAGTAATGACACTACTCACTGCAGTTTTAGGTAATTAAGAGAATGTGCCTGATGGTGGAATATAACTTTCTCTATATTCCACCATGATCATTATGATATATAATTGATCATTTGTAAAATCAAAAACTCTAATGCGTAACGATCTAGTTGTCAGAATAAAAAAAACACTTTCAAAAATTTCTAAAGCTATTAAATTCTTTTAAAGAATTACGAAATAGTGTAAATTTCTAGTAAAGTTGGGGGTCATGTTATGTTTCGAAAGATTCATCAAAGTTGTTATTTCTTCAGCTTCACGCTGTATCCAGCATATATCAGAGTAGGCAGAGGGAACCTGAGAACCTAGTGTTAAGACCCTCCGTTCCCATTAAAACACTTCAATATCCCACTTTCCACAGAATTCTGGAACATTGCGAGATGAATTGGGGAACTCAATACCGCACTTTGCCTCGAGACGCAATAGAACTCGAGACGCAGAAATGGAAATCTATATTTATAATAACATCGTAACGGACCAATGTCTGTACATTGAAGATATATAAGAAAAAATGGTATTGGAGGCCTTTATCAGGGAAATAGAACCCAAAAAAATAGTTTTTAAAAATTTTGTCTGTTTGTCTGTGCGTTTGTTCACGCTAATCTCTGAAACGGCTAAACTGATTTAATGCAGTTTTCACTATTAGATTCTGGCAAGCTTCACCTATATACTTTTAAGGAATATTCGAAATGTAACTATTGTTGCTTACAATAGTGGCATTTCGAATATGGAACTTTAAAGCAAAAAATCTATTAAAGAAAATATGTATGTTTAACACAAATAGCAGAAATAATGCCGCGAGAGGGAAAGCGAACGAATAATGAGTGTAGGGGAATAGGGGGAGGAGGGAGGACTGCAATTGGTGCGGGAAGTGGGAACTAAAAGGCGGAAACATTGCGGTGTTTGCGTGTGAATACCGGCGTTATGAGAGGCGCGGCGTATTGAACAGCCGCCTTTGCTTTATATTATGTACTCGTTATGTTATATCATATTGTTATATACACCGGAAAGCTAATTACATAGTGATTAGACATAAAACATTAAAACAACAACATTCAAAAGTGTAAAAAGCCAACTCAAATATAAATCCTGTTAAATATTAAATTAGACCAGTGATTCTCAACCACTGTGCCGCGGCACTTTTGTGTGCCGCCAAATTTAAAAAGTGTGCCGCCAAATTTTGCAAATACATAATAATGTTAATATTATTAAATTAAATCTTTCAAAAAGAAAAATATTGTTATTATTAGCTTGTAATTAATCCCGTAATAAACATTTAGTTATTATTGTAGTATATATTTTGTCATAAACTATTTATGCAGTGTGTTGTAGTAAGTAAATAATTTTTATCTTTTTCTTTGTGTGCCGCCAAATTCTGAAATCGTTAAATATGTGCCGCAACAAAAAAAAGGTTCAGAATCTCTGAATTAGACTAAAATATAATCAAAAGTACCTAGTAAAATAAGGTAGTGGCACAACTGTACAGGGTCTGATTATAAAGGCTCATCGCTCTGGTAATAAGACAATGCTCGATGCGAGTTTCGCCATCCAACAAAGTGTTTCGAGAATAGGAGAACGGATATATACGGAATATCAGGTTCCTTGTCTACCCACAGGGAACCACGCAAAATTATTAAAATAAAAGTAAATAAGGAGAGTGAGCATCGCTTTCATCGCGTGTACACTGTGTGTGTAGGGTAAGGTCAAGGTCGCCGCGCCCCACCTACACTCATGTGGATATGCGGGAAACGATCAACGATCCACAATCGACGATTGTACCGAATATATATGTAAAGAGAATATACTCTCTTTAAATATAGAGCGCTTTTATGACACTTGTCAGATGTCTCAAATTAATCGACAGCCACGTAAAAGATATAAAAGAGTGAATACGTGCTAAGACAAAAGCAAAGTAAGAAAAGAATAATTAACTGTAATTGTCGTTTCTCTAATTTACAGGTAACTTGCTTTTGCTAAAATGTTTATACATATTGTAATTATGTTTATAATAATATTGGTTAAAATATAATCTCTAATTTACAGAGAAACAAATTTAGTTAATTTATTCCTATAACCCAACCCTGATATAAATCATATTATATATATATATAAACTAACTACTGTTATAAAAATACGTCGTAAATTTGCAGCAGTTTAATTGAACAAAATAACTGATATAACTTTTCCATTTGTGAACTGATTAAAATAAAACAAACACAAAGTGTTAACGGAAGTTTGCTAAAATGCGTGCACAGACAAACAGACAAACCGACAATTAGATAAAAATAATTAAATAAAAAATATATTGTTTTACATTGTTAAATGTCTGCAAAATATTATTTTCTCTGTATGTCTTCCATACACAGACACTGATCAGTTACGATTTTACTATAAGTATACGTAATAATCTTATACATATCTATCAATACCTAAAATAGTCATTTGACGAGACAGAATATTATTTAAATATAATTACGAAAGGCGCGGGTTCCTATCCCACTAAAATCAAATTTATATGTATACAGTCCGTGAGAATTAGGCTGAACTTTGCATTTGTGTGAGTGTTCATATATAGTGTAGTGTAACGTCGGCCGTCAAGCGCGGCGCATCCCTTGCTCGGTTTAACGAGTTAATACTGCTTTTTGAAAACCGCACTACTTCTCTTTTACTAATAAATACATTCAAAAGTCCTTACAATGGCCTAATTGACTAAGGAATCTTATTAAGATTTTGAATAGAAGCGTATCTAATTCTTAATAATTTGTTTTTAATAATTTGTATTCTTAATAATTTGTGAAAGATAAAATTGGCACTGTCGTTTTACAATAATGGAAAATAGTATTTAACAAACTTTAAAAAAAAAGAAAAAAATAAACGATTCTATATTAACAAAAACAACACATCGAGATAGATCAAAGTATATTATAAGGATGTAATGTCGAGTGTAGAAGAAAAGATATATTTTATTTATGTTTGAATAGATATATATTTTTATTTTAGCTCAGAAATGTTTCACAACGAATAACTGAATACTGAAAACATATTTAACGTTTTGATTATTAAAGATAAGACATCTTAAGAAAGAGTTGCCTAACTATAAACTTAATTACTATAATTTTTATGTGGAGCCTTAAAGATTTATTGAGGAAACAACATTTTATATTTATTAAATAAAAAATGGTCGTCTTCCCTCATGTAGGTAACTACTTAGATCAAAGTTTGCTAAAGTGGTGTATGCTGACGTTACGACGTCACTACACATGGTCACCGAATGTTTGTAATAATGGTACATTTTGTACTTTACATTTATTATGTTTTAAGTAAGCACTTATTTTAATAGAATAAATAATAATTTAATATATATATATATATATATATATATATATATATATATATATATGTTGTAATATACAGTGAGTTCTTTTCCAAAAATAAAAAAGTGATTTTTTCAAACAAAATAAATAATTAAATTATCGTTGTAAAATAAAACGCCATTTGTCAAAAACGACGCACGCACACCTATAAATCCTATCAAATGGAAACCACCCCATACGCCTCATTCTGAAATCGAGGCAAAGTTCACAGTTGTTTAACCTTTAGTAGTATTTTTGTAGTAGTATGTGTTTACGTTATTGGTATCTATGCGTAACTGCGTCACACGAAATACAGGTATGGATAAACATCAATTGAGGTATATTATTAATTTCTTTAGGTATGGGTTTAAAATATGCTGTTCGCGTAAAAGGAGCGCTGACTCTTCCAACCTATATATATAAAGTCTTTACACGTAAAAAACAATCACACGTGATCATTGAAATTTTGAAATACGAAAAAGTGTTGCTAGATCAATAATTTTAATTCAAATACTAATTATTATTTATTCAAATATACTTTTCTAGGTACTTTTTAAACGTCATTTGAACATGTCGCTACGTCGGCTGAAAGCTTCAAAAATATATTTATTTAGCCTTGGTCTTTTCCCATAATGCTGTATGTACACTCACCTGCAGGCTTGTTGTCGCGGTCGCGCGGCGCGCCCGCTTCGCACCGCGCGCCGTGCCAACCCGCCGCGCACGTACACTTCGCGCCGCTCGCCTTCATCGAGCACGTACCCTATAGCACACGCGACCATCACTCTATATGCTCTCAACAGTGATGTAACTAAGCGTGGACAAGCATCGTGAGCCAGTGTAGTAAAAGAAACACATCTTTATTAAAGAATTTTAGCAAAAGTAGAAGAGCGAAAATTTAGAGAACTTTTAAGTGGTATGCAAGTTAGAAATAAGCACTTATCCCAAATTGGTATGTATTTTTTATATGTATCATATTTCCCAATTGAGAGCAAGCAAACTGGTAATCTAATAATTATACTACGAGAAGTTATTTAATTATTTCATGAAATTATTTAACTTACGCACAAACGCATAGATAAATCAACGCTACGCTACTGGCTTCCAGTGTAGTATTTACGATGCATTATACAATACTTGGAAGGAAATAGGGATAAACGGACGGGAGGGCACTTACTCCGTTGAGGCAGTAGTAGCGACAAACGCACTCCGCGCCCTCAGCGCCCGGCGAACACTCCGTGCAGTTCACTCCTGTTGTAACAAACGTGTTGAATATAACATTCATTATAAAACAATGAAATGATAAAAATATTTTTTTTACTTTTTTTCATCTTTACGCTTTACCTTTATAGAAATATCTAGTAATAGGACACTTCGTTTTTTCGGGAAGATTACAGTATGTGGGGTGGATTATAGGACACCTAGATTATAGACAAATCAGATCGAGAAGCGGAATTCAACGCTGCGCTTTGTCGCATTAGTGGGAAAATAATTGTCTCCAAATGAGAAGTGAACTCAGTCAGAGGCCGTCCCACTGGGTCACTTTATAATATATGAAATTATTTCTCCTTACATAAATATAACGTTACTCTATAGTTTACTTACCGGTGTACCCGTCAGCACATGCACACTCTACGCCGTCCGCCAGGTGGCGACACACGGTGTTGTTCGCACACCGCGTGCAGTCGGATTTTGAACCACCAGCATTGATTTTGGTAGCGGTAGTAGTGGTGGTGGTGGTAGTGGTGGAGGTCGTAGTGGTGGTGGTCGTGGCAATACCAGTGGTAGCTGTCGATATGGTCACGTTCTTCTCGTCTAGTTTGACCTCGCAGCGCTCGCCGGTGTAGCGCGGGTAACAGGTACACTACACGCACAGATATGTTATTTATTACCTTCAAGCAAAGCAGGAGGAATCTGGGAACCTAGTGTTTAGACATTTCGATTCCCCACTTTCCGCCGAATTATAGAAACAATGCGTATTGAGTGGAGGAACTCAACGCCGTAGTTTCTCTTGTCAGAGAAAGAATATGACAATATGAAATATTTAATTAATGTGAGTGGAACTCGAACCTAGAACCTGCTGCGTTTACGCTATATATACACTTGTGCCTCTGCGCCACGACTGGCTTATATTAAAAAGATAATAATATATTATATGAATTTAACCATTTACTGCATGAACTAATAAAGCGTTGAAATGTTTAAATTTAAATGCGAAAAAATGTTTCGGGGTGGAAATAGCTTTATTTAATTATGAATAAGACATATTAAACAAAAAGTTGTTTATTTTTTTTAATGGTACCATGTATGGGCTGTTATGCACTGAGACAATAATGATTACATACACATTCGGTATTATATGCAGCAAAACGAAGAATAACAACTAAATTATGGTATATTATAGAAAAAATAGAGGCCGGTCGTGGCGCAGCGGCACGAGGTGTGACTGCAAAACCGACTGGTTGTGGGTTCGATCCCCACTCGAGGAGATGAAATATTTACTTAAATTTATATTTCCATTTCTTCGCTCTGGTGTCGAGGTTAAGCGCGGCGTTGAGTTCTGCCACTCAACACGCAATGCCTCCAGAATTCGGCAGAAAGTGGGGAACGGAGTGTCTTAACACTAGGTTCCCTCTGCCTACCCTGCTGTGTGCGGGATACAGCGTGAAGCTAATTTAATTTTTTTTTTTTTATAGAAGAAATAGTAGTATAATTATGCGTGAAATTGAAACAAACAGTTTCTTTTTTCATTGTAGCATAGAAAAACTAACACTCCTTTTACACTACATTTGGTATAACTTTTCATTGACCATACTTGATAATGCTGACGATTCTTCTGCGATTCAGGCCAATGTATATTAACGATTATTAGTTCTTACAGAATTTAGAGGAAGTTCTCGATATTTTTCCTCATACTTTTAGATGTATAGGAATTCCCGGATTTGACACTGCTGGTCTCTCCCTACGAGTAGTAACTGGTCAATCAAAAGAAATTCCCAGGTAGGTAGGTAGGTAGGTAGGTAAGTCCATTCTTTCCCTTTTAATCTTCTCTTTAGGGGCTTTACACGATACCTGACTATTGTCTATATACCTGACATGACTCATCTCATGCTTTTCTTTAGTTATTTATTGATAGTCATTTATTGGTAGTCATATGATTTTTTTAAATGTGTCAGTCGCACTTCAATTTTGCTGTTTCACGCACTTGCACAAACATGAGGTTATTGCGAAATAGCATTTTATGTCTTTTTTTCAGCTTCACGCTGTATCCCCCATACAGCAGGGTAGGCAGAGGGAACCTAGTGTTAAGACAATCCGTTATCCATTTTACGCCGAATTTTGGAGGCATTGCGTTTTGAGTGGCGGAACTCAACGCTGTGATTTGCCTCGACATCAGAGAGAAGGAATGAAAATATAAATTTGAATAAACATTTTCTTCGAGTGGGGATCGAACTCACAACCAGTCGGTTTTACAATCACAATTTGTGCCGCTGCGCCACGACTGGCCTGCTTCTCCTCCTCTTTATATTATATTACTTAATTTACAAAAAAAATAATCTAAACTGCAATACCCATAAGGGCCCATATGTGACAAAGGGTTAATATTTAATTTAAAAATTATATTAGTAGGTTTAATATAATTTTAGTCCTTATATTTAGTGGATTAATAATATGTTTTTAACTTAACATATAGCGTGTCTCCAATATGTATCAAAAGTGTCAAGATCTAACATACTTGCCGCCTTTTCCAGCGTGTTGAGTGGTAGAATTCAATGTCGCACTTAGTCTGACAACACTAGTCACAATACTACACAACTCACAATACTAGTGTGACAGGATTGCCGCAAATGTTGGTTGCGTGTGTACCTTGAGCGGTGGCAAGTCTGCGTCCCCGACGTGCGCGTGGCCGGTGGTGTCGGTGGCGTCGGCGGCGGCGAGGTGGCAGCGGCCGCGGCGGTGGCAGTGCGCGGCGCAGCGGTAGTGCTCGCAGCGCGCGCCCGCGTACTCGCCCGGGCACGCGCACGCGCCCGCCACGCACGTGCCCGCGCCGCACGACCACGCGCACGCGCCCGCCGTGGCCGCGTCCGCGCCCCCGCCCGAGTCGTCTATCGCTGGTGATATGACGCATTCTAGCTTCTCCTGATACATACATACAAAAATATTATACTAAGGTCTTTTAATATTATAGTCTCATTTTGAGGAATGGAAAGCTTTAAAAAATGAAAAATGACATTATAAGTAAAACAAAAATCTTATTTTAACATAGAGTGTAAATGTGTTGGTTATAATCTACATATTCTTGACGGTTGTTTGATCTATTGAGTTGTTTAGTCGAAAAAAGGAATTAAGTTATTTTGACTGTTTTATAATTCGATTAATGGCATATAAAAAGGCAATATTAATGGAGTATAATTTTCAAGTTATAACAAATAATAGTAATAGTAGTAATTTGTAAATGGCGTGTCAGCATACATCGTGGCGCTCGTCGGAGGGCTCGAGGCCGTCGGGGCAGCGGCACGAGCGCCCGCCCGCGCCGCGCAGGCACAGCGCGCTCGCGTGACACGCGTGCTGCGCCGCGCACGGGTCCGACACTGCGGGACAGACATTCGTTACTATAACTATTTGTTATTTTTATATGAACAAATGCGACACTGGTAATACTGGTCAGCTTCACGCTGTATCCGGCACACAACAAGGTAGGCAGAGTGAAATAAATATTTCATTTCCTCGAGTGGGGATCTGTGAATGAATGAATGAATGGGAATGAATTACTGGTAAAGAAGACAAAAGAGGAGGCACGGCGTCGAATTCTGCCACTCAACACACAATGACTTCAAAATTCGGCGAAAAGTGGAGAACGGAATTTCTTAACACTAGATTCCTCTGCTTACCTTGATATGCGTAGGATACAGCGTAAAACAAAAAATATACATTTTTATCTTAATAACGAGTTTGTTGTAATATATCGAATTATATAAAGTTCCTCTGTATTATCATGTTTAAAAATTGATTAACTTTAAAAAAAAATAGGTATATTCATAATAAGCATTGAATGTTTATTTTCAAACATTTTATGTAGATACACAAGTATAATGTAGGTAAAGTACTAACTTTCCGTCAGGAACAAGTAGAGCGCAGGATGCAGAATCGCCACCGCCGATACCGACATGCGCTGCCTGGGCGGGGGCGGCGCGTGGGGCGGCGCGGGGGCGGCGGGGGCGGCGGGCGCACGCGGGCGGCGCGGCAGTGGCAGCAAGCCGCGCGCCGTCGCGCACCACAGCCACTCCTCCCACACCGCCATGCGCAGGCACGCTCGCGAGTTCACGTGCTGCCACTCCGAGCCCTCTGCCGAGTAGTACATAAGTTAATATATGTCGGTCGCGGTGTAATGATTGCTGTGGTCGTGGTCGCACGTACCCTTGTCTGGCGACAGGTGAGGCGCGGGCGGTGGTGGCGAGGCGTCGTGGCGGAACAGCAAGTGTGTGGCGCGGTCGGCGCCGTCGAGAGCGGCACTGTGCAGCGCGCCGTAGTAGGCGTCGAGCACGTAGAGGCGCGCGGCGGGCGTGTGCAACGCCAGCGCCGTGCTTCGCCTCGTGCGCGCCCGCACCACCCAGCGGGTTTCACTGCCATCCAGCTGCGCGCGCATTACGCCGCCATGCGCGCCGCGCTCCGACCAAAAGATTTCGCTGTATACATTATAATAAAATTTTTTAGCCACTACTTAGTGACTTGTGCCTTGTAATAATTTAATAAGATTTATTTTCGAATTTGATAATATATCATGTGTAATGTACATATATGATTGGAAAGTACCTCCAGAATCATCTAGAAGGAATTTTGTTTACTCAGAAATTCAAGTTGCTTCTTTAAAATAATAAATGTTACCCGGTTTGTATAGATATGATGACATCGTCGGGCTCGGCGCCACGCTGTCTCCAAAGTGTGACGCGGCGGCGGCCGTCGAGCGCCGCCACGTGCAACGCGCCCTCCACGCCGCCCCCCGGCGCGCCCGTCGATACGCTCGTCCAGTACACGCGCTCCGACACCGGGTCCACGGCCACGCCGCGCACTTCACTACCGCTCGTCCCCTCCAACAACGTCTCCGCCTGGGCGGGCTCGAGGCGCGCGGCGGGCAGCGGCGGTAGCGCGGGCAGCAGCTCGGCGGGGCGCTTGGCGGCAGCGCGCGGCGGCAGGCGCAAGCGGCGCAGGCGGCCGCGTGTGTCGCCCCACCACGCCCACCAGGCGCCGCCCGCGGGCGCGGCGCACACGCACGTGATGTCGGCCCCCTCACTGTCCCCGGCGCCCTCGGGGGTGGGCGGCGCGTCGTGGTCGTGCTTGTGCAGCTCGCGCAGGCGCAGTACGCCGCGAGTGGCCAGCAGCACGAGCGCAGCGTCGCCGGCGGCGGCGCAGGCGGGCGCGCCGTCAGGCAGCACGTGCTGGCGGTAGCCGGGCTCACACTTGCAGGTGTGGTTGTGCGCGTGCTTGGGCAGACAGCGCTGCGGGCACGTGCGCCAGCTGCAGCCACCCGTCGCCTCTGTGGTTACTTCTCACCTTAGTCACAACACTAGCCGCCGTCTACTTACGTATCATTTATCAGCTCTGTTCTAATTCGTGCACGGTAATTATGGTATATTATTTGTAAATAAAGAAATGCATAGAAATAATTCAGATGTTGGGTAAATGATAATAATATCATCATTTCTTTAGCTATAATTAGTTATAATTTAACGTGAAATGAACAACAGTACCAGGCTCGCAGGAGGCGGTGAGTGGTGCGCAGTGTCCGTCGCCGCACAGTTGCTCGTCTGGCGCGCACGCTGAGTCCGCCCGGTTGCGGCTGCGGCTGCCTGACAGTTAATCACATGTTGAATGGATCGTTGAGGGTGAATTGTTACTATGTTCTTTATGTTTCAAGACTTGCGTTATTTCACACAAAAAAAAATAATATAAGATTCATACATATCAAGGGATTTTCATCGCTGGAATCTGAGCAATCATCGAAACCATCACACATCAATTGTGGTGGTATGCAAGTGTTATCACCGCATCTGCAATAGTAATATTTCTATTATCCTATATCTTAAATATATCAGTAAGATTTATCTTTGAAATAAAGTAAAATGTATTCTAAATATTTTTATTATTAAAATCAACTTAAATTTACTGTATATTTAAAAAAAATATTTCTTTTATTATACATATTAATTAGATTTTACTTATTTGAACCTATAATAATTAATGTTACATAAAAAAAAACTCTGTATTTATTTTTTTTTTTTTTTCGAACATGAGGTTAATGCTGTTAGCCCTATTGGCCTTTACAGCGACACCGGGTGGGTAGGGAAGAGGGTACTCTGTCCCAGAAGAAAAAGCAAGCACTACCTGGCTGCTTGAGAGGAGTCGACGACTGTAAGGGCGCCCCCTGCGGGGCTCGAACCTCGGCTTACAATCGACGAGCGGGCTGGGAATTTCCCTATGCTAAACAAAGCCAGCCGCGACGTGAAGCCGCGACTGGGGACAAAAATTAGACTAATCTAAGGGAGCTAACGGTCCCTAACCGCTGGGCCCGACCGCGCCGAGACGCGGCCGAGCCGTGGAAAAAACTGGACTTCGTCGTCGATTCCGTCGACGACGGTGTTTGTGTCGTGAATGTGTAGTGTTTTTCCTACCTATATACGGGGCGTTTGCTAACGTAATGGCGTCATCGGGGTCTAAAAGGACGCTTCGCGGGCGTCTTCTTTTAGGGTGCGCGTTGGGTGTGTAATCACACGCCATTTTTATTAAGGGGTTCGCGTGCGAGCCTGCGCGCTCAAAGTAGCGCGTCGCTAAGCGCTTGCAGTGCTCGTTAATCGATTCCAGTTCAAAATCTCTATGTAGGTCGACGTTACGTACGTACCAGGGGCAGCCTGATGCGATACGTAAGAATTTATTTTGTACAATTTGAAGGGGAGCAAGCTTAGTGTGCGCGAACGCGACACAAGCGTATGACATTATTGGCCTTACACAAGTTTTGTATAATGTCAGCTTATGTCTAAGTGACATTTTACTCCGCTTGTTTATCAACCAGAACAGACGATTAAGAACGAATTTTGCTCCTGTATTTATAATTGATGATGTTTTATAAATAACCTGATCATGGGCGGCGGGCACGCAGTGTGTGCGCAGAGCGCGGCCGCTTCGTCGGGTGGGTCGATGCAGTCGACGCGCGCGTCACAGCGCCAGGCTGCCGGCGTGCACGTGCTGCCGCAGCGCAGGCGGGCGCCGCACTGAAGGTCGGGAGCGGCGGCAGGCAGTGCAGGGGCGGCGGGGGCGGCAGTGGGCGACGGTGCGCACTGCGCCTCGTCCGACCCATCCTCGCAGTCCACCTCGCCGTCGCACCACCATTCGCTGCGAGAAGAGGGCGGCGGTCAGGAAAATACTCAGTGGAGTTCAGTGGCAGGGCAGGAGCTAGCAGAACTCACCCGCGCAGGCACTCTCCGGAGAGCGCACAAAGGCGCTGGGGCGGTTGACAGGCGGCGGCGCACCCACGCTCGTCCTCGCCACTCGCGCACTCAGCGGCGCCGGAGCAGCGCAGCGCGGCGGGCAGGCACTCGCCGTTGTCACAGCGGAACTCAGACTCGGAGCAGGCGCGCGGCGCACAGCCTCGCTCGTCCTCACCGCCAGCGCAATCCTCCTCGAAGTCGCAGCGCCAGCGGCCGGGCACGCAACGGCCGTCGGCGCACCGGAAATAAGTGGGGTCGCAGGGAGCGCGCGCGTCACAGGCGGCCTCATCCTCGCGCGCGGGGCAGTCGGGCTCGCCGTCGCACAGCCAGTCGCGCGGCAGGCAGCGGCCGGAGGCGCAGCGGAACTCGCCGGGCAGGCAGGAGCGGTTGGCGCAGTGCGCGCCCTCGTCGGAGCCGTCGGCGCAGTCGGCGTCGGCGTCGCACAGCCACACGCGCGGCACGCAGGCGGCGCCGCAGCGGTGGTGCGCGGGCGCGCAAGTGGGCGGCGGGCAGGCGCGCTCGTCGTCGCCGGCGGGGCAGTCGGGCGCGCCGTCGCAGCGGGCGGCGAGGGGCACGCAGCGCGCGGGGGCGGGCGGAGACGGCGCGCACTTCCACTGTGAGGCGAGGCAGGTGAAGCGGTCGCAGTCGCGCTCGTCGTCGCCGGCGGCGCAGTGGCGCACGCCGTCGCAGATGTGCGCGGGGTGCAGGCAGCGGCCGTCGGTGCACTGGAACTGTCCGGGCGCGCAGCGGAAGGGCGGGCAGGAGGCGGGCTCGTCGGAGGCGTCACCGCAGTCGTCCTGCGTGTCGCAGCGCCACCAGAAAGGAATGCACTTGAGGGAGGAGGCGCACACGAAGTGCGCAGAGGTGCAGTTAGCGCGGCAGGAGCGGCCGTCGGGCTCCAGCGCGAAGTGCTCGGGGCAGGCACAGCGCGCACCGGCGCCGCCTCCGCGCTCCGTCTCCGCCGTCAGCAGACACAGCCCCGAACAGTTGAGCGCCTCGCACAGCGCCGTCAACTCTGCGAAACAAATTCACATCGTTATAATAAACAACACATACACAAGCTATTATTATTTCTATTGAGGTACTCACTGGGCATAGGCGGCTGACGCGCGGGATGCAGCACGCGCAGATCCATGGGTTTGTGTACGGTGTGAACCTCGGTGCGACAACGGTACGCGCCGCCGCTCGACAGCGGAACCACCTCTGACACCTAATATATTTTTAAAATCTTTCTTCAGCAATAAAAGCTCACATAAAATCAATGTAATATTATATCTAACAAGAAAACTTATATTACACGATTGTTTATTTTCATGTCTTTAACACATTTTTTTGCTTATTTAATTTTATTAGTATTTATTTCAAATGAAAAGATATTTATTTTCCAATTAAATTTAGATTTGAAATTGTTAAAAAAAAACTATTTCTTATAATCCTCGATGTTACAATAAAAAAGGACATACGTTAAAATGAGGGTCGGGCACACGGCGGCACGAGTCCACGGCGCGCGTCTCCCAGTCCGTCCAGTACACGCGGCCCTCCCAAAGTGCAAGCGCAAACACGTGGTGCAGCCGCAGCCACGGCATGCGCTCGCGCGAGAACAGCACGCGCACATGGCCGCCGTCTAGGTCCGCCACAGCGATGTAGTCCTCGCGGGCGTCCGCGAAGTACAGCTCGCCCGAGGCCGGCGACAGCGCCAGCGCGTTGGGCCAGCCCAGCCCCGCCAGCAGCACGCGCCTCGCGCCGCCGTCCATGCCGGCGCGGCCGATGTGCGCCGCCGCGCCCCAGTCCGACCAGTACAGCAGGCCGGCGGCCGGCAGCAGCGCCAGCGCGCGCGGCTCGCCCAGCCCGCCGCGTACCAGCACGCGCCGGTGCCGCCCGTCCAGGCGCGCCACCTCCACCGTGTCCGTGCCCTTGTCGCACCAGTACACGTTGCCGCCCACCCAGTCCACGGCCAGCCCGTCGGGGTTCTGCAGGGTGGCGCCGGCCACGAGGCGCGCCGTGTCGCCCTCGTCCCGGCACTGGCGCCGGATGGACGAGCCGAGGCGCGTGACGTCGCTCCACAGCAGGCAGCCGCGGTCCCACAGCGCGTCCAGCGCCACCGCGTTGGTGAGGTTGTGCACGAGCAGCGACGTCACGGGCTCAGCTGCGTCCCCGGTCTCCCCGCGCAGCACCGTGCGGCGGATGTAGTAGCGATTCGTGAATATTAATGATGCGTTCACGGCTATTGAAACAATTTTATTTATTAAATTATATAATTACCAGTGACGCAAACGCAACTTTGTTCATTTTTAATAATTGTTATAATATTATAGCTAAATTATACAAAATCTTTAATTCATAAATTCTTAATATTACTTATTCTGATGTATAAGAAACAATAATTTGAATTTTTGGCGTGAAAAAAAAACAATCATTATAAACATAAGCTTTCACATTCATAATAGGTATAAGTAGGACTCATAAATGAATTATTTTTTACAATATTATATATACGTACATGATATCGGCGCGCAACTTGAGCGATCTTCTAGTAATCTATATCCTTCAGCGCACGAACAGACGTAACTACCTAAAGTATTTCTGAAAAAAAAATTGTCGATAATATTAGATTAATAACAATGCGACGCAAGAAGCTGCAATTATCCGTATTGGCATTAACGATTGCGGATGTTTATGCGGATACAGATGTAGTTCAGGTTGTGACATGAAGGATGTGGAGCGGGTGGGTGAGGCTTATTTGCTAAGAACGAATCATTCAGGATGCCACAATTTCAATTAAGAGATGCGACGAATATGAACTTTCCAAAATCCGCATTTGAAGCCGCATTATCTCTGGTTGGAAGTAAAGTGGTCACCTGCAGCGATGTTCACAGGGATGGTCCTCCTGGCACTCGTCGACGTCGCGGCAGGCGGTGCCGGCGCGGCGCCAGCCCGTGCGGCACCAGCACGCGCGCCCCACCGGCAGGTCCGAGCACGCGTGCGCGCACTCGCCGTTGTGCACCAAGCACTCGTCAATGTCTACGCCGGGAAAACATATATGAGTCATGTAACGAAATAGTCACATATTTTTGTATATTTGCATTTGCAAAATTTTTGTAAATTTATTATTAATATAATTTTGTAAACATGAATACGACATATCATAACTATTTGAATAATATTAAGTATACAGGGTAGAAGCGCTCCTTTTACGGGAACAGCATATAGGGAAAAATATTTTAAGGTCATACCTAAAGTAATTAATCAAGATACCTCAACAGTTTAGACGTAGGATTTTTCTTTCATTTCACGGTTAATCAACTTTGAACTTTGCCGCCAATTTTTTTTTTATTGTTTTAAGCTTTTATAGAGTAGTTAAAACTGTAGTTTCATTTAAAATGGTGCTGACACCTTCATCCTGTATAAAAATGGTTAATTTCTTATTTAATACTATTAGAAAAAGTATTTTTACCTCAATAATACATTTTCATTTATGTTTATCATTTGTTTTAAGCAAACTTTAAAAAAACTATTTTATCAAAAAAGAATTATATAATACTAAGGCCAGTGATGGCAGATGGCACAAGTGTGTGTGCACTGTAAACATTACAGGTTGTGGGTTCGATTTCGACACTTAGAAATTAAATATTTATTCTCTTGAGTCGAGGCAAAGCACGGCGTTGAGTTCCGCCACTCAACACGCAATGCCTTCAGAATTCCTAACACTAGGGTCCCTTGTCTACCATGCTACGTACTGCAGTGCGACTCGTCGGAGTAGTCCCCGCAGTGGTCGACGCCGTCGCAGAGCGCGGCGGGCGGCACGCACACGCCGTTGCGGCAGCGCCACGAGCCGCGCGCGCAGCTGCCCGCCGCCACCGCCGACCCGAACGCCGATGCGTACGACGCTGCGTCAACACAAACTACCCTTCATATTTGATTTCTTTATATTTTATAATAACTTCGATGTTTATGTCTATCATGTTTGCCTACATGGAACACACTAACGTTATTGCAAGCAGGTAAATGATATTAAAGCGTTTATAAACCCTATAAAGATTTGCCAAGCACGATAACAAATTAATGTTAGTAATATTAAAATTAAATCAATAGTAATTAATAGTGTGCAATATACCGCACAGGAGCGGGTCCTCGTCAGATCCGGCGCCGTGACCACCGCCATCCGCGCAGTGGTCTCGTCCGTCGCACACCAGTGCCGCGCCCACGCACCGTCCCCTGTCAACGTAGCTCACTTGCATATTACTAAACATTAGCATTTTAAACTACATTCCTTTGTTATGTATTGCCTTAAAAAAATTAATAACTTTAACTTACTACTCAAGTACCAAATTACAAAGAAAAATTTTACACGTGTCTATATGTACTAACTATAGCATATTTGAAATTGTCAAAGAAAAAAGGTGCGAATCAATTGAATCAACACACATTTTTCAATAAAATTTTCTTGACTAGTTCTAAATAGTAAAATCTTAAATTAGCTTTCTTGTTAAAACACACTACTAACTTGCAATAGACTGAGCCGGGCTCGCCGGCACACAGCAGCGACTCGAAGCTCGACGTCGCGTTGGAAGCGGCGGGCGGCGCGGGAGTGGCGGCGGGCGTGAAGGCGGCGCGCGGCGACGAGCAGCCCGGCGGCTCGTCCGACCCGTCCTCGCAGTCCACGTCGCCGTCGCAGAACAAGCTCTGCGGGCGAGGGGCGACGGAGTCAGCGGCGGTGGTGACAGGGGACACAGGGGACGATGGACGCAAGGTGATGACGACTCACCGTGTGCAGGCAGAGAGCGGTGGAGGCGCAGCGGAAGGCGGAGGGCGCGCAGGCACAGCCGGCCTCGTCGTCGGCGCGCGGGCAGTCCGGCACGCCGTCGCAGCGCGCGGACATGGGCACGCAGCGCGCGCCGCCCGAGCACGCGAACTGATCCGCCGAGCATGTGGTTATGTTCCTGTGTCCTGTGACAACATCATCACGATAAGCTTCAAAGTCATTAAATAGTTATTTGGTGGGTAATGGTCTCTATATTATTTATTAGTTATACGATCACGTTAAAATGTTTTTAAATGCAATAGTTGCTACCAGCTGTGTAAAAACAATATAGATTCCATTTCGACAACATCATGTTTCAAATGAAAATAACAACGACATAGTTCTGATACTATATTTTATATATGATAAACCTATACGGTGCAACCGTACATTGCACTTTCAGCGTTTTCACTATTTATTATTTTGGCAAGCTTCCTTAACATTTAGTGTTTGTTTTATCTGCATATAAATAAAAAAGTTATATAATTTTAAAGAATGTTGTTCAACAAAATTGCTATATATAATTGTCTTATTGAATTGACTGAAATTTTTCTTATAGATATTGTTTTTATAACTATTTTTTTATTAGAAAACGAAAATAATGCACATTAATAAATTAATAATTGTATAGTGTAAGCGAACGAAACCACGAGATAGTAAAAGTAGTATAATAAAAGTTTTAATATTACAATTATTATAATATAAGAAATTAAAAACAATACAATTCTTATTTAGAAAACATATTATAAATAAATCAGCTTCACGCTGTATCCAGCACACAGCAGGGTAGGCAGAGGGAACATAGTGTTAAGACACTGCCGTTCCCCACTTTCTGCCGAATTTTGGAGGCATTGCGTGTTGAGTGGCAGAACTCAACGCCGCGCTTAACCTCGACACCAGAGCGAAGAAATGGAAATATAAATTTAAGTAAATATTTCATCTCCTCGAGTGGGGATCGAACCCACAACCAGTCGGTTTTACAGTCACACCTCGTGCCGCTGCGCCACGACCGGCCTCAAAACATATTATATAAAAAAAAATTGCTAAAAACAATAATGTAACAAGCGTATAAAAATTTCGACGTGGCTTGATGAGAACGTATGGCTTAGTGGTCAGAACGCCTGGTCGGTTTTCATGAGGCGCGGGTTCAAGTCCTGTTACGTTTAAATTTTTATACGTTTCCTAAATAAGTATTTTTCTTTCCTAAATGTGGATTAACACTTTAAAAATGTTAAAAACAATACAATTCGTTAGAAGTCAGTGCAGCGTTCCTATGCCAATCCGACTAGACCTTTTCTAATTAGCAAAATAACATATGTGATAAATGTAATCTACATAATTTATGATACACACCGCAATGCTCGGTCTCGTCGGAGCCGTCGCTGCAGTCGACGCGGCCGTCGCAGCGCCAAGCCAGCGGCACGCACTCCACCGCGCCGTCGCCGCCGCACTGAAACTGCTCCGCGCTGCAGCCCAGCAGCGGCTCATCGAAGGCGGCCCCGCGCTGCGTGTCGAGGGCGGCGGGGCTGAGGGCGGGCGCGGGGCAGTCGGCCTCGTCGCTGGCGTCGGGGCAATCGGCGCGCGCGTCGCAGCGCTGGTCGGGCGCGTAGCAGGAGGGCGCGGTGGCGCAGGGACGCGCGTCTGGTTCGGCGCAAGCGGCGGTGGGGCAGTCGGCCTCGTCGGACCCGTCGGGGCACTGCGCCGCGCCATCGCAGCGCGCCGAGATGTCTACGCACGTGCTGTCGTTACATCTGCATATATATATTCAGTCTTAGTTGCGAATATAACTATCTAGATGACGTCATCTACCGTGTACACGTACCGCACTCAATACTGTACTGAATGATAGCTTTCCTCTGACGGCCAAACTGGACAAACGTGGAAACAACACAAATATACTACACTGGACTCTTAAGATATATGGTCCGTCCGTCCGTCCCCCGTTCCTATTAAGACACTTTCGTTTCCTATTTTCCACGCAGTACTCAAGGCGTCGGCTCTGGTGTCGAGGCAAAGCGTAATGCATTTTTTTTTTAAATTGCAAACTATTTAACGTATGAAACATTTATTTTATTTTTATATTTATGTACTTGTAGCTAGTGGGAGGGCAGTCGCAGTCCGCCTCATCGGAGCCGTCGTCGCAGTCCACCAGACCGTCGCACATGTTGGCGGCAGACACGCAGCGCCCGCCAGCGCCACACGCCCACGTATCTGCCGGACACACGCGCGATGCTGTCGACATAGGAGGGGGACACTGTACTATGTACGGTCAGAACGCTGAGAGGTACGAGGTGAGAGGGAGAGTGACACTTACTGCAGTAGTAGAGGTCTTCGTCGCTGGCGTCGAGGTCAGAGCTGCAGTGCGGTACGCCATCGCACACTAGGTGCTCCGGCACGCACGCGCCTTCTGCGCATACAAATTGCCCCGTCGGGCACTCGCTTCCCACTGCCGCGCATGCGCGCCCGTCGCGTGCCAGCACTCGGCCTGCGCCGCATGAGCACGTTGCGTGCCCATGCGCGTCCACCGCGCACATCTCCGCGCAGCCACCATTGTCGACGGCACAGGGGTCGGCGGCGCAGAGCTGGCGCTCGGGCGCGACCAGCACGAGCGCGCATGGACGGGGCACGTCGGCACGCAGCACGCGAACGGTCCCACCCCCGCGTGCTGCCGCAAACACCCCGCGCGCCACCCAGTCTGTCCACGCTACCCAGCCGCGGCCCGCTGCCACGGCGAAGGGGTGGTCGGCGCGCGCGCGCACCACCACGCGCCGGTGCGAGCCGTCGTAGCGCGCACACTCCACCCTATCGAGGCGCGCGTCGGCCCAGTACAGGAGACGCGCCTCGTGCTCGAGCGCGAGCCCGTTGGGCATGAGGATGTCCTTGCTCACTATAGTCTGTCGGGCGCGGCCGTCGATGCGCGCACGCTGCACGGCGGGGCGCGAGGAGTTCCAGTTGGTCCAGTAGAGGCGCCGCTCGCAGGGGTCGTAGTCGAGGCCACGCGGACGGTCGCCGGCGCGCAGCAGCAGCGCGGTGCGCACGAGGTGCGCGCGTGCGTGCGGCGCAGCACGCAGCAACGCGGGCAGGACGGCGGAGCGCAGGGCGGGCGGCGCCGTACTCGTCCAGTATAGTGTGCGCGTCGCCTCCGCGAAAACCATGCCCTCCACCGATCCCGTCTCTGCACATATGAATATGATGGCATATGAGTATGAGTGTATGGGTATGTGAGTGTGTAGGGTTTGAGTGCGGTGCGGGCGTACTCACGCGGTAGCAGCACACGGTGTTGGGACCCGTTGAAGTGCACGGCGTGTATGGCAGCGCGCTGTATGTCAGAGTAGAACAGCGTGGCCGTGGAGTACTCGTAAGCCAGCGCGATGGCGTTGCGCAGCAACGTCCTGATGACCATCCAACAGACTAACAATCAATCATGTCACTAGTATTGGTGTTAAGATATAATATAGCTTTTGTGATTAAATAATTATTCTATCAAAACGAATACTAATATGGAGTTGAAATAATATATAGTTAATACTCATTAAACATATTTAAATGTTTAATAAATATTGCAATATTATAATACAGAATGATGACACAGAAAACTGAATAATAAGATATATTATAAAATATAGTGAAAAAGTAAATAATAAAAGAAAATTGTTCTTTTCAGTATTACACTTAAATAATGTTCTATTACAACATTGACCGTATATTAAAATTTAAATATGCATTTTTCCTAGTTTCAAACATTGTAACAAATCATAATGTTACATAAGAAAATATCGTTACTTATTCTCTATCGGTGGATACGGTGAGTTGAGATCTTTTTGGTCATCCAGGTTGATGCTGTCTATAGCCGTCACCCGCGTGTACATCAGGAAACTCGTTGACGCTGCAAGGTACAAAGGTATTTGTTCGATGTGATTAACAAAATAGAATTAGTTTAATTTAATTAATCCCTACTGTTGTGTTCTTATAAATGAAAATGTTAATTTTAAAATGTAGTTTGAAGTAGCGTCGTTAGTCAGTACATACGCGAGCAGGAGCGGCCGTCGGGCGCCAGGTCGCCGTGCGGGCACACGCAGCGCGCGCCGGCCGCGCCCCACAGACACAGCGCCGCGCAGCCGCCGCCCGCCGCGCACGGGTGCGCCGCCCCGCCCGCGCGCGACGCCGACGACCAGATCTGTCAGTGTGTGTAATCTTTTGGTATAATAAATAATGTTGCTTGATGATTAACTTTTTACTATTATTTTAAGTATAGTTCTCCCACTTCCCGCCAAATTCTCAGGCATTACGGCATTAAGTGGAGGAACTCAAACAATGTCGCGATTTAACTCGTTACCAGACCGAGAAAATTAAAATACAAAATATTTCATTCCACAAGTGGGAATCAAACCCACAAGCATCGTGCTTACATTCGCACGCTTATACCCCTGCATCACGACTGCCTCATGGTACACACGAACATACGGACGGTACGGAAAATACACTCAAATTTAAATTTAACTGTGTACTAATTAAATTTAACCTTAATCTTTCTATCGCCCCTATCAAATCGCGAGGACAGTTAGATAATGATGAGAGGTCAAGGGAAAAAAATAAGCATAATAACGTTACCACTAAATCCTTGAGACTGTCCCCGAGGTTGTCAGCCAATATGGTGTAGTCACTCATGTTTGATATGGCCGCGCTCGCCACGCTGCCCTGGTTCAACGCCCTGAGAATAATGATGTCAAAATCTCCCAAGTTGCTAACTTACACATTATTAATTAATTTTGATATAATATGTTTTTTATTAAGTAGAAGATAAACAATACTACAATAAACATACCGGGTTACTATGATGATGATACCGTATGAGAGTAAGATAAATCTAATTTAAGTGTCTGTCTGTTGTTTTAATATAACTATTAATGTTTTTCATGTGCAAACGATTATAAAATGTTTATTTTTGGTGATCTTTTTAGTCGAACCTTAGCTGTCATAGATCTCTTTTATTACTTTAATATTCTTGTTATATACTCCCTGATCAAAGATGTCCAAATTTACTCATCGTTTAATGAGTCGAATGTTTTGTTGTAGTTTATAAAGGATAGACAGTATGTTTTCCCATATTCATTGCTTTTTTTAAAAAAATCAGCTTCACACATATCCTGCACATAGCAAGGTAGGCAGAGAGAACCTTATGTTAAGACACTCTGTTCCTCACTTTCCGCCGAGTTCTGTAGGCATTGCATGTTGAGTGGCGGAACTCAACACCGCACTTTGCCTCGACACCAAAGTGAAGAAATGAAAATAAACATGTAAATATTTTATTTTTTAATGTATTCCTTTTGAAATTAATATGTTTTCTTTTGTTAATTTAATTGTTTGGTTGGTCACTCAGTAAGAAAATTATCAAAAGTAAGAAAAATCCTAAAATGAAATCGGCGCCGCCATATCTACAGCTAAGTACAGGGCGGTCACGTGTTAGTAGGAGTTTTATTTAGTATATGTTGTTATAGACGGTGGCTGGGTGTACTCACGTGTCGAGCCAGTACAGGCGGTGGCGGTGCACAGCGAGCGCGACCACGTGCCGCATCGGCGCGCCCGCGAACACGCGCGCGCGCCCCGCCCCGTCGTAGCGCGCCCGCCACACGCTCGTCGCCGCCGCCTCCGCCCAGTACACGTGCTGCTCCTGGTAAACAATAAACATACGTATATGAAATATACCAGTACATATGATAATAATTATTTCTATATATTCATCATTATACAAAGTTTACTTTGTTACTTTTTTAATAGATTATTTTGTACTATTTTGTTAATAGAATAAAATCTAGAGTAAATGATTTATTGTTTATTTGTTGACAACAAACCTTCAGATCTAATGCGATATCGGCGATGGCGCTTCCATTGTAGAGCAGCTCTACGTCGGTGAGATCTAGCCGCGCACGCTGCAGCCACCCGCCGCCGGCCAGGAACAGCCAGCCGGCGCGCGCGTCCAGCGCCAGCGCAGACACTGCCAGCGGCGCCGTGTCCGCCGCCACGTAGCGCGCCGTGCCGTCCGCGCGCGCCGCCACCACCAGCCGCCGCGCCGCGTCGCTCCAGTACACCACGCCCGCGCGCGCGTCCACCGCCAGCGCCGCCACCGTGTCTGCACCACTGCCCGCGCCCGCCGCCGCCTGCGCCGCCACACGCGACCGCCCCGCGCCCGAGCGCCGCACGCGCCACGCCGTGCCCGCCTCCGGGTCCGCCCAGTACACCCACGCCGCGCCAACCGCGTCCACCATGTAGTCCACGGCGCCCGCGCTCGCCACGCGCGGCAGCGGCGGCATGGCCTCGTGTCCGCCGTCCAGCGACAGCGCGCGTACCTCCCACCCGCGCGAGTACACGAGCACATCGTCCAGGGGCTCGCAGCGCGCGCCGCCGTCGAGCGCGCGGTGGCCGGGCGCGCAGCGACACGCGCCGCCCGGCAGGCACAGGTGCGCGCAGGGCGGGCGGCGCGCGGCGCAGGGCGAGGCGGGCGCGGCGCGCGCGGCGTCGTAGCGCGCGAGGGCGAGCACAGCGGCGGTGTCGTTGCAGAGGGCGCGCGCGGCCCGGCAGTGCGGGGGGCGGCAGGCGCGCAGTGTGGCGTCGGCGGCGTCGGCCCACAGCAGCTCGCCGTCGTACACCTCGAGGGCGGTCGGTCGCGCACCCACTCTAAGCTCCACCTGCGAATTGTTACTAGCATTCAACTTTCATGTGCGTTCGTGCGACTGTAAACGCGAGAGGTTGTGGGTTCGATTCCCACTCAAGTAAATTAAATTTTTTACATTTTCATTTCTAGAGGCAAAAGCGCAGCGTTCCGTCACTCAACACGCAATACTTTCAGTATTGCCGGTAAATAGTAAGGAATGAAAGTGTCTGACAATAAAATGGGAGTTCCCATTTCCAGTTGGGAGCTTTGAAATAAAAGGTAAACAAGTCAGAAAAAAATTACTTTACTGGTCGCGATTGATGGATTTTATGAACCTTAAAGATGTTTGTTGATTGTTTTGTTTTAGTTATTGCTTAAAAACATGCACAACGTAACATCAAAAACTAAAGATTTTCCCAAAATAAAACAGTTGTATAAAATAACTCTTTTAGCAAATAGCAATTTTGCCGAACAACATACTTTAACTTAATATTATTTTTTTTATATAAACCGATTGTAATAAAACAAACACTAAATGTTAAGCAAAGTTTGCCAGAATACAATAGTGAAAACAACTTAACTACTGAACTACTACTTTAAATCGATTAGGCCATTTCTGAGATTAACGTGAACAACACACAAACATACAAGCAAGCAGATAAAAAAACTAAAAATCCTTGTTTTGGATTCTATTACACAAATAAATGCCTACTGTAATAGTTTTTTCTGGTACATCTTTCATGTGCAGACACCGGTCAGTTACGGTTTTATTAGAAGTATATGTAGATTAAAAATCAAATCAGCTTCATGCTGTATCCGACACACACAGCAGGGCAGGCAAGTGGGAACCTAGTGTTAAGACACTCTGTTTCGAGGCATTGCATGTTGAGAAATGAAAAAAATAATAAATAATAATTCATTCATCCAAGTGGGGATCGAACCCTCAACTGTTACAATTTCATCCTTGTGCCCCTGCGCCACGACGGGGCGGGAAGTATAGATGATAAATTATTATTATTATTTTTTTAATAAAACAATTTACTTTTACAGTATAACTGTTTCGGATTGTAATTAAATGCACTATTAAAATATATATTACATATTTTAAAGTCTCAATAATACTTACAACATAGGCTTTTTCAGTCTTTAAGTCGATGTATTGTATCGTGGCGGAACCTTCGTTGACCCAGTAAAGGCGGTTGCCTTCCTCGTCAACGCGCATGCCTGAAATTATACACAAGTAAATATATTTGTTATTTAGACACTTACAAAATATATTATAGTATCACAATTAAAGATTAATATAAAAAAAATATAAACTTGATTTTCCTTGTATATTTAACTTCGACAATTACACGTCTCCACATCTTAACTTGTCTTTTTAAATATTAATTAATTAAAGTCAACCTGATAAATGAAGCACTACAGAAATAACTAATAGGATAATGTAAATTTTGCAGTGTAGAGGAAAGATTCATAATATAGCTGTTTTGTATTATAACAAAACAGGTATTATATGTGTTATTATTTATGTTAAACGGCGAAATTAAGAGTGTAAACGCAGTGTGTTTCGAAGTAACATAATAAAAGCATTAACTATTTCATAGATTAGTATATGCTTACTACTCACTAGTAGCACGCGACAGATGCGCGTCCGCAGTGGAGTTGAGCAGCTCTCTGCGGGCGCTGCCGTCAGCGGCCGCCTGCTCCACGCGCTCCACACCACCGCCGTCGCCGCCGCGCATCGCCCAGTACAAGCGCGAGGCGCGTTCGTGCACCGCCAGCGTCTGCAGAGCCGCCGCGCCCTCCAGCAGCGGCACCGCGCACTCCCCGCGCAACCCGGTCGCTGCCAGCGCGCCGCGCGACACGTAGTACAGCACGCGCGCGCCCGCCGCCAGCGCCAGCGAGCGCGGGCCCGCCACGCCGCTGTCTGCCACCGTCGACACCTCGCCCGTGCGTACGTCCGCACGCTTGATCTCGTTGCTCTGCGGACACACAGGCACGTCATACACACGTCACGTCACGTGACACGGCAGGATGGAGAGCACTCACGTCCGCATCGGCCCAGAAGATGGCGTGCTCGTCGGGCAGGCACTGCAGCGCAAGGGGCGTGGCAAGGTGCGCGCCGGACAGCGCGGGCAGCGTGTGCAGGTGCGGCTGCGCCGGCGACAGTCCTCGGATGCCGCCCGCTACACTCACCACGATGGCTTGCTCGTACACTGTGCACGCAAATATACAAATAAATAAATAAATAAATATGTGATTCACAATATTTAGTTATATTCATTTAGTTCACAATATAGCATTGTTTGTTAGGGATTTTCAATATTGTTTTTCATTAACTAAACTATAGAATTTTTCAAATTATTATATTACATTTAATAATATGAGTTGTGGGTTCGATTGTCATTCGAGGAAATGAAATATTGAATATTTTCTTTTCTTTGTTGTGGTATCGAAACAGCGCGGCGTTGAGTTCCGTCACTCAACACGCAATGCCTCCAGAATTGAGCGGAAAATGGGGAACGGAGTGTGTTTGCACTAAGTTCCCTCTGCCTACCCACCCTGCAGTGTGCGGTATACACCGTGAAATTAAAAAAAACTTGTACATAAAATTAAAAATTGTCGTGTAACGTTTGTTTACCCTCGCAGGTGCGCTTGTCATCTGCGAGACGCATGAGGTGCGGGCACGCGCATACGCGCCGCCCGGGCGCGTCTATAAGGCACAGATGCGAACAGCCTCCGCCCGCACCGGCGCATGGATTGTCAGCGGGCGGCTGCAGGCTAGGATGCACCACTTTGACGTCGAAGGGCTGCGAGAGCGTCTTCTGCACGTAGATCACGTCGGAGCCGTTCCACTTGTTGGCGCGCAGCACGGCGTCTGCGCGCCAGTCCGTCCAGTAGACGTGCGACTCGAACAGCGCCACGGCGAAGGGGTGTGCCAGCGCGGCGTGCGCGCGCAGCACCACGCGTCGCCCGCCGCCTTCGTAGTCAGCCGCATGCACGGCGTCGGCGCGTGCGTCTACCCAGTACACGCGGCGCGCGGCCAGGTCCAGCGCCAGTCCGTTGGGCAGCGCGCCGGCCGCAAGCACGCGCCGCCGCCGCCCCGCCAGCGACGCGCGCTCTATGCGCGGCGCGCGCGCGTCCCAGTCGCTCCAGAACAGCAGGCCGGCGGCGGGGTCGAGCGCAAGGGCGCGCGGAGCCCCCAGCCCGCCGGACACTACCGCGCGGCGGTGGCGGCCCTCGGCTGTGGCCACTTCGATCTGCGGCACGTCGGCCGCCACCCAGTACAGGTTGCCAGCCACCCAGTCCACCGCCAGCCCTTCCGCCACCGTCAGCCCGCGCTGCACCACTACCTCGATGCCGCTTATCACTGACAACACAAACGACCGATGTAGAAAAATATAAGATAATTTAGAAACTCCCATATGTTTTCAATTATGATTTTATAATTATTTTAATAAGCATTCTACATATTGAAGTGAAAGCTGTTCTGTGTATATTAAATTACATTGTTCCTTTACTGTTTCAATTGCTTAGTAATCAGATCGCTCTCTGCAGTACCATATATTAAATGAAGTTATTGAAGCATTAAATAACGATTTGGCTGCTATTTATACTTGGGCCGATTCCTTCGGTCTGTTAATAAACCCAAAAAAATCTCAGGCTATTATCATTGGCAGCAACAGAATTAGATTCAAAATCAACTGGGATGCCATCCCTCCGATTCAATACTCTGGAGTGACTATACCTTATTGTGAAAAAGTAAAAAATTTAGGTCTTATTATCGATTGTAACTTGTCATGGGTACCTCATATCAACGCTATCAGCAAGCGCATGCATTTCTCTTATCACTCTCTTAGGCGTCTCCAATATTTCCTTCCCCATAAAACCAAAATTATGCTAGCGCAATGTCTTCTCCTTCCAATTCTCGACTATGCCGACGTTTGTTATTTGGATGTGACTGAGGAGTTACTTAAAAAGTTAGAGCGACTTCAAAATCTGGCCATACGTTTTATTTTTGGTTTACGTAAGTATGACCATATTTCTCAATTTCGAGCTCAACTTAACTGGCTCCCAATTCGTCTTCGCCGTGATATGCACATCCTTACATTCCTTTTCAAAATCCTCAACTACCAGAATTTTCCTGCTTACCTACGTTCCCGTTTTAAAGTGCTGCCCACACCCTCACGCTCAAGGCGATCATGTGTCATTCCATCACTTGAAATACCGAAGAGCAAGACCAAATTCCTGCAAAAATCCTTTTCTGTGTATGCCCCATCCCTCTGGAACCAACTACCCCATCCTATCCAGAAAAGCCCTTCCTTAATGTCCTTTAAATCCCAACTGAAAAAGCATTTATTCGCAAGTGAGATTGTTTGACCTAGCTCAGTATTTTTATTTTTTTATTCATTGACTACCTCACTTAGTCATGTTCTTTTTTTTGTATATACCTGTATATTTATAGTCACCATGAATATGTATGTATGTATGTATGTATGTAGTATGTATGTATGTATGTGTGTTATATTTTATGTATTTGTATATTTATGTATATATGTATGTATGTTTGTATATATAATACATTTTCTATACACACTATGTTTTATGTTTATAATTTTTTTTTATATATTATTTTCTTTCTTTATTATTAAGATTGCATTAATTGTATCTATACCGCAACTTGGTTCTCATCCACTTCCATTGGTTGGCTGGAAGAGATTTCTTTTAGAGATAAGCCCGCCATTGTAAACAATCTTTACAATTTTATTATTTCTTTGTGTTTTTATTTTACATGCAATAAAGAATAAAGAAATATAATATCAAACCACTGATTACTAAATATGTTCATATTTTTATATACCTACAAAACTAAAAAACCTAGTAAGTTTACTTTAAAATATGTAAGAAGCCATAATAGTGATCTAACATACTGATTTTCTCTTGGATTGTCCCTAATTGTCCCTTATTTGATTGTCCCACATACTGGCAGCAGGTACACCTTTCCACATCCATTTGAGAATGAAGTCGTTTAATTGGAAAATATGATTAATAAGGCCGGAAGATACATATATATAGACATTGATGCTACCGGTATAATAGCTAACGGTTAATTAGCTGCATTGATGAGACGGGGTAACATCAGAGTTGCACGTTTGCATGTTTAAACGACCGCAATATTGTGCTGGTACCGATGTTGTTATACGGCGCAAAAACATGAATATTACAGAAGAACCTTCTGTCTCTACTATACATACTCTAATATCTTAACTTTTTTTTTCGTTCTTTTTCGTTTCTCTCTCAAACACTTTTGTTTTATTCGCAATCAAGCTTATGCCATTATTTTCATACCAACTCATTTTTTACGTTTCCTCGCCTCAAACATACGACTTTACATTACAAAAATATATTGCTAAGCTAATAATATATAACAATATAACAGTTGCTACGCTATAACAGTGGCGCCAGCTCACCGTCGCCGAGCAGCGTGCCGCGGTAGATGGCGTCGTCGAGCACGTCGGCCCAGTACACGTGCACGGCGGCGGGCGGGGCGGGCGCGCGCCTCCACGCCAGCGCGATGGTGTTGCGCAGCGACGACACGAGCGCGCGCGACGAGTGCCGCTCGTCGGCCAGGTCCACGGCACGGAGCTCGTGGCGCGTGCTGTACACCAGCAGGGGGCGCTCGGGCGCCGTGCTCTTGCACGTGAACGCGTCGCCCGCCAGCCGGTAGCCGGGCAGGCACGTGCAGCGCGCGCGCCCCTTGTGCTCCGTGCACGTCTGGCTGCACACGCCCCACTCGGCGCACGCCCGCGCGCCCGTCCCGCACGAGTACCCGTCCCTCTGCAGGCGCAGGGGCGCGGGGCAGGTGCAGGCGGGCCCGCGCGGCGTAGCGTGACACGTGTGCGAACATGCCGCCACCGCGCACATCGGCTCACCTGAATATTCAAAAGGACACTTGTAATTGTGTCGCCACGCGACAACTAGACAACAAAAATGTTAAATTAATCACAATTACAACGATAGATAACGTTAATAAAGAGTGGCGGACAACAATTAATAAATAATGTGATACAACGCTACCGCATCGGTCGGCCTCGTCGGCCCCGTCGACGCAGTCCTGCATTTCATCGCACAGCTGCTGCAGCGGCACGCAGCGGGTACCGTTGTCGCAGCGCAGCGCGGGCGCCGCGCACTCGTCCACATTTGCCTCAGTTTCACTTTCTGTACTCTCCACGTAGGTGGTGGTGACGACGGGCGGGACAGCGGTGGTGTTGGTCCCCGCGCAGCCCGCCTCGTCCGACCCGTCGAGACAGTCCACGTGCGAGTCGCAACGGAACTCCTGCAAACAGTCAAGGGCGTCAGGCACATGGTCACGGAGGTCACGGAGAGGTGGCGGCGGACACTCACCGTGCGTATGCACTCGCCGTTGTCGCACTGGTACTCGTGATCCTCGCAGAGGCGCGTGTCGAGGCCGGCGAGGGGGCAGTCGGCCTCGTCGTCGGCGCCGGGGCAGTCGGCGCGGCCATCGCACAGGTAGGCGGCGGGCAGGCAGGCGCCGGCGGCGCACCGAAAGGCGGGCGGCGCGCAGGGCGCAGGCGGCGGGCAGTCAGCCTCGTCGGAGAGGTCGCGCGCGCCGCAGTCGGGCGCGCCGTCGCAGCGCCAGGCGGCGGGCAAACAACGGCGCGAGCGCGCGCACGTGAACATGGCGGGCGCGCAGGCCGTGCGCTGGCAGGCTCGCGGCGTCTCGTCCGCGCCGTCCGAGCAATCTGCCGACACTCTACTTGTTACTCACTTACTCTAACATTCAAATAGATGACGTTTTTTTGACTGACCTTTCAATCCGTCGCAAATCCAACTCTTCGGAATACAACGATTAGCATCACACTGCATAAACTGCTCCTCGTTGCAAGTCGCGTTCGCTAAAACAAGTGAAAATATAAAATATTGAAAAAGTTAAAAATTAATAATCTTTAAATTTACAACAACAATAAATAAACAGATCCAAGAACATCCACTTAATCAAAAGTGCTGGTCGAAACAACAATCACCTCTTAAATAATAAACATTTATATAAATTAAATATATAAAATAATGGTCAAAATGTCGCCTTTATTATAGGTTGAATGAAAGGCAATTCTTGACAAATCAGCTTTACGTTGTATCAAGCATACAGCAGCCACTTTCCGCCAAATATTTCGAGGTATTGCGTAGTGGCGGAACTCAATGTCGAGTTTTTTCCTTCGTGCCAAAGCGAAAATTTTAAAATATTAAATAATAATAGCAATGTTTCATAATATTTAATATTCAAAATGTTATTTAAGGGCTTACATAATTACACACTGTGTTCCGTCATTACATTAGGATAGCGATTGCGACACAATACGATATACATATTAAACCATGGTGGCTACCATATATTTTTTTGTTGCTAAATGTGGGCTATAAAATCACTTACAAGTCATTTCAATAGTTGCTAGAAATTAATACAATCTAATTAAGATAAAAATCTAAGTAATTGAAGTAAATGTTATTCATAAGTACCACAGGCCGGTCTGAGGCCGGTCGTGGCGCAGCGGCACGAGGTGTGACTACAAAATCGACTGGTTGTGGGTTCGATCCCCACTCGAGGAGATGAAATATTTACTTAAATTTAGGTGTCGAGGTTAAGCGCGGCGTTGAGTTCTGCCACTCAACACGCAATGCCTCCAGAATTCGGCAGAAAGTGGGGAACGGAGTGTCTTAACACTAGGTTCCCTCTGCCTACCCTGCTGTGTGCGGGATACATCGTGAAGCTAATTTAATTTAATTTTTTTTAAGTACCACAAGGTCCAGTGGGCGAAGTGTCCTCATCGGAGCCGTCGGCGCAGTCCGCATCACCGTCACACAAGAATGATGAATCGATGCATCGTCTAAATAGTACATATATTTATGTAAAAAAATTGCAACAAAAGTGCAACACTTTTGTTGCAACTTTCTTTTCTTTTTATGTCACACAGATTGATGAAATTTAGTTAAAATAATATATTTAATTATTATTTTAACTAAATTTCATCAATCTGTTTTACTTTTATAAAATGATATACACTGAAATAATGGCAAGATGTTGTTTCTCTTGGCTTGGGCCATACCCACTAGAGAATAATCTAGTACCCACGTCGTAGTCACTCCTTGCCCACAGTGGAACTGCTTGGCAGCGCAGGGTGCGCCGTCTCCATCCCCCACCCCGCCTGCCGCCACGCAGCGCCGCTCGCCCGGCGCCGTGGGCAGACACAGCCACGGGCAGCCGCCGTTCTCGTACGAGCAAGCGTTCTTCCCTACAACGAGAGCGAGTATGAAATGTGGTTTAGTATGAAATTGGTGGGGGTGGTCTCCAATGGTGGTCTGTCCGAGGACATGTCATACCGGTGCGCTCCGCGGCGGACACGAGGCGGATATCGTAGAGGGGCGGTGACAATTCGCGCAGAGTATCTAGCGTGCCGTTGGCGTGCCGGCGGCGCACACGCCCCGTGCCGTGTTCGCTCCATATCACCCAGTCTGCGAAACAAACATTACAAAAAGATGTTCGAATTATTTTAGACATTTAAAAAAAAGGAAACAATAGCTTAAGGTCTTATTTAACTTTAAATTTCCTTTTATGTATTTTTGAACACTTTAAAATATTTACGTTTTTCAATAATAAAGCAACAACAATTTTAGAGACTAAGCCTCGCATAATATTTTTTTTCAGTTTCTCGCTGTATCCTGCACACAGGGTAGGCAGAGAGAACCTCGTATTAAGACACTCCTTTCGCCACTTTCCGCCAAATTCTGGAGGCATTGCGTGATGAGTTGCGGAACTCAACGTCGCGCTTTGCCTCGACATCAGAGTGATGAAATGGAAATATAAATACATTATATGGCATATTCACCTTCGTACACTGCGAGTCCATAAGGTTTAGACAACGGAGTGTCACCAGAGTTCCGGAGCAGAAGCTCGCGCTCGGCGCCAGGTGCGATGTCGCCGGAAGCCGTCACCAGGATGCGCTCGATTTTGTTCAGATATACATCACACCTACACAAATTCGCTAAATGTTATCATAATTGATGGAAACTTTTACTATTATCATAAAAAGGAAGTTGAGTTACGCGCGAGCTACCAGTAGAGGTATCTCGTCTGCAGGTCGATGACGAGTCCGTTGGGCCAGTGCAGGTCGTCGTGTAGCAGCGTGCGGCGCCGCGACGCGTCCATGGCGGCCGCCTCGATGCGAGCGCCGCCCGCCCCCGCGCCTCCGCCGCCCACACCCGCCCACACCGACCAGAACATCACGCTGCGAACAGAACACCTCGTGTTGATCACAATGTATCACACACAGTACAAGCAGCCACTAATATAAAATGCGGCGTACCCATTAGCGGGGTCGAGCGCGAGTGCTCGCGGGTGGAAGTGCGGCTCGCTTACGAGCACGCGGTGCGCGGGGCTGTTTATTCCCGCCACGCTCAGCCTCCCCAGCGCGTCGTCCGTCCAGTACACGTTGTGGCCTACGACACGACTACTTTAGTTTCTTTATTCTCAGTACAGAATACAGATTACGTTTCTATGCGTGGAAGGGCAAGGAATTAAATATATAAATAATTAAGAATATGTGGAAAACTCACTCATCCAATCAATGGCGAGGCCCTCGCAGTTGTCGACCTCGTCGCCGAGGAATATCTCTCCTCCGGTGCCATCCAGTTTCTGGCGAACAATCCGGTACCTGTAAGATACAACGATTATCACGTATATAGACATTTACAAGTAACAGGATCGTGAGAGGTGATTACCTCGGCACTCACTTGTGCACGTCGCAGTAGTAGAGCATGTTGCCGACCCAGTCCACGTCGGCGGCGGTGGGGCGCGCGGCGTGCGTGGCGGGCGCGAAGGGCTCCTCGCGCCCCGTCCCCGTCAGTGCCAGCCCAACCACCAGCGCTGGCGCGCCGCGCGACACTACCAGGTAGCTCTCCACCTCCACAACTGCGCATACACACACAGGAAACTGTCGCGAACATTTGCAAGATCTGTCATTGCGGACGACCATCCGCAACGATTTTAACATTTCATTTGCAATCATATTTGACAATTTCAATGCCTTTACTAAAACTTGACGAATTATTATAAGTATAAGTTTAGATTTTTAAATTATTTTAAATAAAAAAATCAATATTTAAATGATTTTAAATCAAAAGTTAAGTAATTATATAAAAAGTGCTAAGTTAACGTCTAAACACTTACGTTCGCAATCATGATGTCCCACGAGGCGGTACCCGTTGCGACACACGCAGTGCGCGCGCGGCTTGCCGCTAACCCCGTCGTAGGCCGGCACGCATATGTGCGCACAGCCGCCCTTGCGCACGGCGCAGGGGTGCGGGCGCGCGGCGGCGGGCTGGCGCTGGCGGTGGTACACGAGCGCGGCGAGCGGGCGTGCGCGCAGCACCAGCCGCGCGGGGACCGGGGACGTCGCTGTGGGCGCTGGTCTACGGTAGCGTGACACCGCCGACACGCTGCGGTTCTGCCATGCTGGCAGGTACAGCAGGTCCTCCAGCACAGAGATGCGCTCCAGCCGCTGCGACTGCGGGTAGAGGTAGAGGGTTAGCGGACCAGGTGGGGGTGATGAGAGCGGAGGGAGCTAGGTTAGACGAAGTACGTACGTCGTATCCGCGGCGCACGGTGGCGCGGTGCCTGCCTTCGTAGTCGGCGCGCTCGACGCACTCGAGATAGGCGTCGACCCAGTAGAGCAGGCGCGCGGCGGGGTCGACAGCGAGCGCGCCGGGGTACACGAGTTTGCGGTCGGCGATGGGGGCGACGGGGCCAGTGGGGGCGAGGCCAGCGCGCCGCACTGCGGGCGGCTCGGCACCCCACGTGGTCCAGAACAGCAGGCCGGCGGAGGGATCGAGCGCGATGCTGCGCAGGCGGCCGAGACCAGCGTCCAGCAGCAGACGGCAGTGCAATAGTGCGGGGTCACACAGCGCCACCAGCTCGCGCGCCTCATCCGCCAGATACCAGTTGCCCGCCACCCAGTCCACGGCGAGATGGTGCACGGCTGCAACACGTCACACTTGCTTTGATTGCCGCGCAAGCGGCTAGAGGACAGAAGGTCAAGGAAGGCGGGGCACTCACAGTTGAGATCGGGCAGCACGTGGGGCAAGGGGAGCTCGCGACGGCGGGAGAAGTCGTCCGCGTCGACACATACGAGCGCCGAGCGGCTCACATTGTGGTGCACGTAGCACACGCTCCTATACCATAGTAAATATTTCATCAGTTAAATTAATAAAAAAACTACATTTCATTGTTTTCGGTTTAAAGACATTTATTTCTCAAAAAGAACACAAAAGTTCACTTATAATAAGAAATTACAATCATTTTTCTTGAGGGTACATTTAAAAGTCTGCCTTATGAATAATATACAGTAAAATAAAATGTTGCGGGTAGTAATATTACACAAACATGTTTAGGTAGGGGTTACATTAACTTATAAATTATTTTGCACATATTCCATTACACGTTTTTTGAATATAGGAAAACTCTTGCTATTAATGATTAAGTCTGATAGTTTATTATAAATTTGAACTCCTTCAAATAAAATGTTTTTCTTTCCATAGTTGGTTCTGGTTTTTGGAAGTTCTAGTTTATTACGTTTTCTAGTGTGGTATGTATGTGTTTTTTTATGAAAGTGTAATTGTGAATGTGTTTTATTTGTTATTATTTTTCTAATCAACATGCAGGTTTTTAAAGTGTATAATTGATTTATATTAAGAAATTTTGTTTTTTTGTATAATTCAACGGATGGCGTCATATAATCATATTTATAAAGAACTTTAATAATTTTATTTTGTAAGGTTTGTAATGACTTTATGTTAGACTTCGCAGCAGTTCCCCATATTTCAATAAGATATTCGATATGAGGTTTCACTAAAGAATTATAAATAATAGGACGAATTTTATTAGGTATACATAAAGAAATCTTACGTAGTGCTCCTATCAAAGGGGATATTTTATTTTTAAGATGATCAATATGGTATTGCCAGGTTAACTTGCTATCCATTATAAGACCTAAATATTTTTCATGATCAGTTTTATTTATTGGCTCGTTAAAAATTGTTAGTTGGTCATGATTTGGTATATTTTTATTTTTAGGCGCGAAGATCATATATGATGTCTTTTTGGTATTAATAGTTAATAAATTAGAAACAAACCATTCGCTAATAACATTTAAATCACGTTGAGCTACGTCAATTATATTTTTAATGTTATCACCAAAGTAAAATAAGCTTGTGTCATCCGCATACAGAGTTATATCTCCAGATAAATCAATGTTACTAATGCTATTTATATAAATTAAAAATAATAGCGGTCCCAAGATAGAGCCTTGTGGTACTCCATATGTTAACGTTGCGGGCTTACTTTGAAATTTTCCGATTTTAACAATTTGCCTGCGACGATGTAAATATGATTCTAAAATTTTGATTGCCGAACCTGTTATACCTTCCTTATGTAGTTTTTGTAATAATAAATTATGGCTGACCGTGTCGAAAGCCTTTTTTAAATCGATAAAGATACCTAGAACGATTTGCTTACTATCCAACGCGTTTTTAATTTTGGTGACAATATCCACAGTTGCTGAAAGTGTATTAGATTTCGGACGAAAGCCATATTGTTGACTAAAAAAGAAGTTTTGTTTATTGAGGTAATTATAAAGACGGACATATATTAATTTTTCTAAAATTTTTGACAAAACTGGTAAAACAGATATCGGCCGATAATTCCCCGGATCTGTTTTACTTCCGGATTTGTAAACTGGCGTAACTTTAGCAATCTTTAAACTTTCGGGGAATTTACCTTGTGTAAGACATTTGTTAAAACAGTCAGTAAGATTATCTAGAATAAAGTATTTTATACACTTTATATCTTTTACGCCGATGTCATCGATGCCTTTACTTGTGTTTACGTTCAATTTGTCAATTATTTCACCAACCTCTTTTTTTGTGGTGGGTGCAAATGACTGAATAGTGTTATTTTGTGAATGTGAAAGACTGGTGAAAGAATGAAAATTTCGATGATATGATTGGGATATTTTACTCGCTAAATCCGAACCAACAGTGGAAAAGAAATCATTAAAAAGTTGACAAATCTCATAAGGATTATTTACTACTATATTGGAATCTCGAACAAGATTTGGAGGTATGATATTTATCTTATTTTTGTTATTGACGAGACTGTTAATTAAATCCCACATTTTTCTTGGCCGCTTATTACATTTTTCAAAGGCGTTAGAATAGAAGTTAATTTTAGCATTTCGTGTAGTTTTGAAAGCTTCGTACCTTTTGGTTTTGAATGTTGTTTCCCTTTCGATATTTTTAACGTCAGCTCTATGTTGGTTCCAGGCAATATTTCGATCACGTAAACTATTCAACACCTCTTTGTTTATCCAGTCTTCTCTGGGTTTATTTAAAATTTTTATTTTTGTGCATTTATTTCCTTGAATTTTAGTCTTAATTAAATTTTCTAATATTTCATAATCGTAGTCTTTATTTTGGATCACAGTTGTTACCATTGATTTATATAAAGCAGTATAGTCAGTTGCCAAATACTCATGTGTCTCTCTTTTCTTATCAACTTTAATTTGTTTGATATCTAGGTAAATCTGCTTATGGTCAGACAATGGGGTATCAAGAAGAGCCATATGGAAATTCACACCTTGCAAATTTGTCAAAACGTGGTCTATAATAGATTTCGTTGTGTGTGTTTCTCTTGTACAAAAGTCTTCATTGAGATTGTTAAGTATTGTATATCCAGCTTCATTAATCATGTTCTTATAGTTATTTGTATTATGGTCATCACTTAACAGGTTAATATTAAAATCTCCAAATATTAAGCATCTACGTTTTTTCTCTAGCTGTTGATTGTAGCTTTCTATAAAATCTTTTGTTTTTGTATTAGGTGGTTTGTAAGTAGCTCCAATACTAATTGCATATTTTTCTATATATACCCAAATGTATTCGTTTTCTTCTCTATTAATAACTTCAACATTTTCATGCTTAAGACAACTATGAATATATATAGATACTCCACCCCCAATCCGACCCTTTCTATAACTATATATGTGCGTATAATTAGGAATCTCAAGTAATGCTGCATCTAAATCAGACTTTATCCATGTTTCAGTAATCAGTATTATATGTATAGTGCTTTTCATTGAGTGTAGTATGCATTTTATTTCATCTAATTTATCAATTTTTACAAGACTTCTTATATTTGTATATAAAAATTTTAGTGATGATTTAGTTTTATGGATGCCCTCGTAACAATTTAGTTTCTGATAACTAATATTAACTTCATCGTTGTATTGACTATTTATTTTGACTGTTTTGTTTCCTGTCGCGTGCTGTTTTTTGGGTTATTCTTTACAATTTTTGGAACATCATTTACATATTTTATAATAAGGTCTTTTTCTCCATTTTTTTGTCGGGATACCAGTTCATCTTGTAGTTTTTTCATGTGTTGTTGTTGACACTGAGTTTGATCGGCGTAAATTCGGATTTTGTCTGACTTATGTTTGCGTTTATTTTTAAGTATATATTTTGCAGTTTCCTTTTTCTCAAAGCACACTTTTAGAGATCTATCTTTATTAGGGTTGTATTTTCCTAGCCTTAGGACTGTAGTAGGGTTTGGGCAGTCCTCATAAATAGTTTTAATTAATTTCATAACTTCGTCCTTGTCATTATCACGTCTGATTGTGCTATTAGGATTTTTTATCTCGGGAATCCCTACTAGTATGATATTTTTTCCTCGCTTAGATCGTTCTTGTAGCTCTGAAATGGTTTCCTCACTTGACAGGGGATATTCCTTAGGAAAATCAATATTAGAGTTATTTTTTAAATAACAAATATCATTTTCAAGAACGTGTATTTTTTGTTCTATAGTATCAGTTAGTGACTTCATTTCTTTTAAGTCGACTTTTGTTTGGTTTTGCTCCAATATTAAAGATTCTAAAGCAGCATTATTAGACTTTAATTCATCTTTTATTTCTTTTATTTCATTATGTAAAGATAAGGAACATTCCTGCTGCGTTTTTGTAAAATCTTGAAAAAAAGACATCATCTCCTTCCGAAAATCATTAATCAAAGAGGCACAATCACATTCGTATTTCCTTTTTCTAAGCGTGACATTGTAGTCATCCAATGTTCGTAAATCCGGTGATGACCCACTTCCGCTATCGCTTATGAGTTTTCCGCTAACGCTTAGTGATTGTGAACTCATGTTTACTTAGATTTGCCGATAGCGTAATGAGTCACAGCTTGACGAAGCGACAATTGAGTGAAACGAAAAATAGCAACTTACTCGTTTACTCGAGGGGTGAGGGGAGCTGCACATGCCCTTATCAGGATAAAACGCAGTAAGTCCTACTGAGCGAGGCTGACGAATTGTGTTCTTTATATTGTTCTAATTAGGTGGTAACTTCAATGTCTTGTCTTTTTTAAAAATTATTTTATTTTTAGTATAATCGGCAACACGTCTATTCAAAGCGGCAGACTCTTTACAAAATCTTTTAGTTTTCTTAACGTTATTCAGGCAGTGGAAGTGTCAGCACCACTTTAAATGAAACCACAGGTTTTAACTACTCTATAAAAGCCTAATACAACTTAAAAAAATCCCAAAAATGAAAGTGTTTTTTTTTTCAAACAAAATAAACAATAAAATTATTGTTGTAATATAAAACGCTATTTGTCAAGAACGACGCACGCACACATAAACCTATCAAAGGGAAACCGCCGCATTCGCCTCATTCCGAAATCGAGTCGTAGGTGTTGGCGGGAAAGTTCAAAGTTGCTTAATCTTTAGTAGTATTTTTGTAGTAGTATGTGTTTACGTTATTGGTATCTATTCGTAATTGCGTCACACGAAATACAGGTATGGACCAATATCGTGAAATGAAAAAAAAGTCCTACGTCACATGTTATGATACATACAGTATCGATAAAAATCATAAAATGAAAATAATCCTACTTCTAAACTGTTGAGGTATCTTGATTAATTTCTTTAGGTATGGGTTTACGAAGCCGATCGTGGCGCATAGAGTGTGACTGTAAAATTGACTGGCTGTGGGTTCGATTCCCACTCGAGGAGATGAAATAGTTACTTAAATTTATATTTCCATTTTCTGTCGAGGCAAAGCGCGGCGTTGAGTCCTGCCACTCAACACGCAATGCTTCCAATTCGGCAGAAAGTGGGGAACGGAGTGTCCTAACATTCCCTCTGCCTACCCTTCTGTGTGCGGGATACAGCGTGAAGCTGTATGGGTTTAAAATATTTTACCCTATATGCAGTTTCCGTAAAAGGGGCGCTGACACTTCCAGCCTGTATATTGGTTATCTCGAACGACGGATCACAGGTAGGTGACCTAGTCATGTCACCTGTTATATGCTCAGCGATTTTTAATTAAGATAGCACAATGGAATGATATAATATTAAAGTGTACTTACTTGGAACGCTATTTTAATGATCTCTCCAAAAAAATTGTTCTTAATAACATAATCGTTGCTGCTAAAATGTTTTTCTATAGCGGTTGAGATTTAGTAATAAACACTATTTAGGCGTAGTTCGTCGTGTCTTCTTTCGTATTAAAATAATAAATATTATGATATAGAAATTGAAATTAAATGACAACAACCCACCTGTTTGTGTAATCGAAATCTAATGCGCGTACGTCGAGGGCTGACAATGAATAATTCCCAGCTGGCTTCGGAGAGGGAGCCTCGAACCACACGCGCTCCACACCACTCTCCGTAGCTACGATCAAAGATAGCGGAGCTCCCACCGGGTCTACAAGAAAGAAATTATTAACATATTAATTACAATAAAGTGCCTTCGCGGCGCAGTTGCATATCATCTGACGGTAAACGCATTGGTTGTGAATCCTACTCTAGGAATTAATATTTTTATCAGCGGGTAACGGAGTTAGGTTATCTGTCTATCCTGCTGTATGAGAGATAATATAATGGCCAAATCAGTGATAAATGTAATGTTCGTGTCCATACCGTTAACTGCAGCACAAGAGCGTCGGTCGGCGCGCAAGTTGTAGCCGGCGGCGCACGCGCACGCGTACGAGCCCGGCGCGTTGCTACAGCGCTGTGCGCACACACCCTCCCACGAGCACTCGTCGCTGTCTGCAACACCTCACTCAATATAAAGCATACTTAGCAAATATAGTACTGTCGACGAGTCGTGGCCGCCCTGAAGTTAGTTAAAGACGGCTGTGCAGATTTTATATTAGGTTCTTTTTTAATATTTATTATTTTACTCCTGAGAAAAATACACAAATGTTGAGTAAAGTAAGTTGAGTAAAGTAAAGTTCAGGGGGGCCACGATTCATCGACCGTACCATATAAGTGGGTAAGGTGGAGTGCGGTGGTGCTCACCGCGGCAGGCGCCGTCGCGCCACTCGTACCCGGCGCGGCAGTAGCAGGCGAGGCCCTCGTGCGTGGGGCGGCACGTCGCGCACCCCAGCGTCGCGCACGACGCCTCTGTAACTGTACAGAACCATTACATGTTAAACACAATTTGTTTTATAAACAAAAGGTTCCTTACAAACGACACTTCCTATTTTACTCATTACTTACAGATTACGAATTATGAAAATATATAATAATCCATATTTATTGTGAAGAATGAGTTAGTTGGTTACATTTAATATATATATATATATATATATATAGATATTTCCTTCTGAAGCTTAATTAGTAAGAAATATCACTATTTATGATGAGGAACACCACTCTAGACTATATCAAACATGAGAAAATATTAAAAGATAATGAGTGTTTAATGTGTATTAAATCATCTCACAATTATCGCAGATGTCCCACTCGTCGCTACCGTCGAGGCAGTGGCGCACGCCGTCGCAGAAGTGATAGACAGGCACGCAGCTAAACTGGCCGTTCTCCGGTGTCGCACACCGCGCCCACTTGCCCCAACACTTAAAATCCTTTTCACCTGTAATATTTGTTTTTTGTTTCTTAATTTATCCGTCTCTGACACTTGAATAGCAGTGTGATGTATGTAGTCCGTACACATGTAGGGGTCCTCGTCGGAGGCGTCGTGCGGGCCGCAGTCGGCGTCGCCGTCACAGCGCCAGCTCGCCGCTATGCACAGTCCGCTGCGCAAGCACCGGAACTGCCCGGGGCCACATGTCGTGTTGTATACTATAGGTACAAATAAAATGCACCTCATTAAAATTATAAAATGAGATACATAAACAAATTTATTAAAATGAAGTCTACGTTGTAGCGATTTTTATTGGTATAAACCAATAACTCTTAGTAATTAATCGTTTCAAAAGAAATAGCAAGAGGATACCAATTAGTACGTCTATTTTCAAATTGATTAATAATTCATTTTAATTGTGATTTAAATCAGATTTAACATTGGTTAGTAACTATTTAAAGACCTTTGTAAGATTATAACAACTTACTTCAACTTACTCCAAAAAAGGGGAAGTATGCCCATATCGATGAAGAAGACTTCATCAGATCTGTGTATTACTTTCGAATTTAAGATAACTTAAATTTTTATTTCAATTCAACAATATGTGTTTATGCGTTAACAAGATTCGTTAGTACCTACTATTTGTTGTCAATAGATAGCGTTACACTTATCTATATTCATAATTGAGTTGCACACAAAATTTTTATATTATATAAAAGTTGTTTACATTTGTTTTGTACTTTTTATGTGATACCTGAACAACTAAAAAGACAAAAATTCTAAAAATACAGCTATTAGTAGCTCCGTCCTCCACTGTGTGCTGTGAGCGGTAAGAAAGGCACGAGGCAGGAGACCTCTGTTGACCTTCGAAATCACAGTATCAAAGATACTGGAGGAAGGTCACGTAAAAAACATGAGGACCCCCCGGAGGGCATGTATGAAGAGGTTGATGACAGTGGACGAGGCGAAAGAGGTATGTAGAGACCGTAGCGTTTGGCGCTCCGTTCTCTCTAACTACCCCGCTATCAATAAATAGGATAAAGCGTGAAGCTAGTTTAGTTTTTTTTTTCTAAAAATGCAGGAAATGGATAGTTATATGGAGCTGTTACTTATCCTTTAACACCCTGGCTTTTATTTTCTAATATTTTCAATACACAGAAACGAATCTTCTACAAATTTATTATAAGCATAGATTTAGATAATTTGTTAGTAAACATCGTAGTAAGCGAAACCAATGTGTGGGTGTCTCCAATAGACTTATATTGCTCTAATTGATACGAGTAGTTGAGGCAATTTGTCTGGAAGCAACAGCGCCGTATCTTACCAATTCAAGCTTGAGATCAATACAATACATTTATCTCGTATACAAGAATATAATCAAACCAATACAATATTCAAATTCAAAATCAAAATATTCTTTATTCAAATAAACTCTTATAAGCACTTGTGAATCGTCGAATGAACATATAACAAAAAAAAAGCTACCACCGGTTCGGAAGGCAGTTCTGCTGAGAAGAGCCGGCAAGAAACTCAACAGTTGCTCTTTGCAAAGTCAATGGTATAATATATAATTTTATTACATTAACTGGCAGCTATCCTGCATCACATTCAATAGACATTAATTCCATACATGTTTATCCTCTAAATATTCTTGAACAGTGTAATAAGTTTTACTTGTTAGTATTTTTTTTAAGCTACTTTAAATTATGGTAGTGGCAAACTTAGAATACACTGCGGAAATTTATTAAATAATATTATTAGAACTCATATTATGCAAATTTACCTAAAATACATTAAACAGATATGTATATATAATAAGTTTGTAGAGCAGACAAATAAGTAGTTCACGTGGTTAAATGTATGTAAACAATAAGCATACTGCAGTCAATTTCGTCAGAGGCGTCTGCGCAGTGAGCGCGCGCGTCGCAGCGCCAGGCGGCGGGCACGCAGCGCGACCCGTCCGCGCACGCAAACTGCTCCGTCGTGCACGACGGCGTGCCGGACACCTCCTCGCCCGGGATACCTGGAACGATAAACCACAATCCTCATGTCATATCTCTCTCTATCTCTATAGTAATATATCTTGTTTTATTTTATTTTTTGGAAGCATATATTTCAATTCTATACATTAAATGGAATCAAAATTAATTTAAAACTTTTAAAAAGTTAAGTAAAAATTATGAATTACACGTTGAATCTTTATTAAAACAATCCATAATACTTATTAAGAAAACGTATAAAAAATTGAAAGTAGCGGGATTTGAACGCGCGCTTCTTTGGACGGTTTCCTACTACTAAATATGTTTCTTTCCTGAGTGTGGAATATGACTTTAAAAATGTTGAAAAACAATCCTTTATATATTGATATAGAAATCATGATAAACAAGGCTTATTTTTCTTAAACACCATCTCTTTCACTACGCTGCTTGATGTTTTCCTTAAATTCAAGGCAAGACAAGGCATATTTGTTTTTTAGTTATTTCCTGATTTAGTGCTAAATTGTATTTAATAAAAATTATTAAAATGCAACGCACTTTCTCCTGCATCACATATTAAATATAAATGTTTTTAAGAGAAAAACGCCAGTAAATGCTGGCGTTAACTCTTTATCACTAAACTGAGTTCTTAATGTAAATATTTATATGTAAATGAAAATATTAAATATTTTACTTCCTCGACCACTCGAGGAGCATCGAACCCACAACCAGTCGCGTTTACGGTCTCACACTTGTGCCTCTGCGCCACGACTGGCCTGACGATATTAAATTACTATAATAATAAAATATATTAGTACATTTTATTCTAAAACTGATGTAGTTAGTTCTATCATTTCAAAATTTAAGAGTAATAATCTCTTATTATACTAGTTCGATGGCAAAAAATTATAGAGAATATTTCAAATACACATCTTAAAGATGAACTTTCAACCTTTTGCTTGTGTCTAGCCTGAATGAACTACGGCTTTTTGTTTAGGTATGTCGTAGATTATCTTAGATAGTGTAGGTATTATATTATTAAGTTGTAAGTCTGTAATCTTTTTTACGTTTCAACCATAACGTCTTAATAAAATTCTGAACATGAAAAAAAACCCCGCCGGTCGTGGCGCAGCGGCACAGTGTGACTGTAAAACCGACTGGTTGTGGGTTCGATCCCCACTCGAGAAGATGAAATATTTACTTAAATTTATATTTCCATTTTCTTCGCTCTGGTGTCGAGGCAAAGCGCGGCGTTGAGCTCTGCCACTTAACACGCAATGCTTCCAGAATTCGGCAGAAAGTGGGGAACGGAGTGTCTTTCACGAGGTTGACTCTGTCTACCCTGCTGTGTGCGGGATACAGCGTAACGCTGATAAAAAAAACCAAAGTAGAGATAACCAACGATAAGATGCAAGTCTTGAACTCTATGGTTCGTATCTTTTCAATTGTTTATATGTGTTTTCATAGAGTACTTCATCATAATAGATTAAAATGTTTTAGTAAGTATTAAAAATGTGCCATTGTTTCTATTATTGTACAAAATAAATAAACAAAAGAACGCGTTTGTTTAAACAATGTATTAGATACCTATACATATTTGTATTGCTTGAACGTATTGAGATAACAATATATTTAAATAATTACGGTCACAGTTTATAAATAAACAGTAAGTAAGTTAAGAAGCTTACATTGAAGCGCCCACGGTAGTCGAGCCATTATGAACGCAAGACACGAATTTGCTACTTGTCTATACATAATTGAAATGCGTTATTGTCGCATCCTATGTAATGTATTCGTAAGCGATACGCTACTATACTTTTAGATATTGAGAAGTACGAGAAGTGATAGAAACCTTGCTATGACATACAGCAAGTCAATTTTTTTTAGCTTCACGCTGTATCCCGCACACGCATGGCAGGCAGAATTAACCTAGTGATAAGAGACTCCGTTACTCATTTTCCGTCGTATTCTGGAGGCATTGCGTGTTGCGCTTTAATACACTATAAAACGTAATTAAATTTGTTGATAACTTTACCATATGTATAAAATGCAGTTGAATAAAATTTATCGATCAATCCAAGCAAAGGAATTTATATAGTAGGTATAAATTAATTTGTATTAAGTTGTCAGCAATGTGAGAGGGCGGCTCATATCTCTATGTCTCGAGTGGAAACAGGCAGAGCCACGGCTATACACTTCGTAGTCTCATCTAAATTAAATACTGATGTTATTATGCTGTAGCTGTACAGTGCACTCGTTGCAAATTATTTTAAAATCAACTGCACGCTGTATTCCGCACACAGCACAGGTAGACAGAGTGTTAAGGCAGTCCGTTCCCCATTTCCGCCAAATTTGGAAAGCATTATGTGTTGAATGGCGGTACTCAACGCCGCGCTACAAATCAACTTGACTGATGGATACCAAGTAAACGCAGTCATAAGTATAAACTATCGATACATTGGACTTATATAGCGTGCTGGTCGCAGATAAGCTATCGTGGCGGCTATAGGTCGCGGCGCGGGTTAAGCGGCATCTGTACCTATCTGTTCGAAGACAGTGATGTTGTCTTGATGTGATGAATCATCTTCCAATACAACCTCGGGTTCATAGTTTGTTAGCCTCATAGGCTCTCAGATTATTACGATAATTTACTTACTAGTGAAATTCCGTCGTGTTGTCCTGCGAGGTTCTGGCTATAAATTAGGACTGTCAAACATACATAATAATTTAGGACTTTAATAGTCTGGTAATAATATAAATAAGCGTAGGTATATAATATCATATGGCAGGCGATTGAACAGGAAAAAAATTAAACAAGTGTAATTATTAAAAGTGGTTTCGATTGAGGCATAAGTTCCTATATGTAGAAGACTTTTTTTTTAATCCAGTATATACACTTCCAAATAAGATGAATAAAGTAAAGCTTTAAAGTTTCATATTACTTGTTTAATTAAATAATTGAGGCAAGTCGTGGCGTGGTTGTGAGTACCCCACTCGAGGAGATGAAATATTTACTTAAATTTATATTTCCATTTCTTCGCTCTGAGTTGAGTTCTGCCACTTGACACGCAATGCCTCCAGAATTCGGCAGAAAGTGGAGAACGGAGTGTCTTTCAGGAGGTTCCCTCTGCCTACCCTGCTGTGTGCGGGATACAGCGTAAAGCTGATTTTATTTATTTTAATTAAATAATTTCAAACATAATCTTCAAATAAAAAAAAATGTGTTCTCATTTTTGTTTTGAGTAAAAACTGTTAGGCGCGTACGCGCAGACCTTGACCAACCGTGACCGTGACCGACGATGGCGGCTGCTGCTATGTCTTAGATGAAAATCAAAATGATAGATGAATATGAATGGAAGATATTAGTATTACAGAATGGCAGGCACTAGCGAGGATGTCACGGTGAGAATGAAGAAGAACGTGCTCAGCTGGTTTAGGCACGTCGAACGATTGAATGATGAAAGAATGGCAAAAAAGATTTATGATGGAAAAGTGAGTGGTAAGAGAGGTAGGGAGAGACCTCAGTTGACCTTCGAAAACACAGTATCAAAGATACTGGAAGGACTGGAAGGTCACGTAAAAAGTATGAGGACCCCCGGAGGGCATGTATGAAGAAGTTGATGACAGTGGACAAGGCGAAAGAGACTCCCTCTAACTACCCCGCTAGGGATAAAACGTGAAGCTATGTATGTATGTATGTAGTATTATATGAGAAGTAAAACAGATTTTAATAAGATTAAAAAATATTCATTAAATATTTTGTATTAAAAACTAATAAATATATATTTTATATTTGTTACAAACATTTTAAATAGTCTGTCTGTCAGACGAACTAGCACCGATTATGCCTCTGGTGGGTCATAACTACAAGTGCTGCTCTTTGATTACTCCCCATATTTTTTGCAGTAGTATTTTTTTAAGTTTTCGACTGATAGTAATTGGCATACAATTTAAAAATATGGCAGAGCTTTAAAAGTAAACGTATATTTTTTGCTGTACATAACATAATCTGTCTACTTCTAACCCCCAGTAGTTTTGTAATTACACCGCAGATGCCCTGCACTTTAATAATATTCACAGTAAAAATCCCCCATATAATATTAAAGAGTTAACACCGTTTTCCCTGAGAGCAATATGTCATAAAGTTTTAACATGTTGCTTTCTCTTATAACATCCTTTTCTAGACTCTATTATATTATGTATGGATAGTACCCATACACGTTTTATTATCTTAAAATTATAAACAAAATCATACACAAACCTAAAAAAAATCTAACTCAAAACAAAAGTAAAAATACAAACGTAGGCATAAAATGATTTGCCTGTTTTCCTTTTTATTCAAAAAACTTTAGTTTCAAAATTCTGCACTCTTCACTCTATACGGTTAAAGCATCGATGCATGAAAACTCACGAAGTTTTTTTCACGTTCGCATAAGTTGGAAATTGCTGTTCGGAAGTTTATATCGATAATAACGCTTCACACGATTGGCTGTTTTTTAAAAAAATACTATATTATATTTAAATTTTATATTTAATTTTTTTTTGCATTTTATATTCTATATAAGTGTTTCCGTGTTGGAGCTGAAGATCATCTTAAAAATAACCTCGAGTATCCCTCGGCTATCTTCCTATACCCGTAGCGTCTTACATGTGTAACTCCTGTCTTTATAATCTATTTCTAGACTGAATTTAGTCGTTTCAGATATAGCTTGTCCGATTCTATTTAGAATGACCCGCATTACACATTGCGATCTTAAGCGCGTATCGGCCGTGCCCTGGGCTCCGCGTAATCATGAGTTGCGTGCGAATGCTGGAGGTTCGCAGACATATGATGCCGAGGACGTGGATGTGTTTTATTTAACCGTTTTATTGACGTTGACAAGTTAATAGGGCGGCGAGACGCTCTCCCACAACAATCACATGTGCTTGTAGTATAGAGGCGCGGGGCCTGAGCACATGCTCCACTCCGGCCGGCGCGGCGCAATCTTCGATAATCTTTACGTTTCATTGCCGGTAGCTTTGCATACTGTTGTTTATTATAAGTTTACAAGAAACATATAGAATATATATAAAGATGTTATACAGTCGGTGCACTTATACGAGTATGTACGTATATGTATACAGATCCTGCAGAGGGTATGGCCATTAGTTACGATATGAACATTTATGTAACGCTGTTACTCAAGTAGTCATAAGGTGAACATAGAATAATCGCTCATGGCTGTATATCAGATTATATTTATAATTATGCCGCAGCCTGTATAATTACTAACCCTAACGTCACATATTACTAATAGAATGTTCATTATTTAGTATTTTTGGCGACACAAAACAAGATATTAATTTTTCTGATCTTATACTTACTATAGGTACACATTCTAAGGTGTTAGGTTAGGACATTATTTTTACACAAATCATTGCAAAACAACAATCAGGGACACAGTAGTATTGCTATCAGTATCTGTAAAATTAAAAATTAGACACAGATAATGAGATGAAAGGCTTTAAATACATCTACATAAGGCTTCTCTAACGTTTACTGTTCTCGATTTTTTTTCGTTCCCACGAAACCGCATGGTACTTGAGTTTGTGATGGACTGTGCGGTTAGAAAATTCGCCGGCAGGTAACAAGTCAAACAGTTCTCCAGAAAACTCCCCACGATAAATGCTGTAGAGAACGCACAGCGAGGAGACGTCTCTACGCAAAGACAAAGTGTCAATCTCATTCGGTCACAGGTCCATGGGTCCCTAACGATTCCAACGACTCTACGTTGTATGCGACCAAATGGGTCAAACTGATACTGGGATGCACATGTACTTAAGAGATATTTTACATAGAGCTCATATTTTCTTTGTATACAAATAGATTGTTTTCAATTAGCTACTATGAACAAAGTGACATGGGAGTGAAAGTAGATGACTTGACTGTGAATTGTCTGCTGTAAGCAGATGCAGTGCTCATTGCATCATCAGAATTCAAGTTAGCAGGCAGGCAGGCAAGCAGGCATTAGTCACCACTCTGAAAGAAGAGTGTGAAAATAATGGTATAAGCCTGAATGCGGGCAAGGCAAAGGTTCAGGTATTTGAAAGAAATAAAGAAAAAACGCAATTATAAAAAGATTTATAGCACAATTAAAGAATGATGTTATAATTTTCGGCGCCAAGTTAAACAAACTTAAAGAGGCTTAGTAATTTGATATTGTAGTAATGTTGTTGTAGCGTTAGCTTGACACCGACTTCAAAATTATAAAATCTTTCTTTAACTATTTTTTTTAACAAAATCAAAATGCTATTGCTTTATATTAAGTAAATTTATTTTATACTTTTAAGTTTGTTTGAAGTCGCTTTGTTTTTTGCTAAAAAATAATTCATTTTACGATTTTAAATGATGGGTAGACCTGAAAAGGATAAAGGTAGAAAAATATAACATCTTCTTTTGGTTAAAAAGAAATGCAACGATTAAGGAATCTCATTTCTGGCGAAAAGTTTTAACAATATTTTTCCTTGTAACTATTACAGTAAAATTAGTACAACTAGTTACAGTAAAAGTAGTAACTGGGCCATGTATGGTCTTCATCAGTTACACGTCACTAAATTGTAATTTCCAAAAGCAAACACACGAGTCTTTACATAAAATACTCAAATCCTTGTAAGTGTGCCTATAAATGTGCCTATAAATGTCCTATAGTGTGTGTGTGTAAAAGTGTTCCCTCGATTTCTCCAGGATCCCATCATCAGATTTTGACATGATCACCATGGGACTACCTGTGAGGTATATCCTTTCAAACAAAAAAAAGAATTATCCAAATAGGGTCAGGCGTCACCGAATAATCGCTGAACATACATTAAAAAAAAAACTCCGACGAATTGAGAACCTTTTTTTTTAAAGTCGGTTAAAAATAACACGATGCATAGTAGTTCATTTATAATGTCGTACACAAGTCTATTAGAACGACCCGTGTGGCTAGCCGGTGGCCGGCTCACGGCTGGAGGACGACCGGTCGGTTGTCGGCACAACGACGTCGGACAGACGCTCATAAAAACGTTACAGGTTCCGGCGCCCTCCTCCCACCGCCACTCTGTCCCCCAGCCTGGTGCTTTAGCGGTACCAAGTGATTAGTAAACCTTCCCAGAACTAAATATTTGAGACTCGCGTGCAGACTACATTTATAAGTCCACACTCTGGACTCCAGACTGTATGCGTTAAGTTTAGTACGTTTATAAATAAATAATATGTATTCGTATATCAATAGAGATAAAGAAATTATGAATTTCTATTACAGTTACATTATAATAGATGGGGACGTTTGTTGGTGAAAAGAAGAACATCTATCTCCTCAAATATCAGGTGATTTATCTATACTATATAATAATACAGTAAAAAATGGAACATTGAATATATTTGCGAAAAAAATATGTAGAAAGTAAAAAATAACTAAAAAGCTTTTTTGTTGTGTAGCTATAAGTATCAGAGTGAGGTCTAGGCTATATTAGGTTTACACCTAATGAAAAACCATTGTAGTCCAACTAAACTAAAATAAATAATTAAATGCGCCCATAATAAAACTTGTTGATATTGTGATGAACATTTTCCATTGACATAAAAAAATTGAAGATCTGAAACGTCTGATAATCAACCATTTACAGTCCTGCTGCTACTACTAACAATAAGAATTAATAAAATATCGCCTTAGCAAAAGACGTTCAACATAGTGGGCTATTTTAGTCTATATGTTCATAGATATGAATAAAATTTAAGTAACGTAACCTTAACGGAAACCTTATAAGGATCAGTTTGTCATACGTCTCCAATTAATTTCAAGATCGCGTAAAGGAATCAAGCTGAAATAAATATTAAATATTCTACGGTTCCTTTGAGTAGACAAAAATGAAGCAAGAGTTTTATCCTGAGTGGACACAGAACTTGGCACCTATACAGAGCCGAGAACGACGCATTATTTAGTCGTCCTCGTCTTTTTGTTTGTCTGCGCTAATCTCCGGAATAGCTAAACGGGTTTTTAGGCAATTTTCACTGTCCGATAGCGTAGTTTACGGGATAACATTTAGACTTTTTAACCTGGAATTCTACTGAGATAAGGATTTACGTGGGATAAGCCGCGTTTGAGGCCAGTCGTGGCGCAAAGGCACAAAGTGAGACTGCAAAATCAACTGGTAGTGGGTTCGATCCCACTCGAAGACATGAAATATTTATTTAAATTTATATTTCCATTTCTTCGTTCTGGTGTCATGGCAAAGCGCGGCGTCGAGTTCCGCCACTCAACACGCAATGCCTCCAGAATTCGGCGGAAAATGGGGAACGGAGTGTCTTAAGAGTAGTTTCCCCCTGTTGTGTGCGGGTTACAGCGTGAAATTGATTTATCTAAGAGGAACACGACAAATGTGATGTATAAATAAGGAGCTTTTGAATTGCCAGAGGAATTAAGGAGGGCCAGTATCGTGAGAAACTTAATGGGATTTATGTATGATCGATTAAGATCACTCTGAATGGAGCATAATTGTAAGTTTATTAATATTGAGTGGCTCCGTGGCCGACTGTGCGCGCTCGCTACTCGGTACTCGAGGCTGCAGCTCCTGCGGTAAAGCTGCATGTATGAGTACATGGGTGCATACTGCATACGTACATACTACAAAATGTACACTACTACGAAGGGAACTTGAAAGGAATCGACCGTACACAACTACAGCGTGTAAAAATAATTAAGTTGCATATGCTACCGTTGTGTTTATATGAACTACTACAGAAATGTTGGTTAAAAATTCTTTAGAAATTTGACTTTCGTAGTTTGTTAGTAATTGAATTGACATTTTTATTAAAAATAAAATCTATTTTCTTAAATAACTAACTTTAATAAGTTACATATATTTTTAAGCTGATTCAAATACACAATTCACTTAGACAGTAATAAATATATTATTATGATGTTGAGCATACTTATCAGTAGTTTAGAACGACCTTCAATAGTCCTATCCGGCGAAGTAAACTAGGTACGTAAAATATTTGTAAAACTATGATATTTCCGCGCCGTACAATGAATTAATAATATAATAGGTATGTATTATTGTTTTCTCACAAGTAAAAGGCCTCAGGCGTAGTGTTTTTATATGTGTTACGGGATAAGGGTAGGGTTTAGTGGGCACAAAAGCGCAGGCTGCACGCGCCGCTGCGCCTGCGCCGCCGTCATCGGCCGGCTCCGGTTACACCGCACCGCTCAGGGCCTCCTTTCTACTTCCCGTCGCTCCTTTCAACACACCTCAAGTCTTACTTGAAGGTGTTGTATTATTATTAAAGTTGAACAACTTTATTATAATATGTTGTGATAACCATAAATATTATTCAAGCTATTTATACTTAAATCATGTAATAGTAATAGAATAAATTATAGGTTTTGCAAAGTTTATTCTGATAAAATCAATAAATTACCATTTTTATGTACAGTTTATTTTATTTGGTGCAAATTTATCGTTATTACCTTTAAATATATTTTTTTTTGTTTTTTGAAATATTTCGAAATGTATTTCAACTAATAATTTTATTAGGATAAAAACTTTACTTAAATATTATAAGTAAAGTTAAATTTTAATAAAAAATTGCAATGCATTTAATTTTTACATACTCATTCACATAAAACTGCGTATGTAGTAAACAAGTTTAAATATATAACAATGGAGAAACGGTAATTATATTTACACATAAAGGCAAAAATTATAAATGACTGACCAGGATCCAGGGTGAGTGTCTGAGCAGCGACTGTCGACGCCGCCACCAGCAGCGTCAGGGCGACCCCGGCCGCCGGAGTCATGGTCGGCTTACAAATCCTCCTCGGACAACAAAATATGTACCATCGTTACACCTCGCACTGTTCTAGGCGTAAAAATTGTAACATTTATATTAAAACTGTGCAAGCGCTTTTCACAAATTAACCTGTAGCTATTCCCGGTTTCACCACAAACACTTTTTGTACACAAATAACTATCAAGAATTTTAAAGAGATCGGCTTATAAAAGCTTACTAAAACATAAAATTGAAACAAAGCAATGTTTTTAGTGTATTATAAGTAGTGTGTTGACTTATTTTCAGAAGAGTATCGTGTAATGATATACGGCATCGAATAATAACATAAATAAAGCAGGGTCGAAGCGCAACTCGCGACGCGCTGCACACTCAATCCTTCCCACCACTTGGAGGACACTGCCACAGAATATAAATAAAAAAACTCGTTTTACTTCATTGTTGACTTTTACTGTGATATCAAATAAACAGTTGACACTATTCAATTAATAAAATAAACAAAATTACGGTACCGTATGTAAATTAATATTTTTTAATTAAAATTACCACTAGACATCATAGAATGCTTATCCTCTCGAATCTCTCAAATGTTAATTAATTATATTAATAATTGTTTATATGTGGATCAACTATAAAACAATTTTAATGGTTCGTGTTCGTTATTACTGTCAGTAACATTCTAAGCTACTAGATTTTTTTAAACATTGATAACGTCGTAATTATATAATTTATAATTACAATTACAATAACTTTGTGTTTGATTTTTGAAGAGACTTCATAAATAATATATGGGAATATATTTTCGAGAGAAGAGGTTAAAATCTGTTCCAGCTTAAATCGTATGTACGGTATATTACATGCCTTCTCTTCTTAGTACTTCAATTTATTGAAAAAAAAAAAAGATTTTGGTTAAAGTGGTAGGTTTTGTGTGTTTTTTGTTTTGACTTTGTGAGTAAGAAACGTCAAAGTCACCGTCAAAAGTTAGTTATTCTGAATTTGATAAAATATAAATTCATCAATTCAACACAGACTCACATTCGTTAAGAAGGTGAGCTTCCTGAATATTTATAGACATATTTCATTGTTCAGAATTCAATTGTCATAAAAATTAAATAATTTATTTTAATTATGTAACTTATTCAGGTTATGTTGGTATAATTTTTTGTTTATATCGTAGACATGGGAGGACATGGGCACGAACCACCCTATACTATACCCAAGTACACCGACTTTAAAGTTCAGGGGATTCCACAACTTGAAGAGCTGGAGCAAGCGCTAGCGAAGAAAGGATTGAAGGACCCATGGATCAGGTTCTTGTTTCTCACTTTAATACAATATTTTGGATGTTAATTGAATATTTTAGAAAACCTGAAAATTCGAAACTTTTGTATATCATCTAAATAATTTTCTATATATCCAAGAAAAGATTCTCTCACTCTGCAGCTAGACCTTTGCAGAGTTGAGTTCTAGGATTTAATACATAATTTTCTAACACTACGTTCCCTATGTCTCTAATTTGTTATAAAATATACATTGAATTTTACAGGAACGAGGCTTGGAGGTATAACCCTGGATTTGGTACTCCCTGGCTAAGAGCTCGCAAGCTGTTTTTCAGAGGACTTCCCCTCGGTATTGCTCTCACTGCCGCCACACTCGCATATGACCAACTTGCAGGTGGTGATGAACATGGCCATGGGCATGGTGGCCACTAGATACAATATGGCATGTCATTGTAATTAAATATTTGTATAAAATGCTAGTTCAGGAAGGAAATATAATGATTATGTTTGTATTTATTCTTTTATTTTGATGTTCATGTAGTGATTTCTTTTAGTCTTAGTTCAAGTTTAAATAATAAAGTTTTATCTATTAATAGAAGTTCACTGGCATTTTTTTTAGAAATCTTTACTATGCAGTAAGTAGAATAAAAAGCATTTTTAGACATTAAATGTTAGTACAATTTTACCCTGGCTTATAATTTACTACCTTTAAACACTCTTTGATAATAAAAAAAACCTGCCAATCAAACTCAAACTTCATAATCTATAGTATAGATTTTATACTAATAGTATAAAGAGAAAATTTTGTGGCAATTTCTACACAGACTGAAGATAATAGTAGGTGGCCTGAAAACCTGTAAATGTTTTTTTTTCAGTTACGCTCTTGTAACACGCAAATACAAAGGTAGGCTAGTGTTAAGTGTGAAATTAAAGTGGTAGCAGGGCGGGAAACAGAATCTGGCGGGTAATGCAAACACTTAGTTTTTGACTAAGTTACTGGAGAGTATGGATGGGTCGGAAGAGCGGGATAGGGATAGGTTATTCAAAGAAAATTATAAAATAGAATTGGAAAAATTAACAATCAACTAAACGTGTATTTTTTTTAATTTATAATAATTTATTTTTTTATTTTTTCTTGTCCTCAAACATGTATATTCAGAGTAAAAAAATATTTATAGTGTATGATCTTTGTTGTATTAGTTTTCCATTCATTTAAATATTTACTAAACTGCAATTCCAACAGAGTTTTAACATTTTTATGCAGAGATTTTTATAATAAACGGAGTATGACATTAGCATTAGGTACTAAGTAGATCGAGGCTTCAGGTCTTCATAACAGGGCCGAAGGAATATGAAGTTTTTCTTAGCAGGATTGTAGTGTTCATGGCCCTGAATAAAGAAAAAGGAAGTAAGTTAAATAAAAACAATATTTACCTATTTAGAAAACATAAAAAAATCTTAGCAGTGTTTGAACCCATGCCTCTTGGAAACCATCCTAGCTCAGTTTGAGATACGTCGAACTTATTATAATGTAACAAGTGTGTTACAACATATTTATGTTGTTAGTATCTCTGTAGGGAAATTTTTAAAACATAAAAATGTTGAATGTAGTGGAATTTGAGCTCATTTATTTTGGTAACTGTCTAAACAGGCTTACAACTAAGCCACACGTTCTGATAAAGCAACGTCGAACTTATATACTTGTATTGTAGAGAATATATCGAATCCTGCTAATTAAGTACAAAGTCCTGCTAATAAAGTGATTTTTTTTTCAATTGTTGATGAATCAACTAACCTTAGACCAATCATAACCAACAGAATATGCAAATATCTGTCCATTATGGTTGAAAGCACACTTGGTGAGCGGCTGGTCAATCAGTTCGGAGGACTTGAGCTTGGTACGCGCGTCCTTGTCCCAAAAGGAGAAGGAGCCGTCCGAGCCCACCGTGGCCAGTGTGCCGTGCGTCGGGTGGAACGCTATGTCGTTTACAGCGTAGATGTCCTGGAATTTATGTTTACTTTATAACGGTGTTTTGATATAAAAAAAAAATCCGTTCAAAACTGTAATTTGGTTCCTAAATTTCTCTTTCTGATGCCCAAGGATTCAGCTTTCTACAAACAATAGTTTCGATTCAGTTTCTTTAACAAACTTTGATAAAAATGAAAATTCATCAAAATTCAAAATCAGTGTCATAATCTAATAACCACCTGATAGCCTCCAGTAGTGCCTGCCGACCTGTGGCACTTGAATGTAAAGTTGTCCTTGGGGTTAGGCGGGTTCACATACTGTATGGCCACGCGGCCCTCCACGCTGCCCAGTGCAAATCCCGTCGGCTGCTTCGTATTCTTATCTTTGAAAATGGCGATGCAGCGGTGCTGGTACTTTAGGGGAGTCTCCACACGCTTGAACTCAGCCGGCTTGCCCTCTAACGTGTACAGGCAAATGCCCCGGTCGGCCGTGCCCACTACTGCCATTGGATAATCCTATGTGAGAACAACATTAATTGTTTACCGCAACTTGTATACTATCGAAAAGCTAATAGGTTTATGAACAAACTGTTTAATCAATTTACTTTATAATATACACATTTTAAATGCTTAATGAGGCCAGTCGTGGCGCAGGGGCACAAGCGTGCGATTGTAAACGCGACAGGTTGCAGATTCGATTCCCACTCGACGAATTTCGCTCTGACGTCGAGAAAAAGTCCGGAGTTGAGTTACGCCACTCAACACGCAAGGCCAAGTGAGGAATAAATTGAATTACTGAGAACGGAGTGTATTAGCACGAGATCCCAAGTTCCCTCTGCCTATCCTGCTATGTGCTCCCGCACACTCAGCGTGAAGCTAAAAACAAAAAACTTAGTAATTTTAATTATTGTTTTTAAAACATATTAAAAAACATTCCAACATATTACTTACAACATCAGCACAATAACATCTTTCAGATAAATTCATGTTCATAATTGGTACCGCACTCCTTGTGTCCCAAAACTGCAAGCATTATATCATTATACATAAAAATAGAGCAAGTAAACACAGCACAACAGCATAATAATAAAAAAAATATAAGCCTTAATTACAAGAATTTGTTTTCATTATATCATATTAAGTTTCAACTGTAACATAGCACCTTATTTATAATTTCGACACTAATAAGATATTTTATAAGTTTTACATACATGTCTATATCGGTCTAATATGTATAATAGCTCCCAAATACGGGACCCATTTAGTTTGCAATTTAATAATTATAAATATTTTATGTAAGTCTTGTTTTGTTAATGATAATAATAGTGGATAATTTATACTTGGTGATATAAAAGCTAACATCAGACTAAGAAAATTAGAGTCAAACAACAGGTGTCGGTATAATCTTTCAGGGCCTTTTAGAATTGTGGGATTGGAATATTATTCTTGAATTAACATGTTATGTCTGTAGTTATAAAGTTAAAAGCTTTTTTTAAAGTTGTTATCATTTATTACGCTTTGTATCCTGCATATAGTAAGCAGAGTGTTAAGCGTGTATTGCCTGTTAATTGCTGAAACTTTATCCCTCCCTTTGTAGGTACCAGTGAGAAAATTAAAATAATTTATTTCCGCGTGTGGAACTGTACCAGGCAAGTGTCGTGTTTAAAATGATCATCATCACTGTCACGCTACACTTCAATGGGTCAACTCAACCATAAGTATTAAATTAAAATATTTTCTAACCTTAAGAGTTTTGTCCCAGGATGCAGTCATGAGGCATGTATAGTTTGGGGCTTTGATCCAATGACAGGTTTTCACTGGTCCGTCGTGCGCTGCTACCTGTCAAAACACATTTATTAAAAAAAAAACAAAGATGTTATTTATCTACGATTATATATGTATAATGTATATACAAGTGTAAGATATACCTAGAGATGAATACAGAGTCCTAGTTCCTAAACCAAAGCAAATATGGAAAACTCACCTTGACGTGAGAAAAAGAGGGTTTTTTTTTACATTTTTAAAGTGTTATTCTACACTTAGGAATGAAAAATACTTATTTATAATAGAAAACAGAACAAAACTCTAAATAAGAGGGTTTTTAATAAATATTGGCATTTTAAAACAAAAAGAATAAGTAATGTGAAATTTGAATTAAAATAATATATTTTTCTGAGACTGTAGACTAGCTTTTACTGTGTAAATAGCTCATGAGAAATCAAATATCGTGCAGGCAAAGTTGTAAACAAAAATTAATAGGTTAATTGAAAATAATTAAGTTTATTGAACAAAAACACTATATCATTAAAAAAAAAACTATTACCAAAAAGAATGAAAAACAAGAAGCTTACTACTTTTAAAGTGCTTATTTGCATGTTGATAGTTTTCAGCATTAGTAAATACAAAGAACAACAAATTATTTTTAACAGTACCTGTATAGTTTGATTTGCCGCTAGATCCCAACATTTAACACTCTTATCTGTGGATGCCATGAACACCTTTGTTCCATCCTGAAAAGTAAAGTGAATATTATTTGATTTTCTGATTTTATAATAAAAAAAAAAATAATTAAATAATAATTATTATAATTATAATAAAACTATTATAAAATAATTTAAAATTTTCAATATATTTGCTAAGAGGAATTTGGAATTCATCACCAAAGATTGTGTACCAGTGCTTATAATTAAATCATAGTGGAACTATCGGTACATGAAAGATATATATAAGAAAAAAACATTATTGATGGCATTTTATAATGTAAGGGAAGCAAAAACAATAATTTAACAAAAAAAAGGCTATCTCAGAAATTGATCAACAAATTTATTTGTGGTTTTCACTATTATATTTTGGCAAGCTGTCCTTAACATTTGGTGTTTGTTTTATTTCAATCCTTTCATGAATGATAAAGTTATACCACTTTAAAGATTGTTGTTTGACAAAATTATTAGAAAACAAAAGTAATGCAAATTAATAAATTGATAATAAATTCGAGTGGATTACTAGACAATATAATAATTACACTGAGTGGTAATTGAATTCTTTATAAAACTTTCTACTATCATATTATTTATATTTAATTTATTATTATTATCAATTACTAACTGAACTAAAATTAACCTTAAATAAATATATAACCTTGGTATATACATACTTCAATAATGGCTGAGGTTTTAGACTACATGTATATTGAAAATTATTCAAATATAATATGAACAAGTTATCAGTTAGTACTTTGACTACACATGACAAAGGTATCAAAATAAGTAAATAATTATTCGTTACATCATGCCAGGCGACGTCTAATATAGGTCCATCCATGCCCTGTGCCGCTTTTGGAACAGTTTTACCAGAAGCTTCAACTTCCCAGCATCTTACCTAAAACAAAATCATTATATTTTAAGCAAAAGTAGTGGCCATACTACAAATTGTATTATAAGTTACAATTACGTTAACTTACTCGACAATCCCAACTGCCAGCAACGAGAAATGTCTGCGGTACTGAAGGAGGAGAGAACTCGAGAGCAGACACGGTGTCGTCGGGCGGTGACGCTACTTCTACATCCTTATTCGGGTTACTGCTCCCGCCACCAAGTTGGTTGAACATTTTAGTATATCTTTCACTTCAAATTTAATATCAATTATTGTTATTCCTGTATCCCAACAACTGCAACTACCTAACCTCTGAAATCTTTATTCTGTATTAATTTATACTTAGAAATTTAGAATTTGCTAACTAATTATTGTATAGTATTTCACAATATTTTATCAATGACTACAGCGATAGACATTAAATTAATAATAATTGCAATATTTTGAGAAGTAAATAAGCTTTTATGAATTGACTAAAGTTGTTACTTGTTTATGTATCTGTTATCTGTGGACTTGTTGAGGAGTTAGATTGACGTTGAGGGCTACTAGGATTCTTGCCATTTTATCCCCATTTTGCTTTAAATTCTGTTTGTATCTATTGATAATTTTTCATTCACCTCAATTTTTTCCGAAATATTTGAAATAATAAAAACAGGATTATATTACTAGTTGCCATTTATTTACATTAGCGTAGATATTTTTTTTGGGTGGGCTTTGACTGTAGCTTTAAACAGATATGTTCGTGTAAATGTTGTTTTTTAAATTTTTCGGGGCAAATTTTTTGTAAATCAAATTTCTCGGGTGGTTACCAGATCATTTTGGGGTGACTAACCCGACTCCCCATCTTCCTACGCCCATGTTCATTTATTATCTAATGAATAAATTATCTATGTTCATTGGTACTAAAAATTGGACGATGTGAGTTGCCTTGTTCTGCGCGGGAGTTACGTCTATCATTATGAACTGAGAAACATATTTCTTGTACTAAACAAATATTTTTAGGCTCCAATTTGATTAAGAAAAAATGCTCGTATTTCACACGATACGAAATGATTAAAGACTTGAAATCGCTTAATTATAGCAAGTTTATCCAACGATCAGTTGCATTGTGTTTGTCGAACACTCGCATTTTTTTATTGTGTTCATTTAGAGGCTTGATTTTTCCATACTCCAAGGATCACCTTTTACACCTACTGATACCATGTTCCTGTTCATGTTCCTTAATACGTAATTTTCAATTAGTTGTTCGATTACAAAACCCATAAAATCTTTGTATGAACATAAAATATGCAAAACAAAAAAATACAACACTATACCTAACCATCAATAGGCCAATCATTGCTTTAGAACAGTGGTTCCCAACCAGTGGTCCGCGGACCACCAGTGGTCCGCAGAGGCCTAAAGGTGGTCCGCGAACGATTTTAATTTTAGGGGATGATGAGACGTTGGTTATCGCGCAGTGAGTGAAAAGAGCATGCTACATGGGTAGTAGTAGAGTACGCTCCGATCTTAAATATAAATTATTTTGACATACATATTTATTAAAATATTTTAAAATAATTACACATTAATTCATTGATTTTATGAACTAAGTATGCCAGTTCACGTAAGGAAGTTACGACGTCGCAACGTATGGTATTTTGATAATTTGCAAAGTTGATTGTAAATTTAAAGTACCTGTTGGATTTGACTAGTGGTCAACCATCCTATTGAACGTTTATCGTATCTAAGATATATGCAATCGATTACCTACGCTTAGCGCTGTCATTTGTTATAGATGACTGTCAGTATAGTATTTANTATATATATATATATATATATATATATATATATATATATATATATATATATATATATATATATATATATATATATATATATATATATATATATATATATATATATATATATATATATATATATATATATATATATATATATATATATATATATATATATATATATATATATATATATATATATATATATATATATATATATATATATATATATATATATATATATATATATATATATATATATATATATATATATATATATATATATATATATATATATATATATATATATATATATATATATATATATATATATATATATATATATATATATATATATATATATATATATATATATATATATATATATATATATATATATATATATATATATATATATATATATATATATATATATATATATATATATATATATATATATATATATATATATATATATATATATATATATATATATATATATATATATATATATATATATATATATATATATATATATATATATATATATATATATATATATATATATATATATATATATATATATATATATATATATATATATATATATATATATATATATATATATATTACGAGTTAGTTCCTATTGAGTTTTAGTGTCACAGTTAATTTTTATTATACCTCCTACATAGTGGTCCCTGCTACCAAGAATGATATAAAAGTTGGGAACCCCTGTTTTAGACCAACTAGAACTAAAGTATCATAGATTATTACTTTAGTTTGCAATCACTAAATTTGGTTTTCCTTCCATAAAAAAATTGTGACTGCTCACTCTGCTGTTACAGTTTGACTGAGGGGCGAGTGACATATAACTGGAACAAATACTTAAGAAGCGCTTGTAGTTTCCCTATTATAGCAAAAAATCTTACGCCAAGGGATCATTTCTTACATCTTTCTCCTACGTAAAATTTCAAATAGACTATTTTAGCACTTTCGAACCGTTCAATGACCATTAAAAGAAAGCTATCACCGCTTAAGTTGGATAATATTATTATATATGCTTACGAATTACTTACTTTACTTATTTAAGAATCTCGTTATTACTTTCAAATTATTGATTTTGGAACTGATTGGCGAACTAATTCAGTTTCGTTCTTAAGTTCAGTTCTTAATTTATGTCGTCTCGAGCATGCCAGTTGACCACCAATCACTTCGCTAATGACACGTTGTATGGAGAACACGCGAAGGAAATTATACGGCAAAAAAGAGACTATATTACACAATAGGAGACTGCTTGTCAAAAAGAAGACCAGTTAAAATAATGCCTTCACCTATAAAATTTAAAAAATAGATAATATAATTACAATATACACATAAAAAAGGGTTAGTAATAAGAAATATTTTACAAATATGTTAGTTTATATCTTAATATTGTTATATGTAATATATTTACATAAAAATTTGCATTACTAAACAAATATTAATAATCATTGACCTTAAGGGGACGGGGAACTTTAGAAGGAAGGACATCATATAAGAGATGGATTAATTTAGAACAGGAGAAAAGGATGTTGGAAGAAGAACCGTCGTCCAAACCACATTCACATAGTAAGTTGTCCCTAACCTTGATCTTGGCTATGTTCATACGCATGCCCAAGGCGCAAATTACAAGAAGTTGATATAATTCTCTGTTCAGTAATTTTTTTAGAAAAATGACTTAAGATATTGGGTTGTATAGTATGATAATACTTACCTTTCTGAGATTTTGACAAATCCCAGAATTTAGCCCATAACACATCTAAATAAGCAAGAGGCAACAGATTCTGAGTCGGAATAGAAAAGTGATCTTAAGTGCCACACTGGATGGCTAATTTGGCACAAGAGACAAGAGAATCATTCACATTGATTCCAGAATGCATTGGAATACACACAAAAGCAACATCCAAGTCCTTTAGATAACATGAATAATTTATCCATGAATCCTTAAAATAATAAAAGGCTTTAATTTACTATGAAATAGACTTCCCTTTATAGGCAATATGCAGCTTAATGAGTCAGTACAAATAATAGTTTGTTTAAAGTCATGGGAGAGTGCGAACAGGATTGCTTCTAGCAAAACAATAGCCTCTCTGCCTTTCTCTGAGACAGATGATTCTGGAAGACATTTAAATTGTAATATAATTTTGAATTTTGGTATCCAGCAAACTGCACCAACACATCTTGTTTTTGAAAGCTTCGATGCAATTCTGTAAAGATAAAGACATAATTTGGCCGATATTTATTTACCTTAGATTGAGACTATACGTTAGTATCAGCATCTCCCTTGGATAGGCTAAGAGTAGTGATAACAGAAGGCTGGCGAACTAAAGCTTGAGAAGGCGTACAAAATAAAGAATTAAAAAGACTGCAAGACAAGGGATGAGGAAGAGAGATAAAATTAAGGAAGCTATTGAGCAAGTATGGAAGCAGTTTGCCATGGAGAATAAGATTCGCTAGCTCAGATAGCTTTGGCCACAGGGGATGGGAAGACAGCTGTAGTATTTTACCAAAAAATCGGTGAGATAGGAATTGTCAGCAGATAGGAAAAGAAGGATCTACACACTCCACCTGCAGAGCATTGGTGGGGAAAGACTTCATTGCACCTAAAATATTCCGTAGGCACTTGTATTAGTATCATTTTTATTAAACATAATCAATTTGATTACGGATTATGGTATTGTACAGTAATTTTTGTGTGTGATAATATTTTTGGAGTATAAACTCTTATACACCCCATCAGACACCAGACACAGCTCTTAAAGCATTAATACTTTTTTCACATTTTTATTGAGTGGTATTCAGAGTTCAATCTTCTTCTTTATCTTCTCTATCAAGAATCATGTCTAAAAATTTAAAATTTTCTGCAAAGTTTATGAATTCATAAAATAATTCAAATTTTGGAATAACTTTCTTTTTGGTAAACATCACTGGTGTGGTTGACAAATAGTATTTGGTACAGATAATGATAAATCACGATCATAGAGCCCCTAGTTAAGATAGTGCAAAGCAGTATTTAATCTATAATAATAAGTTATGTCCTCCACAGAATTTGAGGTGTGACAAAGGTGGATATCGTCAGCATACTTAAGGACATTACAAAAGCTATTAAACAGACAATTTGAGGTCCTTTGTGTAAATAATAAATATTATACAACAGAGCTCTCAAGATTGAGAGCTGAACTCTAAGGAAATCCTTTCTAGATATGCCTGGAAGGTACAATAAGAACCAGATGTTTAACAGATAATTATATATGAAATGATTCAAACTTGGCAGAAAACTCAGCTGTTGCATCTTTTGCCTGAGCACCGGAGGATATGTCATATGTAGAAGGAACATCTAAAAAGACATCCAAAAATATATTGCCTGATTGAAATATAATAGTTATTAATTAGTTTAGCCGTTGATACTTAACGTAATTATCCATTGTCATAGAGACTGCAGAGTTGTATGACACCTCGACAGACGTTTGCCGTCTGACGAAATCCGAGCATTTCTGATTCCACCCGTGATTGAAAGGTATCTGATTCTGAATGGCGTATTTTTTGGGGATATGAGAGCGGCAGATAAAATAGCACAGTCAAACCGATCATAGTAAGAGATTTTCCTGAGTCTGTTGAATCAACAGACTAATTTCGTTTATTGAATGTTTATCTTAAAACTATCAGTAATAATTTATTGTTTGCTACAATCTTGGCAACATTTTTAAATATGGCAATTTAGTAGATTACGGTTATTAATCAGCTTCAGCTTCACGTATCCTGCACTCAGTAGGTTAGGCAGAGGGAACCTAGTGTTACAGCACTCCGTTCCTCACTTTCCGCCGTATTCTGGAGGCATTGCGTGTTAAGTGGCAGAACTCTACGCCTTTGCCTCGACACCAGAGCGAAGAAATGGAAATATAAATTTGCCTCGACACCAGAGCAAAGAAATGGAAATATAAAAATAAATATTTCATTTCCTCGAGTGGGGATTGAACCCATAATCATCAATCAGTCGATTTTACAGTCATACTTTGTGCCCCTGCGCCACGATTGTGCCAAGACTGGAATATATTATAATAAATAAAAAAATGTATAATTTTTAATTTGTTATACCGTATACTATTTCAACGAGTTATTATGGGCATGAATGAGTTATTTGCATATCAAAAGATAGTAATAAATTTGCAAAAATTGTTATTAAAATTTTCAATAAAATAAAAAGAAATCGAGTTATAAAAATCGCCGTATTCCGTCGATTAACAAACGGATGTTGGTAGTTGACTTAACAGTCAACACTCAACAGCTGATTGTCAAATGTCAATGTCATTATCAGTGAGAAATTAAGGACTTCAAATATGAACTAACATAATGTTTTTGTAGTTTAAATACATATTTTTTTAGTTTTTTTATACTCATGTATATTGATTGCTACATTTACATTTTGACTATTGTAAAGACCTACAAAACAAAAACTTAACAAATTATATTAACTATACAATTTTAAAAAACCTACTCCAACACAATGAGCAGCACAGAATATGTCCAAATCAAAGATCTGAAACCAGGCATGAAGAACATAAATGCAATTTTCATAGTGCTAGAGGTGGGTCCGCCGACCCTGACGAAGGAGGCGCGCGAGGTGCGTACTTTACGCGTGGCGGACGCGTCAGCTTCCGTCAACTTGTCCGTGTGGGACGAGCCCGGCGCGCTGCTGCAGCCCGGCGACATCGTCCGCCTCACGCGCGGCTATGCCTCGCTTTGGCGATCGGCGCTCACGCTCTACTCCGGCAAGTCTGGCGACATCCAGAAGGTGGGCGAGTTCTGCATGCTGTTCAACGAGCAGATCAATATGAGCGAGCCGCAGCCCACGCCGCCTCCCGCCGCCTCTGCTCCGCCGCCCGATCGCACCAATGGCGCCCATGCTCCGCCTCGCAACATGGCCCCAACCTCTCAGCCCTCTGCACCTGGAGCGCAGCAAATGCCACCCAAGAATGAACGCTTTTCACAAAATAATCAAGAACATAATAATAAACATCAGCATAAAACTTATGTGCGAGGTCGCGGACACCAGCGGGGAAATAGCAGGAGATGATAACATCACATTAGTATTAACCTAACTTTTGTCTGCTTCGGGTATGAATGTTAAGTTATCATGAATTTACTATTATAATAAATAAAGTAATTTAAGACTAACTAAGACTGTCAAACAATTTTAATACATACATATGTGAGTTGATTAGATAAAAAAAATCAAAAAGCTAATTATATCAATTAAACCCTCTTTAAGCTCAAACAACATTGGTAAAACAAAAGTATTTTGACTCTTTGATTACAATGACTATTTACAAAACTGGTATTTGATCTCATTTGCTAATTAAGTAGTTATTGTGTATATTATACATACTGTAATAGCAAGTGTAATGCCTCATTATTCTACAAATAAAATATGTTGTAATTAAAAATAATATTAGTTTTAATTGCCACAGCTATTTTACATTATTTTTTAAATTTTAAAAAATATATTTTTCTCCTTGTTTTTTTTCATTTTACCTTGCATTCTATACATCTCCATAATATGCTAAAACAACTAGTCCTGACTAAAACTATCATCAATTAATTTCTATACCATATGTAATTGACAGCACTAGCAGAATGATTTTAAATTTGATATCAGTAGTCTCTACTGATATCAAATTTAAAATCTATAATGCTCTTTCGAGCAGTACGGATAATCAAAGTGGATGTGAATGTACATTTAAAGGAGCCTTTTAAATCTGCATATTATGTCACCAATCACAGGCACTGCTATAGAGCGGCTCCTGCAGCAGTAGAGCTCAGGCTTCTCACCCTGCAATGCCACCTTGCACTCAATGGCAGTCAATCACCAGAATTCTAAGTATTTTTCTTTCTATTTTGGTTACATTACTCTGCAAATTAAAAAGCTCTGAAATTATAAAATTATTTCTGTTTTTTTTTAATATTTTTTTTGATACAATAGCTTAAAAATTATTCCAGCAGTGTTAATCAGGAAAACCAGAAAGCAAATAATTCTTTTTTATTTTATTAATATTGTATATTAATTCTAATGCGAGAAGAATACAAGAGAGATCTGAAAGTGGAGAGATTTGTTGTGAGAGGCCCAAGGAGGCTTTAGACCTGGAAGAGGGTGTATGGATCAGATCTTTTCTCTCCGCATGATCATGGAAAAAAGTTTTCTGTGCTTTTGTGGACTTGGAAAAGGCGTTTGACAGAGTTGTGAAAGCAAAATTATGGGAGATAAGGTAAACGTCCCCGTTTTCGGCGTCTTAAGGCTCTTATAACTTTAAACAATTTTAAATATATTATTAAAACGTTATAATGAATATACAAATTTTACTGTTATCAATGGATTAATCGCGTATATTTTGTATTTTTATACATTTTTGGAAACCCGACGTTTCACCTCATGTCACCTCAATGCCACCTCAGTCTACCCGTGACCACGGTCTAATGCAAAGTATTCGAAACGTCGGGTTTCCAAAAATATATAAAAATACAAAATATACGCGATTAATTCGGTTAAAATAGTTTCATTTAAAATGTGTAATAATCGTGAAAATCAAACTTATTAATAAATTATTTTTGCAATCTAAAAAAAAAATGTCTATGTTTTGCAACAATTATCATAAAATATTCAATATACCCTATAATATCACATTAGTACAAACTCGTTAAGAGTCCATTATGCAGAATGAGAAGAGTTATGCGTGGATACGTCGCCTCAAGCGAGTGTCGCAACTCAAAAAAAAAAAACTCAAATTGCCTGCTATTAAAATGTTATTAAACTTTTAAAGTTACTTTGTTTTTATTTTATATTTACTTCATTACAAATTCTTACTATATTTTGTCATACCCCTAATTATATAATTCGTTTTAAATTATTTTGTGTATTAAGTCCTATAAGTAAATAAGAAATAAACCTGTGTAATATTTGTAGTTAAAAAGTAGAAGTAAAGTGCTATATATTACATAAATTATTCTCACATGTCTCTTAACGTTATAAAACATGTATTGCTTAATTTTTAGAATAATCAAATTAAAAATAATCAAAAAGAAATATGCAAAGGGCGTTTTCCAAATGTTGCAATTAGTGCAAGCGCGTTGAAGTTTTTTTAATGACGAACTTTTATATGCATTTTGGAAACATTCTTCTTTAACAGCGTTTATAAATATAACTGTGCTCTATATATGTAGACTAACAGGTCCGTTTTCTAACCTTGACAAGTTGCTCAATTTAGTTTTCATGGTTTTATTGACACATCAGCGAGTTTGATGTTACGTTAATTATATTATACTATGTTAATACGCTAGCTTTACACTTATTTTTAGCTGAGATTTTAATTTTATTTTAATAGTTGAATTATTAGTATAATAATTATTTAATAAATATAAGTTTGTATAACATACATATTTGTTGTTATACTCATATGTATCTCAAAATTTCACTCCCACTTATAACTTATCTATATACTTTTTATATTATTTTTTATTTCTATAAAAAACAGAATCACAGTGGAAAGCGAAGTGTCTTAACACTTGGCTTTCTCTGATTATGTACTATCCCTGCTCCATGCGGGATAAAGTGTAAAATTGGGAAAAAAAACCGCAAATGGCTAGTTTGTCGGGCCTCGTGTCTAAGGCCAGGACAGGGATGGTCGTGACTTGCGAATCTAAGAATTATATTTTTTTATGAATCACGTTCTCTTTGCTTGTTTATTCTAATAAAATGTTGTTTTAGATTGTAAATTGTCAATTACTTGTAAGCTTAGGTCAAGGCGGCTCGCACTCGCAACGTACGAGATGGTACTTAATGACTGTACACATTGAAAATAACTGATATTTTGTCTTACGAAAAAAATCGGTCAAGTGGGAGTCGGACTCGCCCACCGAGGATTCAGTAGATCAACGGAAAGCACAACTTACAAAAGTTGACAAACTTGAATTTGCATATACATTCATTTTTATGAAATGAATTACGATTTTAAGTTTGTAATATTTTTTAACTGTAATATAAATATCCATTTTATAGAGTTTTCTTTTATTCATACTGAAATTAATTACTAAGTACTTGACAAATTTCAACTTGGCCTACGGGAAATAATCTATGGATTTTGATTAATTTCATACAAAATGCAGCTAAAACGATGCATAAATTTTTATATCTTTTGATTATGTCAACTTAGGAGCTTTATTTTTCTAAAGACTGTTGATCCGATCATTTAATATTAAGGTCAGCTTGATACCTCCACACTATCTCGAGATAAATGGTCTTAATAGATAGACAGACGGACAACAAAGTTATCATATAAGAGTTCTGTTTTCTCTTTTTGAGGTATAGAACCCTCAAATAGGATGATGGCGATTTATACAATATACATATATTCTGTAGCGAATATTATTGAAGTTACATGTCATTGGATATTTTATTAGTTTATTTGTACCTTAAAGTTTCATAACATTACTTTAACTTTATCTTTAACAAATTTAAGAATAATGACTATATTCAATTAGGATAAGTGCTTGGTCCAGACATCATGGAACTTTTCTTTTTACCATTATTAATTCGACAATGATATTGATCGAATAGAAGGATATAAACCAAAGAAACAAAATAAGTAGATATTATGTATATTATCAATATTAAGTAATATAAGGAATTATAATAAATTTATAGTATTATTGCAACATATTAAAACTCCGTATTATTATAAATATTAAACATCGGTCGCAAGAAATTTAAGAATATTGAATAAATAGTGTTTTTTCTTGTTAAATTATTTTTTTTAAGGGTTCCGTACCAAAAGGGTAAAACAGTACCCTATAACTAAGACTCCGCTGGCCGTCCTTCAGTCTGTCACCAGGTATAATCTCAGATGATATACGAGGGGCGTTGTATGTATTCTCGGTATCGGCATGAAAAACCATACAAATTAATCCAAAAATATTTTCATTTTTCAATATAGTCCCCCATAACTTCAATACATTTGTTACATCGTGATATTAACTTGTCGATTCCCCTTTATAAAAAAATACTTTCCTCTCTGCCTGAAAAAATCACCTTTATTGCCGCCTTCAGCTCTTAACCATCGATAAATTGTTTCCCACAAAGGTATTTTTTTAGATTTGAGACAAATAACGATCACTTGATGTCAAATCTACACTATATATAGGGTTGCTATATAATTGTTTTAAAGTCACAATCGTGAACAGCGGCCTTGGAAACACGCGCCGTGTGAAACAGGGTGTTGTCGTGGAGAAGCAACACACCGTCGGCCAATTGATCTTGTCTCTTCTCTTTAATTGCTTCCCTTAAATAAGGTAAAGTTAAAGCCTAGGATTTTGCGTTTATAATGTCATCTTTATTTTTATGTTTAAACAATAAAATTCCTTTGGGTCTGTACCCTAGTGAAACAAAGTGATATGGGAGTGAAAGTAGGTGACTTGAATGTGAATTGCATACTGTACGCAGATGATGTAGTGCTCAATGCATCATCAGAATGCGAGTTACAGGTATTGGTCTCCACTTTGAAAGAAAGATGTGAAAATCTTAGCCTTGGTCTTAGCCTGAATACGAATAAAACACAGGTTCTGGTTTTTGAATGAATGTAAGATCAGTGTATAATAAATGGTAAGATATTAGAACAAGTGAATGAAATGGTACACTTGGGAAGTATGTTCAGTAGAGATGGAAGATACGAGATGGCGATGGAAAGGCGTATTGCTGCCGATAACAAAGTTAACGGAACCTTAGCTGCATTGATGAGACGGCAAAACGTCAGCACAGCTGCGCATTTGGCCGTACACAATCCAGTTTTGGTACCGACTCTGTTATACGGCAGCGAAACGTGGGTATTACAGAAGAAGAATGAAAGAAAGATGAATGCTGTGGAGATGCGATCTCTTCGTAGGATATGCGGAGTCAGCTTAGTTGATTGAATCCGCAATGAAAAGGTACACGGAATGGCAAGTACTAGCGAGGATGTCACAGTGAGAATGAAGAACATGCTCAGCTAGTTTGGGCACGTCGAACGAATGAGAATGAGGACCCCCCGGAGGGCATGTGCGAAGAGGTTGATGACAGTGGACGAGGCGAAAGAGGTATGTAGGGACCATAGCGTTTGACGCTCTCTCTGACTACCCCGTTTAGGATAAAGCGTGAAGCTATTAGTTGTAGTAATAGTCGTCTGTACCCTTACAGTGCTATTGCATGGACTCATGTTTACTTTCAGCGTCATAGTGATGAGCCCACGTTTCATCTACAGTAATATTTTTCGAAAATACTCAGAGAATTTTCACCAAAGAGCTCTCAAAAATCGCTAAAACACTCGACTCGCATTTGTTTCTATGGCGCTGTGAGCATTCGCGGGACTCACAGTTCACTGATTTTTAAGAGATTAAGACAGTCATAAAGAACAGTGTGTATGGTACTGATAGAAAGGTAAGTCATCCTTACTGTAATTTTAACCTTCCTTTAGGCATCTTCAAGCATAATTTTCTCAACTTTTTGATATTTCCATCCAAAAAAGTAGCCGGGCCGTCCGAATGAGGGTCGTCTGCAAAGCTGAGAGCATTACCTCTTTTGAAGGCACTTGACCACTTTTTAGAAGTAGATAATGAAGGTGAAGGTTCTTGATAAGTAGCCACCATTAGCTTATCATTGCTTTTTTATTTCTTCTTTGTTTATTAAGGAATTTAAGCACAGCGCAGTGTTCAATTTTCTTCAACATTGTTGCGTCAGTCTTTTTACTTATCGTTAACAAATGATGAGATCGTCTCATTAACGAAATAATTAGTTTAAATAGGAATATACTTAATAAATCATATCGGTACCGAGAATGCATTGAACGCCCCTCGTATTTTCGTTACCGCTATAACAACAAATGCTTAAACAGAATAAAATAAACATTTAAGAGGGGCTCCTATACAATAGACATTGCTGTTTTTACCTATAAAGGTACGTTTTTAATGGAACCTTTAGTGTGCGAGTCCGACTCGATCTTGGCCGGTTTTCTGTAATAAATCTTTTTTTCATCGGACTCAATTTAGGGTAATTAATATTTAAAATTTAGCAAAAAAATTTAAAAGATATAAAACTATATATTTTGTTATATTTACGATTTTTTATTATTTGTTGAATATTGAATGAAATGAAAATTAATTTTTAAACAAATCTCATAATTCCAACGTGAGTAAGAACTAGGAAGAGATTTTCAATAGCTTTTAAAGTTCATTCCTAATTTGATTACATGATTGCAGACAATAGCAAGATGATGGACAATAATGATAGTGTCATGTTTCTTAGATTTAATCGTGCGTTATTCTACTTGTATTTTTTTCAATAATAATAAATAGTTTGATTGGTTAATGTTAAATACTTTTTATAAATTTGTAATAATCACTATCACTATGTCAAATAAATCTCTTAGAAAATACCTGTTTTCACCAAAACTTGCTTTTTTCAACGGATGTGTTGAAAGTTAAACTAATGAAGGTATCTGTTGTGTTACGAAGCGATGCGATAACGGCTATAAATTGTGGTTTTGTAACGACATTTTAACTTTTTGAATAATGAGTACTATTGAGACACAAACACCATACAGGTGGAGTGCTTGAATAATATTCGATGTTGTTGTTAAACAATAGAAATCATTTCATCAATTAGTTACGACGATTTATGGAAAATGTTATAATTGTATTTTATTACATATAACTTGTAAATTTCGTTGAAAATCTTTGTTTATCGGATATTATGTTTGTTTTAGTCAAGTTATTAATGTGAAAAGTTTATACGCATGGTTTTTAATAGATAAAACTATAAATATATTACGCTGCGAGGTTTGATGCCCACGGGAGTGCGAAATATTTTATATTTTCATTTCCCTGTTTTAGTAATGAGACAAAGCGCGGCGTTGAGTCGATGTTCAACACGCAATGCCTCAAGAATTCGTCGGAAAGTGGAGAATGAAACTGTCTTCTCAGGTTCCCTCTGCTGCTGTGCGGGATTCAGTGTGAATATAAAAAAAAATGTTAAAAGAAAAATATTATGTAATTTTTCTTTTAAAAAAATACGAATAAAAGACAAAGGGTTTTCTGTAAACTTTTGTAAAATACTTTATGTTAATATAAATCCAATTATTATTAATTATTTACAGTTATGTTTTCGATATTACTTAAAGGTTAATTTGGTATTTAAAAAAATGCTTTAAAAGGAATTTTATGATAAGTTTAGACGTTAGGCAGAAGCTACCAGATATTTACTACTAAACGGAATAGGTTTTTGGCTGGCTAGAATCACATCAATTGTAGTCTACAAATTTCTCATATTTTTCATGCTATACAAACGCAAAAGGTAATTTTCAAATTTGTCAAAATGTTCATGAAACATCATATTAAAGAAACATAGAGCTTTTGAGCTAGAACATTTGTGGTAAACTAATGAATTGACATTGTTAACAATGTCCAGAAATGTTAAAGGTTACAAACACAGAGGTGGGGACGCGACGCGCGAGATGCTGTCTTGTATTGGAGATGCTACAACACAAAGACCCGCGAGTGGTGACGGCCGCGACCCACAATCTGACGTGACGTAACAGTGGTGTGTTCGCCGCAGTGACGTGACAGTGACGTGACCAGAGACTCCTATAACATGTGGGTCTGCGTTCTTGCCGTCACATGCCTCGGTGAGTTGTTCTTATTTGTTTCTATTTAATTATTTATCTATCTATAAATAAACAGATAAATTATAATTGAATATAAATTTGAAAGTCCGGCAAGTGTATTTAGATTTTTTTTGATGAGTTACATACAAACTATTCTTACTAAAACATCTGTGTACAAATGATAATAAATTCCAAATATTATTTTCAATTCATAAATCACAAGACATTCCGATCTCCACTTTCAGTCCTAATTAATGAAATTAATATAATTTACAGATTTACAGAATTTAGAAAAAAAGCCTTTGATAAAAATTCCAAATAATTCTGATAAAATCACGTTTGGACTCTTCAAAATTTTAATATTAAAATTATGTAAATTTTAATCGACCAAAATATCCGAGGACAAAACTTTTTTTGGTAATAACGACGTTGTTTATTGATTTTTGTTTTGAAAACTTGCTTTTAAATATTTTGTGGGTTAGATATATAGAAAAATATTTTTTGAATTCAATATTATTAGTCCAAAAGGGTCTACTATTAACATTATTTAATATAAATTAAATATAATTTTTGGAATAATGCTTCAAAGACGTACTTACCTTGTAAATACAGATTTCGCTGTTAGCTGCGTTTTACGTTTCACCCTAAATTAATTCATAATTTAGTTTAAAATTATGTTTTTTATGGCAACTCTAAGTTCCGCAAGTATTCATTGTGACATGCTTTAGACTTTTAGATAATAGCACCGTAACCGTCTCATATAAGTGACTAGATATTATATCAAAATTCTTATAATAGATGTACAAAAATACTTATAATTCATAAGATAATTTTTATTTAAACATAAACATAGACCATATTAACAAAAAACAATCAATTCTTAGAAATTGAATTGTTTATTTATTCAGATTCACCAGTGAATATATTGAATAAATTTTACAATAATAGTTTGCTTGGTTCTAAAGGCACACCTTTTTAATAATATTGTACTTATTGTACCAAATAGGTAACCCATATTGAGACCTTTTGCACTTAATAATAGGAAAACTTTCGATGTGGATAAGTTATATGCTTATATAGAGTATTGAGTCCTAAAAATATAAAAAAATTCTTAATCAGACTTCTGTTTCATATAAATCAATTAAAGAGGCATAACATAACAGCTTGTATCCAATTGAAAATTATATTTACTTAGTTACCGATCTATTATAATTATGTTAATAAATATATACGAGTCATTCATGTATGATAAGTGATTGAGTTTTTTGTGAGTTCTTTTTAGTGGTAGAAAGGTCAACAGTGGTGTAGAGGCGGATGCTGCGGCTTAATGTCAACGATGTGACCACAAGGTTAAGGAATATCTATACAAATTTATGATCACTAAATTTTAAACCAACGTTTTATGACAGATGATTTTATTGTACGATTCTCAATATGCTATGTTATTAATTAAATTTAAACGAGTTATATATTATAATAAAGTTGATAAAGTTTCCATATTATAAAAATGTCATTAAAATGTTATATATGGCTTTTTAATATGTTTATAGTAACATTAAACGACGCCACTGCATTGATTCCCCGATACAAGAATTTTTGATTTCTCAACTTTACAATAGTCTAGCGACTCGGGCGTGATTTCATTCGTTTAAAGTTATAATTATATCATAGCCAAATTATACAAAATCTTTAAATGAATTGTGGTCTATGTATGATTCTGGTGTATAGGCTATGTTACTGTAACACTAAATTACATCTACATTCGTATTAGTGTGTTAGCGTAGAACTGGAACAAACATCTATCCTCACAAATTTGTAATTTTAGTAGGATTAAAATTTACCTGTGGAAATAAGTAAGAGATGTGTACACAATTACATACAGTTAAGTTGTAAAGAACGTTTAACCGTTCGAAGAACGTTCAACCAAATAAACTGTTATTATATATATAAATATTAACATAGATAAATGTCGATGACAATAATTCCGTTTTTATAAAAATACATGTAGATTATATTAATTGACATGTTGCTCGCATATTATTTATGGGTAGGTATACATTTAGCTACTAGTAGTCAGGGAGACCATAACATTTAGCAACAATAGCTTTCAACCACCTGGGACCCACTTATAAAATCATTGAAGTCTCAAACCCACCATACCAGAGGGCAAGATACTATCAGCTCATTGTGCAAGAATCCAGGGCGCGCGCGAGNATCCGGTTAAAATAGTTTCATTTAAAATGTGTAATAATCGTGAAAATCAAAAAACTTATTAGGGAGACCATAATGTTGCTCCACTTTTTCCTTGACCTTGACATTTTATAGTGATAGTTATAGTTTTCATCAGAGCAGGTAAATATAAATAATTAAATGTTATCAGCGTGAAGCTGTATATAATTAACCCCATAGCCCACTCGAACATACTCTCATCATACTAACGACAATGATAAATAAATAAGTCAGCTTTATCCCGCACACAGCAGGTTAGACAGAGGGAATCTAGTGTTAAGACACTTCGTTTCTTCCACTTTCTGCCGAAGGTGTAGAGTACCGAGAATGATGATGTAAACAATAATATGCACGTATTGCCTGCTACTATAATATGTATACAAATGTTATTGAATTTATTGTAAGTAGGAGTGGCGTCGGTGTCAGCAGAAGCTTCCCTGGACCCAGTGCAGGCGGCGGAGTCGGACCATCCCACGGCGGTGCGTGTGCGGCGCGCGCCCTACAACCAGCTACTGCAAGTACTGTCAGGTCCGTGACTTTTAATCTCTATTTTTAATAAAAGGATGGAAAAGTCAATTCTGTACATGAAAGATATAAAAAATATATAAAAATTAAATAGAAGCTAAAAAACCACTCAGCAGAATTCTTGCCTGTCTGTCTGTCTATCTGTCTGTTTGTTAAAAAATAACCTGACAGAAATAGATTAATTTTAGTATGGTGATAGCCTAGTGTCTAGAGATACATTTTTTTTGAGTTTCATCCCGGTTTTCATTATATAAAGAAACTCCTAAAACCGAAATATACAAATTACTTAAAATACCGATAAAATACATTTAATCTAATCTACCATAAATATTATTTTAACCGTCAACATCGGTGACATTAAAAAATAAAAAAAGTACCTATTACAACAAAAAGTAAATGTATTTGGAAAGAAAATTCTGATCGTGGAGTTCATAGTTTATAAAAGTTCATAGCTTAGATCAGTGATTCTCAAGCTTTTTTTTGTTGCGGCACATATTTAACGATTTCAAAATTTGGCGGCACAGAAAGAGAAATTATTTACTACAACACACTGCATAAATAGTTTATGAGAAAAATTTTAAATATACGATTTTATTTTTTTGTGGATTTAAATATATATTCATGTTAAAAATATTTTTCTTTTTAAATGATATAATTTAATTATATTAACATTATTATATATTTGCAAAATTTGGCGGCACACAAAAGTGCCGCGGCACAGTGGTTGAGAATCACTGGCTTAGATGATGTGGTGATGTAAATACATTTTAATCATTAATACTTGTGTATGTTACATTAATTTATAGTAGATTAACTTTCTCAAGAGCGTATTTAAAAGATATATTAAATAATCATGGTAAGAAAGTATCAAATATATTATATGAGATATAAATGTGGGAACAGAGTCAGTATCTTAGTACAGAGTAAATTTTTAAGGAATATAATTATGTATTATAGTAAAAGTATATAAAGAATGTGTCATTCCTCAATAGAATATATTATTCTATATTGTGTCATAAAAAACAGCTTTAAACATTGCATATTGAGATATCCTCCTGTAGTATTACTATTTTTCAATTACTGTCAGCAGTGCAATGTCGATGCTAATGAGCTATTATAGTGTAATTTTGAACTTTTTGAATATTTTTCCGCCGATAAGACAATTAGCTGGTGAAAGATATAGACTATTTTTTAATTTGAAAAATATAATATATTATTATGAAAATGTTGTAGTTTTTCAAAAGGTATAAGAATCAAAAAATTGTCATAAAATAAGATTTCTTTTCATGTGTTTTAATAACTATATATATCTCTGTTCTGTATTAGTATCTATAAAACAAAAATATTAAACATACTCAATTATTAAGTATTAGAGGCCAACGTGGCGCAGGGGCACAAGGGTATGACTGTAACGCGACGTTGTGGGTTCGATCCTCACTGGGAGGAATGATTTATTATTTATTAATATTTTCATTCCTTCGCTCTGGCACCAAAGCAAAAGCCGGACTCAACGCCGGAGTTGCACCACTCAACACGCCATGCGTCGAAAAATTCGCCGGAAAGTGGGGAACCAAATGTTTTAGCACGATATTCCCTCTGCCTACACTTTATGAGCGGAATAAATTAAATCTGATTTTAATTTTTTTATTAATAAACCGATTGAAATAAAACTACTTATGTGTATTTAAATATTATTACTTATTCTTTTATATACAGCTTCACGCTACAGACTCAGTGTGTGTAGCGGGTACTGAGTATGTACAGCTAGGCTAGGGTAGGCAGAGGGAACCTAGTGGTAAGACACTCCGTCCACCTTTTTCCGCCGAATTCTGGAGGCATTGTGTGTTGAGGTGGAGGAACTCGACGCCGCGCTTTGCCTAGCCACAAGATCAAAAAAATTAAAATATTAATTTATCAACCAGTCGCGTTTACAGTCACACACTTGTACCCTGAAAATTGGAATAACATATGTAGGTAATTTAAATTTAAGTTGTAGTAAATAATAATATACATAATACTCAAGACACATATAATAAAAATATATAGAATATCATAAAGATCCTTTGCGTGTCCTCGATATTATAATAGCGAAGATAACAATCTAGCAAAAACTAATGAATTTTATATTAGGAAACAACATTTATATGCATATATTTTAACCGATTTCTGTCAAAAAAGAAGGTTATCAATTCGACTTAACGTATTTTTTTTATGTTTGTTACCTCAGTATTTAGTTAGGTCCATTTCTGTCTATGTTGTCCATGAAAAAATCACATAAGTCTTAAGTATGTGCGCAAGAAATAGACGAATTACTCAATATTTCGCCAAACGATTTCGATGATTCTTTTTTATTGAAAAGAATACATTTCATGGGTAGGTGGATGAATTTGGTTAGGTTGTGATTATAAGATCCAGTTTAAGTCAGTTGCTTTTGTTAAAAAATATTTTTATATTTTTTGTCGTATTATAAGTAATCATAATTGTTTTATATACTTGAGGCCGGTCGTGGCGCAGCGGCACGAGGTGTGACTGCAAAATCGACTGGTTGTGGGTTCGATCCCCACTCGAGGAGATGAAATATTTACTTAAATTTATATTTCCATTTCTTCGCTCTGGTGTCGAGGTTAAGCGCGGCGTGGAGTTCTGCCCCTCAACACGCAATGCCTCCAGAATTCGGCAGAAAGTGGGGAACAGAGTGTCTTAACACTAGGTTCCCTCTGTCTACTCTGCTGTGTGCGGGATACAGCGTGAAGCTGATTTGATTGATAATTGTTTCTCTAGCGTTAGGATTGCAAGCCCAGGAGGACGAAGATCACTCACCCGGTCTACAGTCCTCGAGGAGCGGCGTCAGCGAATGGCCCTTTCAAGGATACCCATTTGATTTAGGTAGTAAAATTAAACAATAAAATAAAAAATATATTATTAAAATACATTATATATTATCGGTCAAAATATGTTCCGTAGGAAATTCAAGATCACGTACTTCTATTCTACCGATCATAGTTCTGCCAGTTTTGAGTTCTCCGCCGTCCACGCGTCCTCTACTACGAACAGGTAGGGTTTTAGTAGTAAGTGTTATTTAAGCGTGACTTTACATTTATTAAATTTGGTGAAAAAATTCGCCTTTATTTATTTCAGAATGTGATATTAATCCTAATAACAAGATCAATATCGGCAACAAAGATAATAACTACGACGATAATTACAATGGGCCAAGTGAGCGACCGCTAAGACCCCGTCCTTCTAGACCGGGTCCCTCATCCAAGAGGCCGGTGAGCCGGGGACGTCGGCCCACGACCCCACCGCGGCCAGAGAATAGGTTCAGGGATAGTGACTATGATCAGATTTCTTCAGAACGTCCAAGTCAGAAAGAACAGCACCAAAGACCACAATATCCATCTTATGTTCGAGTAGAACAACTCGATGAATCTGCAACTAGCCCGCCTATTGATAAGACCAGTAAGTACTATGTAATTTTTGCAATATATATATTTCTTGTATATCGCTTTCTTTTCCGCTGGAATACAAGATATAATAGGCAATTACTATTATATCTTCTATTCCTGCAAATATATGTAAGTGACAAAATTTTGGTTTTCCTCAAACTAAACTATTTTTTGTTTTCTACTGAACCAAATTTTAGTTTCTTACAAAAATAATATTTTTGTAGTATCATCTCGAGAGTTGCTGGAAAAGTTCCGTGCACAATTACCTGATGCACCAGGACTACCGCCCGCACTGTTAGCGGAAAATGACATTAGCGAGCGAGTGCCAATGCTTGAGGATGTTGATGGTTCTGAAGCGGAGACCCGCATAGATGTACCGGGCATTTCACTTCTACAGCAAACTAGTTCAACAAAAACAAGTACCCAGTTTCAATCGTCTATATTTGGAGCTTTTGTCGGTACATCTTCGAGGAACCGCGAGCCCTCGCGTCCTCGTTTTGATCGGTCACTGTTACTGAGAGGCGAGCTCACTGTCCCGCGAGCGGATTACACTGAAACATATACCGCATGGTGAAATAACATTTTTTTAATAAATATTTTACTTTCCGAAAAGGTTTTTTCTCCCGCCGCATAAGTTGACACTCAAACGGCTCGTCAACAAGTTGTATCTTAAAGTGCTTAATAAAAAAAAAAGAAAATTATCACAATAATTGTCGTAATGAACATCTGCAAATAATCTATTAAATGGACTTTAATTTATTGTCTATTGTTAAGGTTCTTGTGAATGCTAGTGATGTATACAAATATATGTAGTTAAAATATAGTTAACTGTTGATTTTTAAATTCAGGTGGGATGCTAAATCAGGAGCCTCGCGAGTAGATTTCTACGGCGGTTCTACTTCTACGTACCGTACAATGATGCCTGATGGAAGCATACATCGAGTTGAGGCAAGTCTATTTTATACTATACTTACGTATGTACTAATAGCAAATTTGAATTAAAAACGTAAAATCTTGTTTTTTCCCAAAATCATAGAAATTACATTTCACAGCGTTATGTTCTGCATACTTTCGGCCCGGCAGTGGATTATATGTCAGTCAGTAACGGGAACACTTTTGTATTCATAATATGTAGTATCTATGTATGTATGTCTAAATATTTTCATAGTTTTGTAGTAATCGATGTATATAAAACATTCTTATATTTCAGATGCGTGTAGATCGCTCTGGAGACGGAGAAGTTCGTCGCTGCGGTAAAGCTATTTCGCAAACAAACCAGCCAAATGATCGAGCTGTCCCAGCGCTGCCTGACATAGGATTGTTTTCATTTGTTGGTAAAGTATAATAGATTTTTAAAAGTGATTTTTTAATGAAAGTTATAAGAATTTAGTTCATTTATCTTATATGCATGGTTAGATTAACGGCCTTACGGTTTATCTAGAACTAATTAACTTATTATTAGGTCTTTCTGTAGGCAGAGCTCTGTGGGTAAAAGCGTAAATCTATTTCTTCCTATTGGACGCTATTTAATTGCGCCACGACTACCTCAAATAATATTAAAATAGTGGTATATATTACCCCATGCAGGCTACGAGCAAGCGGAATCGGGTCGCGTGGAGCGGTGGCGGCACACGGTGAGCGTGGAGGGCGCGGAGGCGCTCACACTGCGGCACGACCTGCTTTTGCAACGAGGGCCAAACGATCAAGCACGACCGCTGCAGTATACTAACCTTCTTTTTAACTTAACTTTACTAACTTAGATTCACGCTTTATCTCTAGCGGGGAAGTCAGAGAGAACGGAACCCTACATATACTCTCATACATATACACATACTCTCAAAGGCTCTACATACCTTTTTCAACTCGTCCACTGTCACCAACCTTTTCTTGCCCTCCGGGGGGTCCTCATGCTTTTTACGTGACCTTCCTCCAGTATTTTTGATATTCTGTTTTAGAAGGTCAGCCGAGGTCTCCCACTACCTCTCTTACCACTCATTTTTCCACCATAAATCTTTTTTGCCATTCTTTTATCACTCATTCGTTCAATGTGCCCAAATCAGCTGAGCACGTTATTCTTCATTCTCACCGTGACATCCTCGCTAGTACCTAATATTCTGTGTATCTCTTTATCGTGGGTTCGATCAGCTAAGCTGACCCCGCATATCCTACGAAGAGATCGCATCTCCACGGCATTCATCTTTCTTTCATTCTTCTTCTGTAATACTGCCGTATAACAACGTCGGTACCAACACTGCATTGTGTACGGTCAAACACACCGTTGTTCTGATTGATCTTGCTATTGATTGACACTGATCTTGCATTCCGTCCTTCTAATATCACTTTCATCATTTTAATTAATATAATATATACTACAATTAATGTCAAATCGTGAATGATAAACACACATAATATACGAATATCATATAATATAGATTAATTTAATGTTGTGGTTCCAGATACACAGTGAATGTGGATAGCTCAGTGCTGGGCCCCAACTGCGACGGCTACGAGCACCGCTACTTCAATGTGCGCGAACATTCTAATGGAGTCGACTTTTTCTCACCAAATATTGGTACATTCTAAAATTCTGCTAAAAATGATCCTAGATCCAAATGTTACGTACTATTCGGGATGATGATAAATTCTGGAGGCATTTAAGTGGTGGAAATCAATGTCTCGCTTTGCTTCGTTAGCAGACCCAGAATATGAACACCTTTTGTTAAAATATATAATCGAATAGAATTTATTAAAGTCTATTTAGTGTTTAATTTGAATGAATGAATAATACGAGCATAAGTCACATTATTATTGTTTTTAAAATAATTGTTTTTATGATGAATTATGAGGTTAAGCATGAAGTGTGACTGAAAACGCGGCTGGTTGTGGGTTCGATGAGGATTTTATATAGTTATATAAATTTATATTTTCATTCCTTCGCTCTGGTGTCGAGGCAAACCGCGGTGTTAAGTTCCACCTCTCAGCATGCGGGATACAGCGTGAAGCTGATTTAATTTAGTTTTTTTTATAATGATTGATGAGTTTGGTGTTTGATCAATATTGTGGTTACTTGCAGACGATATGTGTGACTCGATGGAAACGTTGAACGCTTCCAATGCGGACGATCTCGCCCGTCTCGAGCCACTGCGCGAGTTCACTATGTCGCACCGTGACTTGCGATATGATGAAGCACTACAAAGGTCTGCTTTCTTACTCTTGTTGTAATAAAACAAAATATGTACTGTATTTGAAGTTAAAATTTTATATCAGGTAGCTATGGAATATGCTGAAAAAAAAACCAGACAAATTATTAAAATACTTTCATTAAAAATTATAATTTTTTTCATTAAGAACTTATAACTGGAATGTTGGCTGCCTGCTCAAAGTAGGACAGCAAATGTTATTATTACTGTAAAATTATTTCTTACAACAATTAAAGAAATTATTTATAAACGTCAAATTTACTTGCTTTTTTACAGATTTAAGCTGGAATATAATCGACAATACATCGACAACATTGAAGAGGCGCTGAGGAAAAATTTACTAATCCAACATATTCGATTCATACAATCTGGTAATCGTGAAGGAGCTACATTCGAGTTGGGCGTCAACTTCCTCGGCGACCGCCTCAACGATGAGCTCCAGGAGTTGCTTGGAGTGCGGCCATCTCCAGAAAATACAAGGGCGGAGCAGTTCCCGCACCCGCGAGGGTCTCTACAGTCCGAAGAGATGAGGCTACCCAACAGGTTCGACTGGCGACCTCGAGGAGCTGTCTCACCTGTGAGATGTGGGTACATTTTTTTAGGTTCTTTCATTGATTGTATATGTATATAAATAGTAGGGTCGGTAGAATTTAACACATACCGTTTCGCATTTTCCACTAAATTTCTTGGGACATTGTATGTTGAGTCAGAATCATAGCGGAATTTAAGATCACTCTTTTTCTATTTACAAAAACGAAAATTTATTCATTCTCCCGAACTCAAGACAGCGTTTAGTCATAGGTCTATGGTCTGCGTTTAGTCAGGTCTATGTTGATGCTATGAAAATGTGCATATTTCCTTTAATAGATATCTATTATATACATCAAAAGTAAAAGTTATTTTCTTTAAATTATCCAGATTAACAATGTTTCCTAAATTAAGTGATTTTTAGCATCAATAATTTCGTTAATTCTTAAATTATGTTTACTTTGAAATTGCTTAAATATAATATTATTTTCTAATTTTTACTTTTTGGTTAAATTTGTATATGTAGGTTTAGTTCTAAAATTTGTTCTTGTTTTTTCTCAATGTTTACATTATATATTTCTGCAGATCAAGGGTCATGCTCGTCTTGCTGGGCGTTCGCAGTCGCCGGAGCCGTTGAGGGGGCGCTCTTTATACGTACTCGTAGTCTTATACCGTTGTCCGAGAAATGTCTTGTTGATTGCGCCCACCCGTAAGTAGCTAAATATAGAACATAGAGAGTTTTAGATTCAGCTTGTATTTCGCATCGAGTGGGATAATCAGACGGAAAATAGTATAAAAATAAATTATCCTCTCGCACCACCCAAATTTATGAAAAATTGTAAGTTAAGGAAATTACATAATTTATTCTCCTGGGTGAGAATCGACCTCACAACTGTCGCGTTCATAGACGATGGCATGCCGCTGCGCCACGATGGCCTTTATAGATTTATAATATTAAAATATATAACATTACTTTTTACAGGTTTGGAGGCAACGGTTGTAAAGGCACTTGGCCAAGTCACGCGTATGACTATGTTCAGAACCGTGGGCTACCAGCACTCGATGAGTACCCACCTTATAAAGAAAAGGTAAAAGATTGTTAATCAATAAACTTATGTGCTTAATGCGTATTTCTTGTAATGAACGTCCATGATGATACATGACATTCTTAGGCTCGCTATATTATTTTGTATAATATGCAAGTATTCTACTATCTAAGAAATCTAAGAAGAATAAAAGAAAGATGAATGTAAATGCGATCTCTTCGTAGGATATGCGGAGTCAGCTTAGCTGATCGAATTCGCAACAAAGAGATACACAGAATGCCAGGTACTAGCGAGGATGTCACGGTGAGAATAATGAAGAACGATGCTCAGCTGGTTTGGGAACGATGAGAGAATGAGTGATGAAAGAATGGCTAGAAAGATTTATAATGGGAAAGTGAGCGGTAAGAAAACATAGTATCAAAGATACTGGAGGAAGGTCAAGTAAAAAGCATGAGAACCTCCCGGAGGACACTTATAAAGGTTGATGACAGTGGACGAGGCGAAAGGGGTATGTAGAGACCGTAGCGTTTGGCGCTCCGTTCTCCCTGACTACCTCGCAAAGGATATAGCGTGAAGCTAAGTTAAGTTCTACTATCTGCTAGTACCAGTAAATTATTCCAAAATGAAAATACTAATAAATGTCACATACATTGGTCGAAAATGGTAACATAGTAGGACAAACCACACATTCTATTGTATTCATTACAACTAATTTTAAACAAAAGGATCGATTCAAAACTCTACGTAGAGGAAAAACCAATAATTTCTATAAACCATAAATTTTTTTTAAACATTTTTAAAGATATATTCCACACTTCGGAAAAAAATACTCTTTTACAAGACCTATAATCGTTTGAACGTGACGAGGTCAAATTTGCTATCTTCAAATTTTTATACGTTTTCTAAACACTATTGATTCGACTATTGATGTTATTTATAAGTATTCCTAACATTATTTTTTTTTGCAATGTTTGTATAGATTATAATGAAGATGACATATTATTTTTACAGGTAGAGAAATGTGCAGAAGAAACAGTGCCTCCAATCACACGTATCAGCGGTTACGTTAACGTTACGGCAAATAGTGTTGCCGCTCTTAAGGTAAGAACTACAAATATTTACTTACTTAGCGTCACGCTTGTATTCCTCGCGAAGTAGCCAGATAGATAATACAACTAATATTACCAGTAAATAGCAACCGACTAATGATAGCTACGTTAAGATTGGTTATAATTATGCCAACACACATCCTAAACGACATAATATATCATTGTGAGCTAACTCGCAGAGCTCAACGCCTCGCTTATAATGACAAGAATCAAAGAAAAAAAGATAATATTTGTTAACGCAAGATGTATTTGTAGTCGTAAAAAAGTAATTAAAGAACACAAAAAATTATAAAGAGAACAATAATTTAGAAGAAGTCAAAGTTGTGATAAAAGTTTTATGAGATTGTCAGAAAAAATATTTGTTTTTTGTTTTATACTTTTATTAAAACCATTAATCTGTATATTCATAATAATTATTTGGATTTCTTCGCTCTGGTGTCGAGGCAAAGCGTGGCGTTGAGTTCCGCCACTCAACTTGCAATGCCTCCAGAATTCGGCAGAAAATGGGGATCGAAATTGTTTTAACACCAGATTGCCTACCTTGCTATGTGGGATACAGTGTGAAGCTAAAAAATCTTATCAGTATATTATATTAAAATACGATTTCAGTCGAAATTAATTTAAGTTAAATTTGTGTTCTAGGTGGCAATACGGCGTCACGCACCGTCTGTTGTCATTGTCGATGCAAAAGCTAAAAGCTTTGTTTTCTACAAAAAGGGCGTGTTATACGACGATCGATGGTGAGTTTGTGAATTGTTGTGAATCTTTACGTTATATCACGCAAATAGCAGGTTAGGCAGAGGGAACATCGGAACCTACATTCAATCTGGATAATTTTGATTCTTCACGTAACATTGACAGGACCTCGAACTAGTTTTAATAATTCTTCCGTATAATACATGGTATTGCCTATTATTATTTAATATGTTTATTTTAATTAATAAACTTTACTTTTAAAAACGAAAAGAAATGTAAGACTCAGCACAAGGAAAACGTGTGCTAGTCGCAGTATTGTTTATAGATTTTAAAAAGACGTTTGACACTTTGGATCATTTATCTCTTCTTAAATCATTTAGCATGTATCCCGATACATGGATTTTTCTTGGGATGGTATAGGAATTATTTGACAATATGGACTTTTGCTGTAAAAATAAATAGTAATTATAGTAACCAAAAAACTATGAGATATAGAGTTGCTCAAGGATCTGTAACGGATCCAATGTGCTACATCATCCACGTAAACAGCTTAGTGTCAGTCATAAAGAGATGGCCTTTATGTTCTATGATGATACATGTATTCTATATGCAGCAAATGATCACTACACAATTCATACAAATATACAAATAGATTTTGATAACATTACGAAATGGTCACACGATTATGAAATTATACTTAATACTAATAAAATAAAATTACTATGCATAAGTTCAAATTATAAGCGATATAATAGAAATATAAAAGTCAAAAGACACTCTTATGATTGTCTGAAATTTCTCTGATTGAAATATTTAGGAATATTTTTTAGATAATTCTTTTAATTGGGAAATCAAGTCTCTAGTGTTTGTAATAAACTAAGAATTATATTAGCTAATTTTAAGAAGTTATTCTATTTCTAAGTACGTTCTTTATATATATATATATCATATATATCATAGTCATATATATCATATATGTTTATTATATCATAGTCTGGTGGAATCTGTGGTGTCATATGGACTTGAATGTTACAGTCTTACATTTTACACTTACATATACAAAATCAAAGATTTACAAGGAATATTTCTAAAAAATCTTATTAGTAAAATCTTTGCCAAGGAGGAAATAGATAATGACTTCTTGTTTGAAAAATGTAAGTTAATTAATAACATATTTTATCGTTTATTCAGTGCAAAAGGACCCAAAAAGCTGAATCACGCAGTGCTGGCGGTAGGCTGGGGTGAAAGGAAGGGGGAACCTTACTTTACTCTCAAGAACTCGTGGTCCGAGGCGTGGGGTGAGCGTGGGTACATCCGCGTGCAGGCGCGAGCTAACACCTGTGGAGTTCTAGCCAAGCCTTCCTACCCTCGTCTTGAGGATGACGATGTATTGCGCGCTCCTCATCGTGAACGCTCGCGGGTGCGGCCACGAGAAGTTGAAGATTACTACGACGAACCTCAGTGATATAAGCTATACTTAAGCTATAGATATTATATATACTTGTCTATCTAGTTCTCGTTAATTGTGGCAACAAAAAAAATATTAAATTATAATATATAGTCATTAATTATATTTCTACATTATGTACGAATATATTTTAGGAATATATAAGTATTTTTATAAAGGATAATTAATAGCATTTTACTAAATAGTAATTCTTATTAATTCGTGTTGTACTATTGTAGAATCACCAATACTTTTAACATGACTGAAAAAATGTATAAAAAATAAAAATAACATGAAAATATTTTTCTTTGTATATATTTTGGTATCCGACATTTTAATCACCCACACAAACAAGTAATATCTGTAAACAGTAGTGATGTTTCCGGTTCCGGTTAAAAATGAGGAACATGTTCCGGCTGTTCCATTTCGGCTTGGGAACATGTTCTAATTTTCCTTCCGGTTCAAGCTCATTTTTTTAGGGTGCCATACCTCAAAAAAACTAAAAAAAACTTTTATTACTCATTTTAGTCATATCATCACTAACTTAGTACTACAATTTTATTCAAGTAACTCTCAGAAAATTACTATTATTACACTACTAGTTAACCTACGTTATTCTGGTCTCTACTTCTACATTGGCACATATGAATTAAAGACCGAAAACTTTTCGTATTTTACTTGAAAAAGGTATTATAATATTCTATAAATTTTTTTTAGCTATATATTGATAAACGTCGATGTTGGGATGTGCTGTTTCATATTAAATATAAATGGCAATATTTTTTTTTCAAATATTTTATAATAATCAAACATAATATTTTAAATATCTTTTTTTATTTTTGTTTCATTTGTATCCCGCACATAGTACGCAGGGTACGCAGAGGGTATCTGGGAACCTACACTCCTTTCCGAGGTTTGGGCGAACAAATTAAATTTGTGGCTCAATTTTGTTTATAGGCGTAATATTTTATGTATTTTATTATTCTGTTTTATATATTTTTTTCAAAGAGGAGAGTATTGTAAGAGTATTAGATAATAATTAATATTATTCAAAAATAACATTTATAAACACGCAACTTCAGCGCACTAAATTTATTTGTTACGAATGTAATTGTGAAATTATTTTCCGCTATGGTTTTGTAACGTAAATATCAAAATTAAATATATAACAAATGAGTTCAATATTAAGCCTCGTCTCATTAGCATCGTCCCGATGCCATAGTCCACATTAGTGACCACGACGTGATAGACCACACGCCTATTTGTAGTATTAATATTATGTACATCAGTGATTTTGGTAAAATCTTCGTTTCAAAGTATTCATATAACCCACAGGGAGGTATGCAGTGGCGTAGCTGGGGGGGTGCGAGCGGTGCAGTCGCACCGGGCAATAAAAGGAAAGGGGCATCAAAGTCTACGATCAACTTTTCTAATTTTTTTTCAATCAAGAATCAAGAAATGTACAAGAAAAATAAGAGAATAATAATGAAAAATACAATCTCGCTATCATGTCAATTGACCATGAACTAGTCGCTATTATTGATTTTGAAAATGTGATTAATGACTTTGCTAGTCAAAAAGAGCGTAATGTCCGTTTTAAATTTTTGCAATATTTTTTACCAAAATCTAATGTTATAACTTATAACTTAACTTAACTTAGCTTCACGTTTTTCCCTAGTGGGGTAGTCAGAGAGAATGGAGCGCCAAACGCTACGGTCTCTACATACCTCTTTCGCCTCGTCCACTGTTATCAACCTATACATGCCCTCCGGGCATTTCTGTTTCTGTCTTCTTCATTCTCACCGTGACATCCTAGCTAGTACCTGCCATTCTGTATGTATCTCTTCATTGCGGATTCAATCAGCTAAGCGGACTCCGCATATCCTACGAAGAGATCGCATCTCCACGGCATTCATCTTTCTTTCATTCTGCTTCTGTAATACCCACGTTTCNTGTGTTCAAACGTCATGTTTGCCACAAACAAATTCCCTTTCTTGCAAATTTCCAGTATAAGCTTTCCAGCCTCATTAATTCTCTTGTCACCATATTGACCTAGGACTCCCTCGTAACCGCTTCGCGCAGTTCCGACCCATCCGTTCAAATCGCCGCATATTATTAATTTTTCATTCCTCCACCTCCCGCCGTTCCGGACATGGCGTGTTGGGTGGCGGTCCCCAACGCCGCATTCGTCGCCACTTGACACACCAGCGGGGACGCACTGGTGCGCGCCTTGGGGGGACGCCCTACCAGTGCGCTTTTGCGAGTTGCACGTGGCAAGCCTTCCATCTTGGACCCCCATTATAACTTATATATAGTTATTATAGTTTTGCAGCAATAAAAAACGATATATCTACTCTACTGATCGAAATCCGAAATTACCTTGACCATTTTAAAGGGCATCAAGTCCTAAGCCGCACCAGGCAGCAAATACCCTAGCTACGCCACTGGAGGTATGTGCTCATTGACAACAATGAAATGCTCAAGCTCAGTACTGGCTATATCAATAGTCCTTCCAGTAAATGCTCCCGGAATTTGGCGTAAATTAGGAAACGGATGTGTGTGTTAACACTAGATTCCCTGGTTCTCTTTGCCAATAGACAATGAGAACCGGGGAATCTAGTGTTAAGTTAAATATAATAATATTTCGATAATTGATTTGTGCTATTGTCGGTCATTTAGAAATATTGAAATGATTGTTTTAAAGTCAATAATATAATTTCTTTAAAATATTTATTTTCGGAACAACTAACAATAACTTATAATAATATCACATAATTTGACTGATATTCTATACAATTAAACAATATATTCTTTACCCTTCGTTTTGCACTCAATGCCAAAACTCGAAATGTAATATATTTCAATATCTAATATGTACAGCGTGACGTCGCTCACACGAGCACGGGTTGTCGCGGCGCGCGGGCGTGGTGCCGCTATAAGGGCGCAGGGGCCGCGGGGGGCAAAGCGCCCGCCAGCACGGCCAGCCGTCGCGCGTCCAGGCAAAGTCCATTGTGCCCCGCCCGCGCCGGCGAGCTCGGCTCCTCCGTCTGCACTTGTCGGTCTGTTGATGTTGACCTTTCTGCATTGTATAATTAAATAATTTAATTAAATAAAATAATGATTTTTGTAAATGTGACTTGTGAGTAAACTTTAATACATTGGTGCCGGCGAGCATCGTACCGGTAGCGTCGAGTGTGGAGAGGTCCGTGGAGGGTGTGCCGGCGGGGCGCGGCAATGGGGCGGCACCCACCAGCGCGGCGCACACGGCGCCTGGCGCCGCACCGCGCCCGTTTCGCCCGCTGCGCCACTTCGAGGGCATCAGGTTACCGCGTACGTTGCGCTCCGGCCGGATGAGGATTATGTACATCTGTAATATTTATATTATTAAACGTTTTACGTCTATATTTTAATTTAAAAATTATTATTTACTAAGAGAATAAATAATACCTTAGGTGCAAAAAGACAAGCCAGGGTGACGCTGGCGCTCAAGGAAATAGTGACTGCCATACTTGTAACTCGCAGAGGAACGTGACTTGCCGTACCGAAATATAGCGGTACAAATGCAAGCCAGATGACACACGTCGTGTACATGGTGAAGCCTGTGAGGGGAGGGATAGATAAGTAAACATAACGAGTAATAGCCGGTCATAATAGACATTTAAGGTTCAGAAATTGATTCGCAACAAAACATCATTACGCGATTATCTATACAAACTGTCTCTACGTTTTGTTTGTAAGAATAACTATTTCGGAGATATAACGGTGCAAGAAGTTGTGTTATTCATAATTAATTTTAAGTGAGTTTCTACGGTCTGTTGTTGTCCTATTGAATTAAAAGGATGAGTTTTTTTGATGCAGGTGGGAGTAAAGCTTTAACTGGTTTCAAATTAACTTCCAACCTCAGTCTGCTGGGTCTAGTTTCTTACCAAGCCACACTTGAACTTGATAATATACCTGAAATAGATATTGATGAGCAAAAGCAGAGGTTGGAGGAAGACAAACTGTACCTACTCATTTTTTATTATGAGTATTTTTTACAAATGATATATTTATCATCAAGTGATACATATATCATCGAAACTTATCTTTACGCACGTACTTTTCTTTGCTCTATATACAGAACGAGTAAAGCGAATTCCGTTTGTGATTACAGCTTGTGGAGGAGAGATATTTTCTTTAAAAACGTCTGCACACTCAACTAACACTTGTTTCTCAAACAATATCAAAACCTAAAAAATGCTGATGTCGTGTCACAGGCAGTTATTGCATGTAAAAATTTTAGTATGTAATTTTGGGATTTTCGAGAAGTTGGTAAACTTGTTGATAAATATATATTTGATTGTCGTTGAGCTTTCCCATCATTTAATTTTTTCATATCTCCAACTACAAAAGTTGTTGAAGAAGTATATTCTTAGAACTATATAATAATATGTATGTATACGCCACGAAAACTAATATTTTCACTTATACGTAATGTATATAACGGTCATAGACATATGTACATATTTTGAAGATTACAACATTTTCAACTTTTTACATCGCTATATGTCCGAAATGGTGATTCTTAGGAAAAGGTGTAGATACAGTTTTTATAGATGATCTCATAATTAATAATTTTTACTTCGGCAATGTTTATGAAAAAACTTACCGTTTAGCTGAAAAATGAAAAAAAACCAGAATATCGCAACTTTTGACGTTGAATATTTTTTTTGCATACGTCGGATCAATGGGAATTTCTGACAAATTGCTTGTAATAGTGTTGCAAACATTTATGCCAATTTTCATCTTTGAGCCAATTAATATAACCTTATCCCTATTTCTGAAGCTAATTTGACGGGGCTATAATACGTCAATAGGAATATCACGTCTGTAACATACCTATGTGTTTGCTTTCATTGAACGCTTCAGGGATTTTTCTCGTGAGCACTGCATACACTGTGCAGGTCACAATGAGTACCACCGGGTAGAAGAAAGCTATAGTATATGAAGCATCCACGTAAGAGTCGCACACTAACATATTGTCTTCTCTAGTGGGATAATGGTGGATAGCTCGAGCAGGTGATGTGAGCTGCCACACTACCACGATGACAACCTGCAACATATACATTATTTTTTTTATTAGCTTCACACTGTATCCTACATATAACAGAGTAGGCTGAGGGAACCTAGTGCTAAGATACTCCGTTACCCACTTAACGTCGATTATGCGAAAATTTATTAGGTGAATGAATAAGTTCTCACTGTTTTTTGAAAGATGGCGTTGCGGCTCTCTGTGCATGTAATTTCGTATGATAACGAATCACCAAAGTAGTACTATATGTAACCTCAAATTATAGTAGAATAGTGTTTACTATAGTGTCAACTACATATTTATTTTCCCTTTGTGAAAATGTGTACTTTTGTGCCAAATAAAGTGTTTTTGCGGGGAATTTTATTGCACTGCTTTATTCAGAAAAAATCTGCAGCAGAAGCACACAGAATTCTCGTTGAGACAATGCTTTGTCGAATACAACGTGCAGAGACTGGTTTAGGCGCTTCAAAAGTAATGATTTTGACCTTGAAGACAAAGAGCGTTCTGGAGCACCGACAAAATTTGAAGACAGAATTGGAGGCATTGCTTGAAGAAGATCCATGTCAGACGTTAGTAGAGCTCGGGAAAACGTTACAAGTAGATGCGTCAACAGTTTCAAAACGTTTAAAAGCGTTACAAAAGCAAGGGCATTGGGTCGGCACCCAATGCTTTGAGTTGAAGCCGAGAGACGTAGAACGACGTTTTCTCATGTGTGAATTGTTGCTTCAAAGGCAAAAGAGAAGAGGTTTTCTGCACCGTATCGTCACTGGGGATGAAAAGTGGATTCACTACGACAATCCAAAGCGAAAAAAATCGTGGGGCATGCCGGGTCACGCATCAACATCGTCGCCAAAACCAAATATCCATGGTTCTAAGCTTCTTCTCTGCATTTGGTGGGATCAGCAGGGCGTAATTTATTATGAGCTGCTTAAACCTAATGAAACTATCACGGGAGCTCGCTATCGACTTCAGTTGGTGCGTTTGAGTCTCGCTCTGAAAGAAAAGCGGCCACTATACGAGCAGAGACACGACAAAGTGATTTAATACATGGTAATGCTCGGCCACATGTGGCAAAACCAGTCAAAACCTACCTGGAAACACACTTCAATGGGAAGTTCTACCCCACCCGCTGTATTCACCGGACATAGCCTCCTCCGATTACCACTTGTTTGGGTCGATGGCGCACGGTTTAAGCGATCAGCGCTTCGATTCTTTTGAAGAAGCCGAAAAATGGCTTGATTCCTGGATTGCCTCGAAACATGAGTCGTTTTTTCGACAGTGGATTCAATTGCTACCAGAGAGATGGGAGAAAGTGGTCTCTAATGATGGACAATACTTTGAGTAATGTCATTGTAAGCATTATATTTTAAATTAATTTTTTTTTAAACAAAAAAAACAGCGAGGACTTATTCAGTATTATAAATATTGGAAAGAAATAATATACATATTTACCTGAATGGATACTAGGACTGAGCAAATAAGTAATTGAGATTTCGGAGAAATAAGAGAAGGCCTTCGAGCCGAATGTTTGCTGGCATCAAAAATACGTGCTATTCTATTGGTTTTGGTCAGCAAAGCGGCGTATACAACTGTAAAACAAAATCCTGTCCCGAATCTAAAAATTAAAAAGGTCACGTTTCGTAAATATGGTAGATAAATAAAAAAAATATAAATATTATAAAGAGTTTCTAGCTGACCTCTGAAATGAACATAAAATATCTGTTGGTCTTAGTACAAGCGCGAACGTGACAAGATAGCACATAAGAATTCCTGCAAGAAGAACAAACGAGAGCTCCCGCCCGCTGGCGCGCACCACCGGCGTGCTGCGTCGTGCCATCCACACCCCGCCCACCAACCTACAATATATTTATATTAAGTGGTTAAGCTTTAACATTTATATAAACTGGGTCACTTTATATAAATCTTAATAGATAAAATTCTCATCACTAAAATAGGTTTTTTTTAGCTTCACGCTGTATTTTGACATAGCAGGGTGGGGTAAACATAGGGAATCTAGTGTTAAGACACTTCCTTTCCCTACTTTCTTCTGAATTATGGAAGCATTGTGTGTTGAGTAGCGGAACTCAACCTCTCGCTTTGCCTCGTTATCAGAGCGAGGAAATGGAAATATTAAATATATAATTTCCTTGGATGGGAATCGAATCCATAACCTATCGCGTTTACAGTCACACGCTTGTGCCCCTGCGACGCGACCGGCCTCAATATTTTATATCATTATATTAATATACTTACATAGTAAGCAAAATCCCTAATGCTGAGAATGTCATAGCACCTATAGCTGCAGGAGAAGAGGGTCGAAGGTAAAGCTCAGGTATCGGAGCACAAAGCACGCGCCGCGCATCGGGCAGCGTGCCGCGGGCGCACTCCACGCACGCTGTCTCTGACACCGGGGATCGGATCTGTAGACAGTTATATTTTATTATATACTACACAGTACAGTTATATTGTATACATTTTATTATATACTATCAACTTGCTCGCGGCTTCGCCCGCTTATAATACTGAATTATTTACTTAATATACTGAATTACGTTCCTATTTTAATATATAGTGTATGTTTTCAGCGCATTTAAGATTTGTAATGTTAAAATTATTTAAATTATTAAATTAAAATCTTAGGTTGCATTTTCGTAGTTTCCATCAAAATATTTAATTGATTTGAACAAAAAATTATATAATACTTATAATAAAATCATAACTCATCGGTGTCTGTACATGAAAAATATATTAAAAAATTGTTATTAGTGGCCACAGACAAAAAGATCTTATTCCATAACAATCTTATGGAATAAGATCTTTTTGTCTGTGGTTTTTTTTCCGCTAATCTCAGAAATAGTGTAACCGATTTAAGTGCACATTTTCGAGTGTTGTATCTGCCAATCATTTTTATGGTAGACTAAAAAAAAATAATTTAAAATAAAAAATAAATATAACAAATAAAAGGAATGAAATGGTAAATATTTTCATTTCATTATACTATAGCAGGGTAGGCACTTTCCTTTGCCTACCCTGCTTGCGATATGCGGGGTATAGCGTGAAGCTAAAAACTAAAAAATAATTTTGCCTACCTCATATTGTGTACAGTTGAAACAATGCCAACAGCAACTTTCACCTTCCACATATTGCTTCGCCTGACCGACCTCGCATTCGGCGCTGCACACTGACTCAGGGTGATGCGGCTCATCCCATTTAAATTGTATTTCTATTACAGGCATTAAACATATATTAATGCATTATTTCTAATAAGAAATAAAATTATTTCATAATCATAAATCAATTTGACATATTATCTTAGGTTAGGTTACGAAGGTAACGACCAATTAAAATTTTGTTTTTAAATGGCAAAATACCAAGAATTAATAAATAAACGTTTTTAAGTGGCATTACGAGTACATGATCTGCCAGAATATATTATATTATGTATGTATTTGGAAGACCGAGATACTTTTGGGACCTACCGTCCGTATCAAGATGTAATATTCCATCCAGATAGCGTCCCACTCTTATCCAACGATACACTCCTCTTGTCACTTGTTTAAAATGTAAGATATTGTAGCGGGCTGGTCCATCACCATATAAGTCAAAGTGAAATTCGTCACCGCTTAACCCTGTATAGTAAAGAAAGAACACAAAATACAAATTTCCACAGCTTGAAAATAATAAAGCGATAAACTATTTAGAGGCTGGTCGTGGCGCAGAGGCACAAAGTGTGACTGTAAAATTGACTGGTTGTGGGTTCGATCCCCACTCGAGGAAGTAAAATATTTATTTACATTTATATATATTTTCATTTCTTCGCTCTGGTGTCGAGGCAAAGCGCGGCGTTGAGTTCCCCCACTCAGCACGCAATGCCCCTAGAATTCGGCGGAAAGTGGGCAACGGAGTGTCTTAACACTAGGTTCCCTCTGCCTACCCTGCTGTGTGCGGGATACAGCGTGAAGCTGAAAAGAAAACTATTTAAGATTTTTTACCAATAAATCTAACTTCTCGAAGATAGTGCAATAGAGTTGGTCCGCTCACTGGTCTCATAGCATCGCACAGTCCTGGCTCACCACCACATAATACATGGTGCATATTTCTAAAAAAATATCAAAAAATATATTATATAAAATATTTTTATATCATGATTAAAGCCAATGTATTTTACTTACCGGATAGCAAATACAAATGCCCAAACAGCATCAGCTACAAACTGTAGCTGCGCTTCAAACTCCGTGTTGTCAGCCGTGAGTCGCTCTCGTCCGGAACACGACGCATACTGCGCGTTATGACGCGAGCGGGGACTGCCCGGGTAGCGACATCGGAATTGTTCCTCCCAAAATTCTGTTTACAAATTAATTGCATCTCTAATAATATAAAATCTAAAAATATTTTTTACATACTTTTTTAGCTTCACACCGCATCCTACATATAGCAGAGTACGCTGAGGGAACTCTGTTACCTACTTCTCGTCAACTTTGCGAGAATTTTAAAAAAGTATTATAAATATTCGAAAGATATAATATACATATTTACTTGAATGGATAATTAGCTTCAGGTGTGATTTGAAATATATAACATAAAAAATATTTTTTTGTGTTTTTTACTTTTACTTCATATAATGTATTATATAGTTATAGTTATGTATTATATAGTTTGTGGCTTGGTATCGCATATAGCCTATTCGTGAGAAAATGAATTTGATAGGTTGGTAAAATTACCGACAAACCAGGGGTTCCTGAAGTTGTTTTGCGGTGTTAGTGCGAGGAAGTAGTCCCGGAAACCTCGCACGGGGTTCGCTTGAGGCTGTACGCTTATGGTGCCCTCCACGACAGCCTCGTTCCCGGCGGCGACGAGCGCGCGCGCGCTCCACCCGTCTGACCCCACCCAGCTGAACGCGTGCGCCGCCCCGCGACGACGCACCGACGCCATTACGCCGGCTACTTCCTGGTCTGATCCAAACACGATAACGCCTACGAAATATTGTAACAATACTTAATTAGTTATTTGTGTTGAGTGATATCAAATTATTTTAATTTTTATGTAATTCGAGCTACCTCTAGCTCTTGGTCGAGACAGAAGTCGTTCCACGATTGCATCATACGCGTGCTCATCCGCTGCACCAGAATCTTTCACGAGCCTTTCTTTTACGGCTATACATATGTCATGCCGTAATAGCAGTGTTTCCAATTCCTCAAAAGCCTGGTTACAAAACAAATATATAAATATTCCAAAATATAAAATTACTTTCAAAACGCTAAAATTTTGTACATTTGCACCTTAATACCGTAGTTGGACTCTTCATAAATAATGGACACGTATCTCCATCCAAATCTCATGACAATTTCGACCATTGCACGTACTTGATGGAGGTCTGAAGGTATTGTACGTGTGAAGTACTCAAAGCGGGCCTTATTGGACAACTCCGGGGACGTCGAGAAGAATGACACCTGAAATAATAATATTAATTAAAAAGTACATTTTTGATATTTAAATTATTTCAAAATCCAATATAGTTCTAATTATAAAGTATATGTATATAAATGCCGACCTGCGGAATCTTGAAAAGACGTAACAGATTAGCAACTTGTACTGAAGTAACAGAGGAGGCTGCACCCACCACACCAGATATAACCTTCCGCACGGCTGTCGCGTTGCACGCGTACTCCTCATCATCTATGTTACTAATAGATCCTGAGATACAAATAATAAATTTAGAATATTAATTCAACCAAAACTATTTATTATGTAGAAATTGATAGTGCCTTTTATAAAATCTAGAGCCATTTCTAGTCCCCGTGTATCGCTGTCGCAGTCGTCGAGCACGAGGGCGCCGAGCTTCACGCCGGGTGGCAGGAGGTGCGCGCGCTCCGCCTCGTCCAGCGCGAACAGCATAGCTTCTAGTGCCTGCACGCCGCCTTGCGCCATCAGCGGGCCGCACCGCGCCGCGCTCCCGCCGTTGTCGCCGCTCGCTCGACCGTGTACCTACATTTTTATCAATAATCTAAGTTAAGTAGAGGTCATCGAGGTGCAAAAGCACAAGCGTGCAATTGTAAGTACTATCTTGTGATTTCGACTCGGAGGAAAGAAATATGTAATATTTCCGTTTTCTCAATCTGGGGGAACGGAGTGCCTTTACACTGGGTTCTCTAGTGTAAAGGCACTCCGTTCCCGCAGTGTGCTGTGTGCGTAATACTGCGTGATCACTGCTGATGACCACGTCTCTAATGTTGTTTTATTTGTCTTTTAGAAAGAAGGAAGGTATCAGCGCCACCCAAGAATATTTTTTTATATAATAAGATTTTTTTTCATCTTTATCTTCACCCTCATGCAGCAGAGGAGGCAGAGGAAGACACTTCGCTTCCCATTTGCCACTAAATTCTGAAGACATTGCTTTTTGAGTGGCGGAACGCTTTGCCTATACACCAGAACGAAGAAATGAAAAGATTAAATATTTCATTTCCTGGAGTAGGGATCGAATCCATAACCTGTCGCGCTCACACTACACACTTTTATGCCACTGGGTGACGGCTGGCACTGACGGATTATTGTTATATTTTGAGATTATAGAACTTTATCTTAAATGTTTTTTATTTGCTAACAGCATAATTTACATGAACTCGCGAAAAAAAAATTATCTATGTATCCCCTATGAAACTAGTGATAAGTCGGAGAATAAAATTGGTCTAACTATGTTTCTTAGTTCTAAGTAAAATTTATAAAAATAATGTAGAGATAAAAATTATTATTATAATAATTAATATGCTAAGAAAAATAGATATAATAATAAGGTAAAAAAGTACGGACCAAGTGTCTGTAGTGGTATTGAAGTAATAAAAAAAATAATAATGAAACATTAAAAATAACTAAATAAAAAAATAAAAGTCAATTTCTTCTCTTGTCTACGGCTCTTTTTCTTCAAAAAAACCAGAACCTACTTGCAATGATAATATAATAGAGACGATCACTTTGAATACAAACGTATCTTCAATGTAACAAGCAAGCTACCTCGGCGAGCAATACATATATGTTTGTGAATATTTGCTGAGAGATCTAATATTAAAAGATAAGAAAAAAGCGTTGTATAAATGTTTTTTTTATGATTTATCTAATTAAAATGCATAATATGTTGTAAGCGTAAAGCTGATTAATATTCTTTATTTTCCTATTATTTGTATAGATCCCTGCAGGATGACACAGGTAATAAAGGGTATATAACAGGAAGCATTTTACTTTGTTATAATATAACTGGCTAAAACTTGTTACTTAAATAAGATTACAATTGAATTAGAAGTCAGTCCTCTCTAAAATTTACTAAAAAGAGAGAGATTTTAGAGAAAACTGAAAGTATCGAGATCGGGTGATAAATGCTTGGGTCCGATTTGAGTTCTGATTTATAGATAGATGGTATTTTAGCTATCTTTAGAATATCAGAGATTATTTCGCTTACCATGATTTTGTTAAACTATGATAAAACAAGATTTGCAGACTCGTTTTATAGCTTTAACGCTGATTGTATCGAAACCCAAACTGTAATTTTAGTCTTGTTTATTTATTATATTTATTTCGTCAGCTGCACAAGGTTCAAGAGAGGACATTGTGTCCCTCGTAATTAACAAAATTTAATGAAAGTGACCTATTTTGGGGATCAGGATATTTGTTGAGGATTTCCTTAGCTAATGTTAGGCTGGAGCTTGAAAAGTATTCATTGAATACCCTACAAATCTCGCATATATCGTTAATATTTTTTTAAATATTATATTATACAAGAGCGTTTAATGTAGGTCAAATAGTCATAATTGACTATTTTCAATATTGAAAAGGTCATAATTGACTCGCGTATCGCCCTGGATTATTGCAGAATGAGCTGACTGTATTTTCTCTCTAGTATGGTGGGTATGAGACTTCAAAGTTCTTAAGAGTGAGTTTTAGGTGGTAGAAAGTTATATACTATCTTCTTCTCTATTGAAATTAGGATGTGTTTGTATTTCAATAGCCCGGCGGATCATTCTAGGTGTATATTTGTTCTCTCTAGCGAGGATGTTGGGTTTTCAAACCTGATAGAGTAGTTTGGATTATCCGTTGTATGCCCACACACAGCCGACGTCGATAAACGCCCATTCCTAATATTGGCAATTTGTTTTAACACCGAAGCTTTTTTTTTTTTATGGAAAAGACAAGGCAAACGAGCGTTCGGGTCACCTGATGGTAAGTGATCACCGCCGCCCACGATCCCATGCAACACCAGAGGAGCTGCAGTTGCGTTGCCTGCCTGTAAGGTGGTTTGGGCTCCGGAGCCCGGCATTACCTGATGCGAAACGCAGTGGCATAAAACCACTACTTCACGCCGGTTTTAAAAAACCTTCTCTTTGTTCGATCAATGTGTGATAAGTCACAGTCACAATCTAGTTTATATACACCTGCACACTGCAAAAGAGACTGATCGATCACAAGAATTGGTCCAATACATGTGCAAGTTACAAATTTGGGGGTTTGAAATTCATAAATTATATCGAGTAATAATTACGATGTACTTAAAATAATATCCTGAGACGTAAAAAACAGAAACGCCCAGACCTTCATCAAAAATGAAAAATTTCTTTTAAAAATCATGAGCGTGTAGATTATTTTAAAAACGTCTACAATTTCTTAGGCTTGTAATGAGGTATGAAAACCTATGTGTACACAGACTGCGGTGAAATGCGATATAAAATGAAAAGGTAAGGAAATTGTATAAATTTATTGAACACGAAAAGTATAAATTACACTGCTTTATTTTATATAGAATAAATGCTTGGAGGATGACTTATAAGAAATTTTACACCTATTGTACTCAAGGTTAACTAAGAGAAATAATGCATATCTTAAACAGTGAGTTCATCAAAAATGCTGCATGTTGATAGATGTATGTAAATGTTGTTATTTTCACACCAAAATCACTTATTACTGTAAAAACATGTTTAAATTTGAATATTACCAATAAATCGAAGAATATATATATATATAATTACATCACAATGACTCGCGGGACACTCTTTTGTGTCCTTTCAATGTTTTTTTCTACTAACAAATAGAATTTATATAGATTGTATGAAGAAAAAAAGATACTCTTATAAAATATGCATGGATAATGACTGACAGCATAAATATAAGCCCTTGAGAAATACAATAACCATAAAATACTTTAAACGAGATGAAAGATTTACTTACTTCGTTACCTTGGTCGTCCTGTCAAGGATATTATGATCATGATTTAAAAATATTACGATTGAATCAGAAATATTTTTATTGAAAATATTGTTATTTCAACCGAAACTTTTGCAAATTTTCTAGCAAAATGTGGCAACATTGTGTTTTAATGTTTAGGTTTATTTTTACATATCAATTAGATATGTAAACCAAAAACATGTTAAAAATTAAATGCAAAATAATTATTTAGAAACTGATGAAAGAATGAAGAAATGAGTTACAGTAAATACTTTTATAATACATTTACGACAGGTTCAATGACCATTGCTGTAAAATGTACTTGCTTAATGTTGCTTACCATCATTAATCCGCCCAAAATAATATCACCTTCGAGGACGGCGGCATGCTTCACCGGCCACACACTGTCGTTTTCAGCTTTCTTCTTATTAGTAACTCGCGGTACACTTTTTTGTGTCCTTTCATTGTTAGTTGCACTCTTTAATTGTGGCTTATTTACTGATACACTTTTAGATTTTCTTGTTATTTTACTTTTAGTTTTACCCTTATTTGATGAGATGTAGATTTGTTCTGTAGTTTTATTGGGTTCAGTTAAGTTTTTGTTCGGCTGAATCAGAGATACGGATTTATTAACCATGTTTTCCCTATTTATGCTTATGTTAGTTGTTGTAATTAATTCTGTCGTAAAATAGTAATTAAGTGATCTGTTGTCATTATCTTTTAGCGCAGCTAATATAATGGTTTCTTCAACTGTTGATGTTTCATCTGAGTGCAATGGCGATGTACTCGACTGCATTGAGACTTGCTTGGGGCGGTTTCTTTTCTTAAATATTTTTGATATATCGAAGGTGCTAATAAGCGAGTGTGATTCACGTTTGTAGCGATGACTTTTATCTGATATCGCATAATATTCGTTAGTGTCGAGATATGCTATGTCAGACACAGTGAGGGACACGTTAGGATGTTCAGCAGTGAGCATCAGTGGCGGCTGGTGGTGGCGCGAGGTGGCTGTGGCCAGCAGCAGCAGAGCGAGCGCGGCCTCGCGCACCATGGTCACCCAAGCATCATTCTCTAATTAAATTAAAAAAGAAACACTTTCGGAAATAAAATTATATTTTAATAAAATTTGATGAAAAAGAAACATTGTTCGCTTTTTTTGTAATTGTTTTTTTATTTAGAAGATATAATTCTTTATTTAGTAGTTCAACAAAGATTTATTGCACTAATTTTATCACCACATAAACTTATTCGATTTGAATAGATTTTTTATATATTCAGAGGTGTCACATATAGTCATTATATTTTTTTGTTTATCTTTATTTACGAAACGTGAACGTAAACTTTTCCCGTATGTTTGCTCTATCGCTCGCACCTCACGACTTGTTGTGTATTTGCGGCGGGCGCGCGCTGTCGACTGCCGCACTCGCGCCGGATGCTGCGCCGCTGCCAGTGAGGCGGGCGGCGGCAAGCGAAGAACATGTTTAGATTATATTTTTAAGTATTTATTATTCGACACTAATGAAAAAAAATGGTTTTATTTAAAAAAAAACCGTATGCAAATTTGAGGCGGTTCTACTCCCGCTATGTTTGAAATGTTTATATGCTTTCTAAAAGTAAACAAAAATTATTTTGTTTCCTATGGCATAAAATTTTCATTTAATTATCCTCAAATTAAATCTAAGAGTAAAAAAGTAACAAAATAACATGAAGCCTGAATAATAGAGCAGGTAATTAGGACGACAAGGAGTATTTGTTATGTCACGGAGCGTGAGTCGCAGTCGATTAGGCGCTACGTCGTCCGCTACGCGCCAGCCGGGCGTAGTGGGGCGTAGCAACACAATAAATGATTGATAGACCTATATGTACACACAAGATTAACACAAATCTATAGTAATTTATATTTTTGTATTTATTTGAGGGTTTTCGTGGCGCAGGGGCACAAGAGTGCGATTGTTAACGCGGCAGGTTGTGGGTTCGATTCCCTTTTCGAGGAAATGTAATATTTCATTTCTTTATTGTATTGAAGCAAAACGCAGCGTTGAGCTCAACCACTCAACACGCAATACCTCCGGAATTCTGCGGAGTGGGAAATGGAGTGTGTTAACACTAGAATCTCTTTGCTTGCCCTACTAAGTGCGAGATATAATATGAAGCTAAAAAAATAAAAATAAAAAAATACTCTTTGAACCTTGCACATAAGTGTATTTTTTACAGAATAAATATTATACAAAAGTTCCCTTTAATTAAAAAAAAATATATTGAGGCATTCCGTATAACTTCTAGTTAACGAGCCGAATTATATATTTATTTATATCATTTAATCACGTGGACCTAAATCAATTTACATGAGAAATACAGAAGTTTAAAATTACTCTATAAAAGAAAAACCTTTTTGTTAAAGTCCTTTCAATTAAGTACTTTAATATTTATAAAATAGAAAAGTCTACGTAAGAATTTTACCTAATAACGTATTTCAATTCACTTTTGAACTTTATTCATTGTAATTACGAGTATGTATGTGTTGAGTAGTAATAGAACTTATAACGCAGTGGTTATAAGTTCGATTATCACTCGGAGGAATGAATTATTTTTATTTGCTATGGTAACATGGTATAGCGCGACGTTCCCTCGACACTAGGTTCCCTCTTCCTACCTACTCTGATAAACGCGAAATAAAGCGTGAAACTATTTACATAACTATGTACATATGTAAGTATATAATACATACATTAACTAAAATAACTGAAATTATTCTTCAATATAAGTTCAGTTGTATACTCTAATCTTTTTAGAAAAAAAAAGATTAATTAAATTTATATTAAATATTATTAATTTAATTAAATCACACAGCAGAGTTAGCAGAGGGAACCTAGTATTAAGTTACTCTGTCCCCCACTTCCCGCCAAATGCTGGACATTGCGTGTTAAGTGGCGGAACTCAACGCTACACTATTTGCCTCGACACCAGAGGGAAGAAATTGAAATATAAATTTAAATAAAATCAAAAAAATCCAATCAGCTTCACGCTGTATCCCGCACACAGCAGGGTAGGCAGAGGGAACCTAGTGTTAAGACACTCCCGTTCCCCACTTTCTGCCGAATTCTGGAGGCATTGCGTGTTGAGTGGCAGAACTCAACGCCGCGCTTAGCCTCGACACCAGAGCGAAGAAATGGAAATATAAATTTAAGTAAATATTTCATCTCCTCGAGTG
>JAAIXJ010000060.1:0-50017 GCA_013403705.1 Heliconius hermathena
GAAGCCTCTTAAAGCATTGCTATTTTTTTATAACAGGCGATTATTATTAAGATGTGTATGTGTCATATGTGACGGTCGTTTTAATTCATTTTTTAAATATTCAATATATTGTCAGACTGCACGCTGATCAGTCACTAAGTTTGCATTTTTATTTAATTCCTTTTTCAAAATCCTCCTACGCGCCCACAGGTAGCAAAGTAACCCTAGTGACAAAATACTTCGTTCTCTGCTTTTCCACCCGAATTCGAACTCAATGCACCGGCTCATTTTACTACAGCGTGGAATTGAAAAAAAAAACAATTCCCTCAATTGAACATCGAACTCAAAACTGTCGTGCAGTAGTCTATTTCTTTTATAGCATGACATGGTATCCTGCACATTGCAGGGTAGGCAGAGGAAACCAGGAAACAGTGTTAATAACAGAGGGCCGTTTTCTATTAAGACACTTCCGTTCCCCACTTTCCGTCTCTAAGAACCATTCCGTTTACAGTCGAATACTTGTGCTTCTGCGCAACAGTGACCTGAATCAAATATCACTAATTTTAATATATTCATATTCATATATAAATCGGATATACATAAATAAATAAGAATTATAAAAATGGTATTTTAATATATCGGCAGGAAACGACATTACGTTTTTTAAATTTTCAAAAGACGTGTTAGTTGTTTGTTAGTTAACGTAACACTGGATGAAATATTTAGTAAAAGGGAATTAATTTATACAAAGCAAAACGCGGTGTCGAGTTTCGCCACGCAACACACAGTGTCTCTATAATTATGAGAAAAGTAGAGAACAGAGTGTCTTAACATTGGCTTCCCTCTATTAACAAAAAATATTAAAAAAACATGCAATGTTACATAAATGTCGTCGAGTATAAAAAGGATGTAATCAATTGTTCCTTGCCCCAAAGATATAGCTGTGGAGTCATACGTCTATGAGATTTGGTGAATATACTTTCAAATTTGGCGATTTTTTGTGCAATATTCCCGTACGCAGGTCAAAATCACATTTAAGACGTTTAAATTACTTTAACTCTACATATTTTTATTCTATTATGTAGTATGAGTAAGTATTTAAAAAAAATGCTTTACGGTTTTTCTCGCATAGCTGGGTAGGTAGGGGAAAGTTAGTGTTAAGGCACTCCTTTTACCATTCTCCACCCAACTTTAGCCGGCTTTGTCTTCTTACTAGAGCGAGGATATTAGGTCCTTACATATAAAATTCACGTTTTATCGTATTGGCCACTTTAATCACAAATTTCCCCTCTTTGGTTAGGAATTCCAAATTCAAATTTATACAACCATTTCCACATGTATTTGTGTTTCGTTAACCTTCATTCATTTGTTTTGTTCTTCTGTTTTTTTTCTGTTTGCGTCACTCAGTTCACAAAATGGAAAACCTCAGGTTTTATTATATCGCGTTATTTATATAATACGAGTTCCTCCATGGCACCAGTGCTGCGAAAACGGCTCGAAGGGTTAATGATGTCAGTCGTGTCGCAAAAGACGACACAGTGCGTTTTTGATTCCAACATTTTCGTTTTAGAAATTTCGACCTGCAGAACAAGCCCGTTGGACGGCCGGAGACCCAAGTTGATAATGAAGAATTGAAGGCTATTGTGGAAGTGGATCCGTCGCAAACCAGTTAAATGGCTGCAGTGTTAGTGATAAAACTGTTTTAATCCACTTGAAGCAAATTAGGAAGATTAAAAATATTGAAAGGTACCTCACGAATTGAGTGAAGCAAAGCGGCAAGCGCGCGTCGATTTCTGTGTTACATTACTGAACTGGCACAATAATGAAAGTTTTTTAAAATAGAATTATCATCATTATCTATGATAAAAAATGGATTCTCTACGATTATCGAAAGTGCTCATTGCAATGGCTGAACTCTGACAAGCCAGTCAAATCGAAGACCAAGCGAAAATTGGCAAAAAAAAGTTACTTGTTAGCGTTTGATGGACTGGTGCTGTTCATTACAACTTTATCAAATCTGGCCAGACGATTATGCCAGAAATCTATTATCAGAAATTGCAAGCCATGATGACAAGCTAGTTGCTAAACAACCGAGGCTGGTCAATCGCTCTACGCCACTGCTGCTTCACGACACCGCTAGACCACACGCTGCACTACAGACGGCTACCAAATTAGAAAAGCTTCAATTGGAATGTCTAACTAAGACATCATCCACTTTACTCCCCCGACCTTGATTACCATTTTTTTCGAAATTCGGATAACTTTTTGATTTGATTAAATAAATATATTATATTAAAAATATGATTTTTGTTCCGCCCATACTAAACGCAAATTTCATATGAAAGGGCCTAATATTAATTCCCCTAAGTTGAAATCGAAATAATCATCAGCAAGCACAGAAATACTACTATAATACTAATAATGACGATGGGGCACTCGCGGGTGGCGCAGTGGTATATAGACTGACAGCGGTTGCGGGTTCGAATGGCCACTCATACACATTGCCTCGGAACCAGGGCGGTGCATGTGAAACAGAGTGTCAGAGAGAGAGAACAGAGTGAGTTAACACTAGGTTCCCCTTGCCTACATTGCTAATATGAAAAATACAAACTTAATTTACCTTCACGCTTTATCCCTAGCGGGGTAGTCAGAGAGAAAGGAGCGCCAAACGCTTCGGTCTCTACATACCTCTTTCGCCGGTCATCAACTTCTTCATACATGCCCTCCAGGGGGTCCTCATGCTTTTTAGGTGAAAGGGAACGTTGGGAGGTGGGGGACGGAGCTACAAATAGCTACGTGGAATGTAAGAGGATGGATGGAAGAAAAGATGAATTAATTATTGGATGTGATGGATGATAGAGGTTTGGATGTCGATTGTGTGACTGAGACCAAGCGAAAGGGCAATGACACGACGATTTATTGGACAGTCAGGTCGCTTTCTGGGCCGGCGTACCACAGAACGAGCGAGGCTGTCAAGGTGTAGGTGTGTTATTGTCCTCTCGGTTAGTTAGCGGTTGAAGGCGATCAACCCGAGGCTGCTTTGGGTTCGCTTCAAGCTGGGGATAACAAGAGTATTCTTATTACGGCGTATGCGCCAGTATCCTCAGCTCCATTAGGCGAACTCTATGAGTTTTGGGAGAGTGTCAGAGATGTTCCAGGTAGCGTTATAGGGAATGGGAATAAAGCTTCAAATAAAAAAAAATAATATAAATATTTCTTATCCAGCTCTCTACCTCAAAGCAGGGTGATTTGAGAGATATTACTTAGAGATTCTAGTGTTACGACACTTCATTCCCAACGTACCACTTAAATTTTGCATATGGCATTCAACACAATATTTTGTCTTATTACCAAAGCGAGGAAATAAAAAAATAATTCATTCCTCTGAGTCTAAATTGAACCCACACCGGACGCGCTTACACCTTATAGTGACATAGTGTGCTGCTGCGCCACGACGGCCTCCAATTAATAATTCATTTTATTTTGCTTTACATGTAGTACCTATGCCTTACAGCGTTATTGAAGAAAGGATTTTAAATTGACTGACTGATTAATTTTTTCAAAAAGAAATTAGTAAAATCTATACTTGTTAATTCGACAACAAGTATAGATTTTATTATACTAATTTCTTTTTTTTTATTATTATACCATAAAAATAGCGCAATTATCTTTAACTACTTGTTTGCCAATCTCTGGAACAGCTAAACTGATTTACATGTAACTCTAACTGAAAGATAGAGGGGTTGTGGAGCAACTAATAAATTTTTATCCCGGAATTCCCGCAAGATCGGGATTTCCGCGGGAAAAACCATTTGATTTGACGACTGTCGTGCTCGTGAAATAACTAAACATTTTTCTAACACAATATTCTGTGCGAGCAAATTAAATAAAAACTTAAAAGATATAAATTACGTTTTATTAAGTGATATATGTAAATGATCATACTAATATGCATATACTCGAATGATAAATCAATTTCGATTATTTACGTATAGTTCAAGCGGGCGAAGCCGCACGGGGACGAAGCACAAACGAAACAATTGGAGTTAGAAAATTGAAATTTGGCATGTAGGTAGGTTGAGACTTATAGGGAGGATGGAAAAAGATACTTCCATTCAGTAGTTATCGGTATTTTAAATAATATACGTATTTTTTTATAATTAAAACCGGGATGTTACCAAAAAAGATGTACTTTCAGACCCTAAGATCATAAAAAAAATCATCCATTTCAGTACCTGGCTTTTCCGCACTTCCATTATTTAAAGAAGCAATATATTTTCTACGAGCATTTGCTTCATTTGAATTCCACTTTAATTTGCGTGATTGGGTAACAAACGAACAGACAGACAGACAAGAATTCTGCTGAGTAGTTTTATAGCTTCTATAATCGATATGTTAATCCAGTTATTTTTTATTTTTTTAATATTTCTCGAAATTCCTTCGGGAATGTCCCGAATTCGGGAAGTAATAGGAAATTTTCCATGTTACATTTTAAAGTCTACACAAACAATGTTGCTTACAGTAATGTATGACTGACGGACATGACACAATCAAAACTACTCAACTGAGTATGGCAGTCACCTTACAGTTTTATATATTACATATTATAGAGGCCAGTCGTGGCGCAGCGGCACAAAGTGTGACTGTAAAACCGACTAGTTGTGAGTTCGATCCCCACTCGAGGAGATGAAATATTTACTTAAATTTATATTTCTATTTCTTCGCTTTATTGTCGAGGCAAAGTATGGCGTTGAGTTCTGCCACTTAACACGCAATCCCTCCAGAATTCGGCAGAAAGTGAGGAATGGAGTGTCTTAAACTAGGTTCTCTCTGCCTACCCTGCTATGTGCGGGATACAGTGTAAAGCTGATTTATTTATTATTTTATATTATAGAAAAAATTACATACATACCTTTCAAAATATTTATAGTTAAATAATGAAAAAAAATCCATTTCAACATCTGGTTTTTCATCACTTCTATTATTTAAAGAATCAATATATATTTTATTAGCATTTGCTTCATTTGAATTCTACTTTAATTTGAACTTAACAATTTCAACGATTCGTCGAATGTCATCTTAATTTTAAATGACCATATCTAGTTACGACGACTCTAGTAGAAAATTGTTCGCGATCACGCATTTTACTTCAAATGGGCATGAAATTGAAAAAATCGTTAGATCTAAAGAATTGAATGTATTTTTTCTTTTGATATTTCTTTGTTTTTTACTGATTTTGAGCAAGCAAGTTTAGTTGGTATTGAATAATATATGCGTTTGCTAATTTATTTAGGTTTTCAAGAATGTGTGCTAAATTTCCTAAATGGTTGTGTGTTTGTCCACGTTTTTTTTTTATTTAAATATATATATTTTTTAATTTAAATGTTACACCTTAAGGATCAATCTCAATGTTAATTATTATTTAGATTTTAGTACAACTTACTTTTTGAAGCTTTTTTTTTAATTAATGTTTTATTATTATGAAAAAATTAAACAAAAACGTGAAACAATTGACTAAGGAGTCGATTGTTTCAATTTGTTTCACGGACGTATATACTTTTCATAGAGTACATTATTTATATCAGCACTAGCGACCCGCTCGCGTCGTCGTCCGCTTAAACAACACAATTATTTATTTACTAAACTAGATTAGTAGTGTGTTCTAATAACATTATCATTTTAAAGGATACACAATATACATTGGAAACAGAAAATTATTAGTTGTAATTTTCTGTTTAAATTATTAGTTGTAATACAAAATACTTTATATTGAAATAACTTTTAAGAACCCATTGAAATAAAACAAATAGGTACTAATCTTTCCTATGTGTGGAATAACACTTTAAAAATGTAAAAAAATAGGTACTAATTGTTAAGGAAGTGCACTTAAATCTGTTAATCACACAAACAAACAGACAAAGCGACCGGGTTATATTATTACATAGCTAAATGCCCCCTATGTCTTCCATTTACAGGCACCGATAAGTTATGATTTTATTATAAGTATAGATAAGTCATTCTTTTTAGGGTTTCGTACCTTTTGAAGAAAAAAGAAACTCTTATAAGCCGCTAGGTTCAGTTCCAGGTATCATTTAAAAGGGCTCTGGCTAAGTTAAGCTTAAAGTTCCGAAAAAGTTCGAGACCTCTAATTTTTGTTCGGAACCCTCGGTGGGTGAAGCCGACTCGCAATTGTCAGGCTTTTTTGCGAAAATGTAACCTTAAAGTTTTAATGCAACATGTAATGTAATATTTTAACAAAGTTGCGCCATGTCAGCTTGGTTGTTCAATTTGTATTTGGATAGCTGTCTCCAAGGAGTGAAACAAAGTAATATGGGAGTGAAAGTAGGTGACCTGAATGTGAATTGACTGCTGTACCATCAAAGGTACTGGAGGAAGCTCACGTAAAAAGCATGAGGACCCCCCGGAGGGCATGTATAAAGAGGTTAATGACAGTGGACGAGGCGAAAGAGGTATGTAGAGACCGTAGCTATCTCTTCGCTCTGGTCAATGCTCAATTCAAGCCCAGCCAAGTCACTGCTCGACGTTGAGTTGTCTCTCATTAATTTAATAATAAATTAAAAGCAAAAAACTTTTTTAGAGAAAACTTTTATTTAAACGCTCTAAAAAATATTTTTTTTAACCGTAAAAACTTATAATCTCCCTATACATAAATTAAATGATCATAATAGCTTGTCGCGCGATTTACTTGTGTAAATAAACTAGTACTAATTTAACTATTTCAAATAAAAAAAAAATGATTAGTATTAAATTTAATTTAAAACTTAAAAGTTTAAATTTTTAAGATTTCAATTTAATTTAATATTAATCATCGCGACAAGCTCTTATGATCATATAATTTGTGTATAGGGAGGCTATAAGCTTATAGTAGGATAGGGAAGGGTTCGCCCAGGTGCCCTGGGGTGATTCATGACATCATATTACACTCCGCTGCCACTCTGTCCTTGGCATAGCCTTACTTTGACTTGAGGGTTTGGAAGAATGCGCCACTTATGTCAGCTTGAAACTTACCGACGAAACACAGTTCCGGCTTTAAGTTGTCCTTCTCCTAAATAGGTTAGAGATCAATGTTGATGCCCATGTTGCCAAATTACACAAGTCGAAGTTAATTAATCGATGTTATTCTCAACGAACACTGTTATTATAGAAAAGCACAAAAACCTTCAATTGTGCCATAATATATTGGATTTAGAGTGATGTTACATTATTTTTCTAATTATTCTCGGCCAGCCCTTTCGGCCGTATTTTTCGAGTTGCTCTTAACGAGCCCTTTCATTTGACACCCATATTGTACAAGTGCATCAAAAATAACTATTCTGGTACTTTGGATGGTCCGTCATATTGGATTTAGAATGACGTTACACTACTTTTTGAGTTGGTCTCAACAAGCCCTTTCATTTGATACCCATATTATAGATGTGCAATAATTATTCCGCCATCTCGGATGGTCCGGCATATTGGATTTAGAATGAAGTCACACACCTTATCGTGCATTGTCATCCAAACCAAACGTGTAAACAAATTTCAGCTCAACCGGTTGAAGATATTTACTTCCAAATTGAGCTCAAAGATTTCACCCGAACTAACAAAGTCGTACATACATTGCTCATAAATAAAAGCTTTTAATAATTTTAACACATGTTTTCTGGGATCCTATTGTAAAAGCGTACACTTTGTTCCATAAAAGAATTACCGACTCGATGCAGTCAGGTTACAGGTAAGTTTACTCTTATTTCTAGTATTGATATTATGTATATCACCAATTTTGGTAAAATCATTAATATTTTTCTTAGTGTACAAAACATTTACAAAAATGTAATGAGATGTAACTGTCAATATATGAGTTTCTTTAAATTTTTGCCTTACGGAATCCTTAGAGCCTGAGTTACAGATTGCGCAAATAGCTCGCTTCTGAAGGACAAAAATGATTTAATAATGGCTGCATTACCCCAAAGTAGAACGGACATAATATTATAAACAAGGCGAACCGTTTCCAAGTCAGTTAATAGTCAGATTTGCCGAGCTAAATCTATTCGAAAATCCTCCAATACGAGGGAGGTTAGAGTCAATAGTGATACCGAGAAATACTGTAGAATCAACAGGATCAACGGCTCCACCATTCAAGAGTACATCACCTTTAACAATTTTGGTGTTAGGTTTTATGAAAATTATACATTTAGTTTTTTTTACTATTCAATAGTAAGTTATTAATACACTACACTAAACTAATGTACTACTTTCGATAGAGCATTGTTTACATCGTCATATATATTTTTTTTTCTTGCAAATTTCCAATATATGCTTTCCAGTCTCATTTATTTTCTTGTCACCATACTGACCTAGCACTCCCTCGTAACCGTTTCGCGCAGTTTCACCCTTCCGTTCAGATCACCACATACTATTATTTTTTCATTACCTAGAACATCTCTGACACTTTTCTTCCAAAACTCCTCAAGTTCGCCTAACTGAGCTGAGGATACTAGCGCTTACGCCACTAACAAGAATACTCTTGTTATCCCCAGCTTGAAGCGAACCCAAAGCAGCTTCGGGTTGATCGCCTTGTATGCAACCGCTGCACTAACCAATCGAGACAACAATAACACACCTACACCTTGACAGCTCCGCTCGTTCTCTGGTACGCCGCCCCAGAAAGCGACTCGACTGCCTGGTACATCAGTCGTGTCATTGCCCTTTCACTTGGTCTCAGTCGCATAAACATCACGAGTTGCTGCGGGCATCCCTTCCGTCCTCTATAGGTTATAATCAATATATGATAATGATATATCAATATTAGATTTTTCGTATATGCGCTATGTACATACAGATGGAACCTAGTGCCAAGGCAATTCCTCCCCCAAAGTTCCGTTTCCAATTTATTCACTGGAGTGGGAATAAAACCCACTGTTGTTGCGTTTGCAGTCACACGCTGTGCCGCTGTGCCACGACGGCCTCTATATCTATAATTAGATTTTTAAAATTTTCATACTCATTTTATAATTTAATGAGAAATAACTAACAAACACACGTATGTTCACAATATTTATTAAATAATTTACACAAATACAAAATCACAAAAAGTTTTAAAAAAACTTATAAACTAAGCGAAATTTTATTTCCTAAAAATTTTGTGCTAAAATTTTTAAAAATTGAGTACAATAAATTACATCGATTGGGACTCTTACTTACATTGCTATATAAAATTGTAAATATTGCTAAATAAATAAATAAATGCATTATGAAATAAATATTTACAAAATAGTACATTTAGACGTAGAAGACGATAAATACACAAAAATATTTATATAAAACTTTTTATTGGTTGCCCTCAGATTTGTTAGCGTGGACTTTGAGATGTAAAATGGAAAAAATCCCGTTGTTTCCACGTTTCCGTTGGAATTTCTTTTTTAGTACATCCGTACACTCCCTAACCTTAGGTAGGTTAGGGAGTGTACGGATGTACTACATGCCAAATCTTTCTTTTACAACTAAATATTTAATTTGTCTTAAGTAGTAATAATTTATTTTGATTACCATATCGATTTTAAAGAAGCGTATTGAAAAGCCTAAAAGTTACTGAATAGTGCCCCAAATTAAAAGGGATAATAAGTTCGATATTATTAAAAAAAACGTTAATATTTAAAAAAAAAACTATTGATCAATTTCGGAATTATATTATTAAGTTAACACTTTAGTATTATTATTATTATAATATATGATTTTTCAAAAAACGTAGCGGCATTTGAACCCTTAGGAACGCGCGTTTAATTACCGATATGCTCAAATTATTATACGTTCTCTAAAAGAGTATTTTTCATTCCTGATTATTTTCTTACTTATACCCCTTTTAAATTAGAGATACAAAAGTTTTAAATTAAGACCTAATTAAAATTTAATACCATCTTGGACTTGCGACATGAGGTGAGCTGACTTGCGAAGTTGTCCAAGTTCCTTATCGGTGAGAGGTTGACGGATGACGTCAGACACTCCGTTGCTGCCAAGAACGCAGGGCAGGGAAAGGAACACATCCTCCTCGATGCCGTGTTCACCCTGGAATTGAATGCAAAGGGATGCTAAATATTTGGAAAAGGAGAATGATTTTATTTTGGTTGGGGCCGGCGTGGCGCAGGCGTGTGGCTGTAAACGCGACAGGTTGTGGGTTTGATTTTCACTACGTGTAACGATGTAACGAGGCAAAGCGTGGCGTGTTGTTGAAGTTTCGTCGCGCAACAGGGAATGCCTCCAAAATTCAGCGGAACGTGGGAAACGGAATGTTTTAATGGGTAAAGGTGAGATCGTAACACTAGGTTCCCTCTGCCTACCCTGCGAAGCGCGGGATACAGCCTGAAGATAAAGCAAAAACTAACCTTCAAATAAGTAGATACAGCGTGTACACTATTAGCATTGGACAGGATAGCCCGAGCCAACTGAGACAAGGACAGTCCAATAGCCCAAGACGTATATCCCTTTAGTTTGATCACCTCATAGGCGCTCTTTACCACCATCTCGTGCAGTTCTTGCCAGTTCTCTGGATCGTTGTCTGATCCAACTTTAGAGTTTAAGTCGCTTAGGCGTACACCGGCTACGTTTACTCCCGACCATACTGGTACTGTGGAAAGATTTTTTATTGTAAAATATTATTTTATTTATAACGAATGGGCCGTCGCAGGGGCACAAGCGTGGGACTGTTAATTTGGCGTCGTGGGTTCGATTCCAACTCAGGGGAATGAAATATATAATATTTTCATTTTCCTCACTCTGGTAAGGACAAAGCGGGGTGTGGAGTTCCGTCACTCAACACGCAATGCCTTGAGAGTTCAGCGTAAAGTGGAGACTGAAGTGTCTTAATGGATATGGAGTATCTTAACATTAGTTTCCCAGGTTCACTCTGTTTTCACTGCTTTGTGCGGGATTCAGCGTAAAGTTACAAAAAAATACTAATAGGACTTTAGGCCGTCGTGGTGCACGGGCAGCGACGGATTGTAAACACTATGGTTGTGTCACTCAACACACGATGTCTCGACAATTGAGAGGTGCGTGGGGAACGGAGTGTATTAACACTAAGTTTTTCTGTCCCTAGCTCGTTATAATAAGATAAATCTGAAAGTTATAAAAAATAGGACTTAAATGTAAAATAAATAAAATAAAAATAACTAAATCAGCTTCATGTTGTATCCCGCATACAGCAAGGTAGGCAGAGGGAAATATTTCATCTCCTCGAGTGGGGATCGAACATAGAACCAGTCGGTATTACAGTCACACTTTGTGCCGCTGTGCCACGACTGGCATCAAGTAAGAGTATTATTATTCCTTATAATTAAATTTTTTTTAGCAATAAGAATATCCTTTATACAATAAACAATAATGACTTCCAGTAATTTTAATGTCAGTAGTGTCAGTCCTATAGGAAGCTATCACCAACTCGGAAGGCTCCGCCGGGAGTACCAGCTCTTCTAGAAATAGGCGGCCAGAATACCTATAACATAATAATTATTAAATTTCTAACCACTGCTATCACCATGTTCTCCTATAATATACCCATGGCAGGAAGTGGCTGCGACGCATAGTTTCTCAGACAAGAGATAGCGGAATCTGGCCGAGTCGAGGTTGGTACCAGATCCAATAACACGATGCTTGGGTAACCCACTGATCTTCCAAGTAACGTAAGTTAGGATATCAACAGGGTTTGACGCGATTATGAATACAGCTTCTGGACTGTATTTGACTAACTGTAAAAGATATAAATTGGAATTAGTAATTAGTATTTTTTTATTATTTTATTATTCCTCCTCCACCTCCACTGTTAGTTGAGAGTGTACTCTCTGTTCACAGTGTATCCCGAATATACTAGGGTGGGTAGAGGGAACCAAGTTCTAAAATAGTCCACTCCCTCTTTACTGCTCCCTCTTTATTGCTTGTTAAGTTAAGTATTGCACGTGAATATGTAATAGCCAGATAGTGCAAGACAATCGCTACCTTTACCCTTTCAGCCACAACATAATATAATTATAGAAGGCATATGAAGTAAAAATAATTAATATTTTAAATTCTATACTATTTTATACCATAGCGGTCTTACCTGCGGAATAATAATCTTTAGTACATCAGTATTTCTCTGCACGAGGTCCAATCGGGATTCGCCTTCGCGTTGTCTCACTCCAGCTGTCACTACGCAAATTTTTGAACCAGCAGAGATAGCATAATCTGAAAAATTTTTTTATTAATAAAATTTATGTGTATATTTACATAACGTGGCACAAGCGTGTGACTGTAAATGCGACGATTGTGGCCTGTGAGTTTGATTCCCGATCGAAGGCAAATCGCGGCGTTGAGTTCCGCCACTCAAGACTCAATACGCAATGCTACAGGAATTTGTCGGAAAGTGGACAACGGAGTTATCTCAATGGGAAACGGAGTGTCTTTACACTAGGTTGCCAGGTTCCCGTTCATGGTATGTAAAAAGAAACCAAAAACTATATAGATTACAAAACGCCCTGATCACCGGGTGTAATGTCAACGCAACTATTGTGCAGATACTCGTGTCAGTTTATGAGAGGTTACCGCTGGTGGCTGCTGGCTGGTTACCTAATGGATCAAGAACTGGATCCAGAAAGCAATGTTTCATTAGATGGAATTGAATTTCACTCTTGCCAGGACTTGGATAATTTTTAATTTTGTTGTTTTATTTAGACATACTTATATTTTTGTCGTACTTGCTTATAAAAGTATTGAAATAGTTTCTTTTTTTTTAGTTTCTCGCTGTATCCCGCACATAGCAGAGGGAACCTGGCCGAGTGCTAAGACACTCCGTTCCAATTAAAACCGTTCTCAACTTTCCACCGAATTTTGGAGGCATTGCGTGTTGAGTGGCAGAACACAACGCCGCGCTTTGCGTAAAATAATTTTCTTGCAATAAATTAATTGTTAGTAAAGAGACTATTGTCACCTTTTTCACCGTTGTTTTTATATAATTCTTAATAAAAAATTGTTTTAATTTGTACCTATACATGTTTTATTTCTGTAGAAAAAAAACATGATTTCCGCATAGAAGAGTAGCCCATTTAGTGACGTAACTAAACGCCGTTCTTTGGAAAAATAAAAATCACTTAAGGTGAACTATTAACTCTTTAATATAAAAAAGATGATTCCTACCAGTACTAGCTTGTATTTTGGCGTTTTTCATGAAAGCGGATCCGTGTTGCAAGTCCATCATTTCTCCCTTTAACTTATCTTCCATTACATCGACCAATGCTATGTTGTTAGTGACACCCTGTAAGTATGTTATAGTATGTTCTAAGTATTTTTTAAATAAAGAATAAAAATAAAAAAAAAGACAATTTCACGTTTTTTTTTAGATATTATGTGTCAAACGGCGTAACTACGTCTTAGTCCAATATAGATCAGCTTCACGTTGTATCCCGCATAGATGAAAAAAAAATCTTTTTAAAATAATTACTCCCACGAGTGGGGATCGCACCCAGAAACATTGCGATAACCATGAAACGCTGTCCCATCCTCTGTTCCTCCCAAATATTATATATCTAATATTCTACATAGTAAATAAATATGTATATATGATTTTATAGTCATATCTAGAGAAATCTTGATATAACTATAAAATCTATTATAGAAATTTTATTACGCTAACCCGATTCATTTATTTTTGGAACAAGTTATGTTCAATAACAAGATTTACTATAATATAAAGCCGCGGCTTTATTCAAATGGCACTGATTTAGATAACACTTTATAAAAAATCGGAAAAAATAATCATTTAAATGTGATAAAAGTTATTTTAAAAAGTTAAACTGACTTCAAATCTATGAAAAATTACAGAATTGGTCAATTTTGATGCGACTTAAATTGTTACTTAAATTGGGGAAATTATAAAAGAATAGAAAGAATTATGTCGATATGATCTTAAGTTGCCGAGAATTTTGTAAGCAAACATACAAACAGGTTGGAAGCCTAAATAGATCATCATAATCATCATGTCAAACTGATAACCTCGTTTTTTAAATTGGTTAATAAAAATAAATTATTATATTCGAAATCCGTTAATGCAAAAACCGTTTATACACATAATTATAATACATGAAAATAAGGTAGGTAAAATTCAAGTTTAATTTTTTTTAAAAAAAGATGAATTATAGTTGTAAATAGAAAAAGTTTTTACTAAAATCAAAAAGAAATATAAAATATGGATATACGATAACATAACATTAGATAACTTTATATTCATGCATGCACTAGTAAAATAGAATTAATCATTCTGTTCATAATATCCATGAGCCAAGGTAAATAAATGGAAACTGGGAAATACACATGTACATATGGTTTTGCAAACTACTAGTCATGAATATTCGATATTTAGGACCGTATTTATAAGCCGCTCTCAACTCTGAGATCGGTCTTGAAAGCGATCTCAGAGTTAAAAGCGGTCAGTGTGTCAACTGTTTTGAGTACAGTAAGTTTATAAGAGACTAACTTTTACCTAGAGCTCTATCCATTATACCAGAAAAAAACGAAAAACGCACCTAAAAAACGAAAGTACTCCCTAAAAAATAAATCGATGTCCTGTTCTGAGCCGAAAAAAGATCGGTCACGTTAATTATGATACATTCTAAATATGTGAGGTAGCTCTTGCTGCAGGTAGGCCTACCCTTAAAATTAAAAAAATCTAATAAAAGTATAATATGAATATTGCACAATATTGCACGTGCACGTGTGCATGACGCTTGAAACGTTACAGGGATCGTGACGTAAGTGGTTGATGAAATACAATAGTTGCTTAGGCAAGTCCCGACAAGATGATTCATTTATATACAGGTAAATTTTAAATTTAAACTTATTTTACCTTATACTAACTAATAGAATATACTTCTTGGGAAATGTATAGCAATTTGAACGTAGCGGGATTTGAACTCTCTTGGAAACCGTCATACGAGAGAGACCAACTAAGCCATACGTTCTTATCTATCTACGTCGAAATTCTTAGGCGCTTGTTACAACTTATTTATGTTCTTAGCATCTGTGTATCGTTTTGGGTAGCGGAAATTTGTAAAAATCTCCCATTATATTATACAAATTTCCCTAACCAAAGATAATAGCTTACAATTATCATTTGGCTACAGAGAATGCTATTTATTAAATATTATTAAAAAAATTTAAGTGCTATTCCATACTATGAAAAATAAATATGCTTAAAAACGCATAATATACCTAATTGGAATCATAATTTATATTATTTTTTACACCACAGAGTTGGCAGAAGGAACCAAGCCCAATTACTAAAACACCTGCAGTTAATAGCTAGAAATTGAAAATGTCAAATATTTAATTTCATTTAATGGGAATCGAGCCCCCAACCTGTCGCGTTTACTTAGGGCCGTTTGTGCCACTGCGCCACGACTGGCCTCATCATTTATGGCCTATAATTTTACCTAAATACCTGCAGGTAATAGTAATAATTTAAATAATTTCGATTATTATGTTTTAATTGTATGATTTATTAGTGTCCTTACTTGAACAGAAGTAATTTTAATCTACTATTATTTTTCTCCTTACTTCTAGTATTTGTATATTATGGTGATATTTTTTCCTTATTTTTTTAAGAGGATGTTTTATACAATTAAACTTTAGTAGAAAAGTTAGTGTATGAAAAAAAAAAGTATTTATTTTTATTTTTCTATATTTGATGTGTCTACAGCATAATTATGCTTGAAAGAAAAAAAACTGAAATACGTAAATAAAATAACTTGTTAGTTGTGGCGCAGGGACACAAGAGTGCGACTCTAAACACGACTGGTTGTAGGTTCGAGTTGGAACTCGAGAAAATAAAATATTAAATATTTTCAATTTTTCCCTTTAGTAACGAGTCAAAGCACGGCGTTGAGTTCCGCTACTAAACACACACTTCCTTTAGGATAATGTGGAATATGAGAAACAAAAGTGTTTTAATGAGAACGGAACATCTTAATAGGTTTCCAGGTTCCCTCTGTCTACCCTGCTACGTGCGGGGTACAGCGTGTACCTAAAAAACATATTTATTGAATTCTGTCAATTAAAATGAAAATTATTTTTTATTTCTATAAATCACGAAGTAACTATGTGTTAATGAAAAAAAGTTATTCACTAATTTATATAAAAAAGTATGTGATAAGACAACATTGTGTTGACACGTCTGACTTGATTAGGGCTGCCAGAAAAAACTACATACATCGTTTTTTTATAAAATTCCATTTTCTATAATAATTAATTTATGTCAATGTAATGTAAAAAAAGAGAGGCGAAACCCAACACCGTTATCTACGAACATATTTATCGGTTCAAAGCTTAAGTAACACTAGAAAATATCTTTAGACACGCCCATGCATATTATAATAATATATAATATTTTCATATATACCAGTGCCAAAGTAAACAGGAAAAAGATGATCCCGTAAACTATTTATGGTAATATATTTGTGTTTGCTCACTTTAAATTTCTATTATAATAATTAATAATTATATATATTAAATTTAATGTAATTTATTTAAAATCTTGATTGAAAGATATTATTATGACTTAATTAATTTTTTTCTCAAGTAAACAACTAGAGAACGGAGTATCTTAATACTAAGTTCCCTTTGCCTACGCAACTATTTGCGGGATAAAGCGTGAATATATTTTAAGCCTTCAAAACATTCACTAGTTCGTCAGTAAGCAATATTACTGCTGCTAATCGTTGCTCTGTTCATCCGTTCATGGTACATGAACGGATGAACAGAGCAACGATTTTATGATTAGATTGAAATAGTATTGTATTTGTATTGAAATTGGGTATATGTATACATATACCCAATTTCAATACAAAAATGTGGACACAGTAATGTGTAAAATTTGTGATTATGATAAAAATTAAGGAAAAAAATATTACCTGAGTTAACATAGAGAACACAGCTGCCATACCAACTTGACCAGTACCGACGACAGTCACTTTGTTCCCATTGTCGTCAGACTTAGGCTGGACCGGCTGGAACAATTGCTCTAGGGTTGCCATTCTTCCTATTAAAGAAAATGTAAAATACATTAATTAAATTATTTTAAAACTTAAAATTGACAGCCCTATCTCAGCCTCAATGATCTTCGCTTGAAATACATACTAACTCGACAATAAGAATGACGTGTAAACGTTTAAGAAAATGTAATATACAATCAATAGTTAGTTAATTTTAAAAGTCAAATGCAAGTGATATTCCCGAAAAAACTAAACGAATTATATATGTTACGTTCATATTTTTATATTATTTGAATCTACAGCACGGCCAGCGTCTGACTGTAAGCGCAGCAGTAATAAAAGTTTGATACCAAATAAGTTTGTTTTATTGGCGCCCTCATAAAAATTTTCACCCATAGACATCTACATTGGTGCTTGTATACTATATATTATTAATCAGCATCAAAAAATACGTGAAAACACGTTTCAAAAAAAACTTTTAGGTAAATTAAAAAGAAAATAGGCGAAAATATAGAATAAGAAAATAAAAATACAGTCGAATTGATAACCTCTTTACGGAAGTCGATTAAAAAAGCTAAAAACGAATAAAAATAATAATTTTGTTTTCTTTTTTTTTAAATTGTACTAAAATCCCAAAAAACATACTAATATTAAAAATATTTAAAACCAAATTACAAAATAAGAGAAGTAAAGAAAAATATTTATTGAATAAATTCTACATAAATAATAATGTGTACGTTTTTCTCATTTTTTTGATAAGATTAAATAAATATAAAAAATTTTAAAATATAATAAATATAATTTCGCAACATAAATTTTAATTTAAACTTTACATTTAAATTGTACAAAAAACACTAAATTTATTATAAATAAAATTATAATAAAAAATAATAAACCGGAAACCCTATAACACTTGTAGTATAACTTCGATGTAACCCATCTCTTTATTGAGAGAAACATTTTGTAAGCACAAGATACAACTATAGAAGGTATATAAAACATCTATACAAGGCTAAATCTTGGTGGTGGTGGTGGTACATTACGTCTATATAAAAAAATGTGAATAATTATATTATAGAACGAACGCTAAGCATTTGATATCATTCCGCGTTAGCAATGTTATTCGCGATGTCAAACAAAATTTTGGAAAACCGAGTGTATTGACTTATTTCACTAAAATATTATAAAATATAAAATTAAAACATATCTTTTAAAAAAAATAAATAAATAAATTCTTACCATTCTTGCCAATACCGTTCACACCGTTAGCTGGCATTGTAAATACTAGCTATATGTGAAATTTGTACGGAACCTGTTACCACTGTCACCACACACGACCATATGAATGGGTGGAACGGAACGGAACTGGTAAAATATAGGGTTGAGCGCCACTGGCCTGCGTGGTGGGGATGGGTGCCCAAATTAAGCGTATGCAACATGCCGATTCGCACGTCTCCTATGCGATTTTCTTTCTTTGAATACATTTAGTTGTTTTTATTATTATATGTTTATTAGGGAACTATTTTTTTTATTTCTTTTTTGTATATTTATGTTATAAAATAGCGTTGTTATTCAAATAAATTTTAGTTCACGAAGTTCTTTTATTTCAAAGTATAATAAAAACGAATTTGTTATAATATTTTAATTAAAAATTATGTTTTAATATAACATTTAATTTTTTTCTTCTATTTTTTTTTACCAAAAATCACGTTCTTTTTATTAAAAGGAAAGAATAATTAGAAATTATATTTATTTGAATGCATGACATGACGGCTTGCACGTCTACACTACTAAAAAACATTAATTTATTATAGCGGCTGACTCAGTTCTTAAATAGAAATATACGATAATAAGGAAATTTGCACATTTTTGTATAAGTAAGTTATTTTGTAGATACTATGTGAAGAACATGTTATTTTTCACGTTCAAAATATAATATTTATATGTTTTTGTGTCACTCATTTCCAGCGTATAGCGAGATAGACAAAAAGAACCTAGGGTCAAGACACTTCTATTCCTCCCGAATCCGAGATATTTACGTCTTATTCGGCGGTAGTTAACGCCGTTGTAGGACGGATCACTACTTCTATGAAACATCCTTTAGTCAACTTCACGCTGAGTCCTGCACACAGCAGGGTAGGCAGAGGGAACCTAGTGCTAAGACACTCCGTTCCCCACTTTCTGCCGGATTCTGGAGACATTGCGTGTTGAGTGGCAGAAATCAAAGCCCCGCTTTACCTCTCTACCAGGAAATTAATAGTTCATTGCCCCGAGTGGGAATTGATCCTGTAATCGTTGTGATTTCACTGTCGCACACTTATGTTCCTGCACGACGATAACTTCTATTTTAGATATAATTTTGTAAAGAATTAAGTACTTTTAAAATAGAATAACTAGAGAAATTTTAAATAAATCTTTTCTATAATAAAAAAGTACACACTACACATCAAAGCCTCACGGTACTCCTCGCCCTCGCATGCCGGGGCTGAGAGCCAGGGTATTCGTCCGTAACCCTCGATCATCTAGCTAGCATACCAACCAAATACGAAATTATTCTTCTAACGCTGCCTTCAAAGTACGTTCCAAAAGTGAAGTGAGGTTAATTTTAGACAGGCTGAGCTTTTAATAGAGATTTCACCGTTTTACCAATTGTCGATATAATATAATGATACGATCAGGATAACTCCTGGTTATGTATGATAACCATGTAATAAAATCATCCTCAATTCCAACCGATTCAAAAAAACATTTGAGTTTACAGTTTATTTATGTACTTGAAGGCAATAAGAACAAGCTTTTAAAAACTAACCTAATTTCTGCTAAAAATATGTGACTTTATTTAAAGCACGTATAAAAAGTGAATTATAATATGGGGTCGTCGTGGCGCAGCGGCAAAGCGTCTCACTGTAAACATGGCGGTTGTGAGTTTGATTTCATTTTTTCGCGCTAATAACGGGACAAAGCGCGGCGTTGAGTTATGCTTCTCATCACACAAACTATAGAAAATTAGTCGATGTGTGTGGAACAGAGTATCTTAACACTAGGTTTCCTCTGACTACTTAGCTATGCGTGAAGCTGCATGGAAAAAATGATCGTAATCACTCAAAAATCTGAGCCTAACAATGGCACATTAAGACAAAATAAAACTAAAAAGAAATAGTAAATATAAAAATCAAACAGCTGTTGTGATAAATTAGTTTCATTTTTTTAAGTCTTATTTTAATTGTACTGATTCATTTAGAAAGGTCAATGTGAAGGTCACGATCACGAAGTTAATCTGTGGTTAAACTATAAATATGAATTTCCTTTAAAATGTAAGATCTTCACACGGTGATATCATTATTTTTCTACCTTCACGGTGTATCTCGCATATAAGTAGAGATAAATAAGTGTTAAGACACTCTGTTTTCAACTAGCCGCCCACTTGTCTTGTTAACAGAGCTGATAAAATGGAAATAATTAATTTCTCTGAGTGGGAATCGAATTCACAACCGTCGCCATTACAACTTTACTGTCTCAATTTCAATATTTTATTATTTTTTTCCAGTTTCATGGCGAATAAACGAAAATCTCAAATTGCAGATTGAGAGAGCAATAAGAAATGAGTCTAAAGACATTCCGTTCCCCACTTTCTGCAGTTCATGATATGTCACTTCAAGGCGATGCATGGTAAAATTGTGGAGTTCAACGCTAGTTTTATCGATTTAACTCATACCAGCTAATAGATTTCCATAATCATCTATTTAAAGAAATATAATATGTGAATCGTATCACTGTGAGATGCAGAGATCTGTTGCGCTCGAGCAATGACCTATCAAGGTCAAAAGCTTTTATGACAATAAATATATCAAAACAAACGTACTAATTTTACTTTATGTACTTTTACATATTAATTCTGATTTACTATACAAATAATATTAATATTATATTATAAATAATTTTAACAAATTATATATATTTTTTTTATTTAAAAAAAATAAATAAAATAAATCTTTTTTTAGTATTATAATACTCATTAAAATTATCATCATAATATTTATAGTTTAAATAATTTTCTATAATAGCACCAACTTTTTTGAACAAAACATTTTTTATCCATAAAAGTGACAAAGTAAGCAAAATAATGCACGTATACTGAACTAAATATGGAATATTAATATTATAAACTATAAAGTTAAGAAATACTGCTCAAAAAACTAAAATTAATTTTAATAAGAACGACTTTCGAGAATTTCAAATAAAAAGTTTGTTATTTATAATAAAAACTTTTAAAACAAACTTTAGCGTATACACAAACTCTTAAAACATAATACAAAAAAAATATGTGTAAGAATAAAAAAAAACACAAACATCCTGTCATATTTAAACACATATCCAAAAATACACAAAAATTAACACAAAAACTTACTTTTTGAAATAAAGTAGTGTCGTGATGAGAGTCACGTAGAGACTACTGGTGGCTTTACCAAAGTTAGTAAGGTGACCTTCAATTCATTTTAGAAGGCACGCCATCGCGCATGCCCAAATTTCTTTCCAGAGAAAATGGTATCCACAGTATACACAAAATAAAGCACATTTTACACTACATTGTGTTACAGGACTTCGTGTGATACTCGTATAATTTGTAATAGCAGTGCAATTGGATATGTGTATTTTTGATAACGTATGTAATTTTTTTTTTAAGTTTTTTTTGTTATTTGTGCGTGTTTTAGAATTTTATTTGTAACTTTATGTACCCATAATAAAAATAAAATCTATATATTATACAATAAACTTTTATATGAAGTTTTATTTAATAAAAACTAATATCACAATAATTATAGTTGATTAAAGTGTTTTTTTTATAATTGTAGCAACTTTGAAAGTTTTGTATCAAATATTTCCACCCAAAAATGGTGAAGTATACATGAACTAAAATATAATTTTTCAAAATGGCTACTTATCCAACCATTACTAACCTCTTATCATTTCATTAGATTTTATTACATTTTTTTCTAAATATATGTAGTTCAATCTAAGTATACTATAAAGAAATGGTGGATAAATTTCATATTTTTTACATACTATAAGGATTTTCAACATTTTGTTGTGAACTAACTACATGCGATTATTCTTGATTCGAATTTAATTCAGAACAACTGTTAAGGAACTTACAATGTGTTCTGAAAAAAATATATAAAAAAGCCGACTTTATAAAAAACTAAAACGAAAAAACCAAGCTCAATTGTAAAGAATTTTGTCTAAAGTAAAACAGAACGATTAAACCATTGAAAAAGTTTTATAGTCAATATACATATTAAATATTTTTTTTAAATAAGATGAGACCAAAAAAGGTTTGGTAAAAAAAGAAAAAAAAAAGATCTTACCTTAATGATAATTATGAAAAGAAAAATATGAAGCACGGAGTGACGCAACTATTAGATCAAAAAATCGAAAAAAAAACCGTGCAAATAACAAAAACTTAGCTACACTCAATATTTTGTCAGTATTTCACAATAGTTTAGAAAATGTATGTTATATATCTAAATATATAGAAAATATTTATATATGTTAGCACTATGTCAACTCCACGGTATTGAATGTAGGATGATGTCATATTAATACATTAGCTGTTTCCCATCTACATACGCAACTAAATATATCAACTGCGAATATTTCAATTATAACGATTGATTATAAGCATGAAAAGAAACCTTGCTTTACAAAACACAGCGTTGAGTTCCGCCACTCAACACGCGCAATGTCTCAAAAATTTAAAATATGGGAACAGAGGGTATTAACATTAGGTTCCCTTTGTCTTATATGCGGGATATAGCGGGAAGTTAAATAAATATTGCTTTAGAACATAGATCTTTATAACTCTCACGAATTAGAAAAAAATAGGATAAGTAACTCTGTTTTCCGTTTGTTTTACTATTAGGAGTATTGCATATAAGATGACGGAACTTAACGCCGCTATCATGCCACAATGGGATTTAAATCCACAACCACTGTTTTTACAGCCACATCATTATTAATATTAGGGATATTATTACTTATTGATTAACAAAATTATACAGTACATAATGAATATGGTTCTTACTTTCGATAGCATTTAAGATTACATTAAAAAAACTCTAATAATGGATGTATTCGGAGAAAGGAGTGATTTTTGCTACATACGAGTACATTATATTAAGTAAGCTAAAAACCATAAAAATGTAGACTTACAAACTGACTGACGATTTATTTTATATATAACAGTATATAAATACTAAAAGATAAGCAAACTGATAGTAATAACATTGTAAACTGTTAAAACGCATCGAGTGTAATCTTTTATCAGTTATCACTTATCGCTTACTGCATGGATATGAAGAGCCATGGTTAATAAATAAATTATAAATTATTTTTTATGTTTCTATTTCACCAGTAAATATGTTGTTGAATCAAAGAATTTAGAGTGTGTAGAGATAGTCAACGACGCCGGATTCCTGGGTCAGTTATCGAAGAAGAAGACTCCGAAAAAGTATGGAGTTTTCTTAAATATCTTGTAGTGAGGAAGTCCGAACAAAATGTTCCACGTAATATAATGTTTTAAATCTGCTAAATAAGCACTTTTTCATTTCGGCTACTATAAATAGTACAAACAAAATAAATACATAGAATTTTCCATAAGTGATTTTATGGGCATTATGGCCATAAGATCTAACTCTGTTGGATCCGACTGCATGTATATTTATATTATATCTATTGTAGTACTCCTATAAATGAGACCTTAGCTCTTATTATAACGTTCACTTTAAATACATCTATCAACTCCGTCAAGTTCCCTTGTTCTTAGAAACATGCTCATGTAGTTCCCATACCGAAAAACTCAATCGCTCTTCCTTCTTTGAATACCGTCCAATAACCAAAGTGTTAAAACACCTTATTCATGAACAGTTGAGCATATTTCTGGCTAAGCAAAATTTGCTAAATCCATTCCAATCTGGTTTCCCTCTCAGTCACAGTACGACAACTGCCCTGGTAAAAATAACAGATGATATTAGAAAAGATATGTATGATCGGATGGTTGTATGCACTGTAATGGTGTTGTTGGAGTTCAGCAACGCTTTCAATATAATACGACTACGATGTTTTGTTAACCATTCTTATTTCTCTTAACGTTATATCCTGAGGTGGTTGACGTATACGTGTCGAAGAGTCATCTTCTAAATGTCATCTTCTAATCTTCTAAATATAAATCTACTCATGTCTTCTAAATATAAATCTAGTCATCTTCTAAATATAAATCTACTCATTGAGAGTAGACCAATCAGAAGTTGAAGAAGTTGGCGAGGTTGGTTGATGAAGTTGGTGTTCCAAAAGGTGGCGTGTTGTCTCCACTCCTGTTTCCATTTTTTCTCTCTAACTATGTTCTGATGATTTATTATCTTATCTTTATTAAATTAATCTACTACAATTGACCTTATAAATGCAGACCTGCACCCCACCCGTAGATACACGGGCGTGTGCGTCTGCATGGTGCAAATCCTACGGTCTTGTAATTAACATAGAGAAAAGTCAATCAATTATTATAGGTAGCTGTAGATTAGTATCCAAATTAATATATCTAATTTAATTATTTAATATTTGATGGTACTCTAATTTCTTATACAGAATAAGTAAAAAAAAAATAATGTAATGTACATTGAATCGGCATTTGACATGAGCCGCAAGTTAATGAACTTAATCAAAAAGTTTTTGGAGCAATCGCTTCTCTACGCTTACTACAATATTTTCTAATTCTGATTATGTTAATATTTATTATCACGATATTAGTTAGTTATTAAGAACAGCTTCACTTTTTAAGTAACACACACACGTTCGTTCTCTCCGATTCCATGCAAATCTTTCCTTAAAAATTCCTTTTCACTTCAATTACATTTTCAATAACTTCTTTACTGTTACGGTTGCTCGCTTATGGAATTCCCTTCCAATTGAAATAAGACGTGCTAAGAGTTTCAATTGCTTTAACTCACTTCTTAGAACGCACTACTTAGAATTTTTTCTCTTGGTTTTCTTTTATACTAGTGTTATGTTTGTGTTTTTTCTTTTTATTTTATTTGTTATAATATGTACGGATATGCATATCTTTAACTTTTTTTTGGTTAACATATTCCTATTTAGGCATATTAATGTAATTTAATATGTATGTATGTGTGTATGTATCTATGTATCTACGTATATATGTAAGTATGTATTATGTGTGATACTTATATTTATCTAAAGCAAGTACCGATTTAAGATAAGGCCGCTAGCTGCACATTTCTTTTTATCTACGATTGTTTTTTTTTCCCTCTGTTCTGTATTGTTAATACAGAGTAAGAGTGTAAGAGTGTCAACAGAGTAAGTAAGTATTAGTAATACGAATAACACAAGGCTTCTGGTTTTTGAAAGAGATAAAGACAGGACGGAATGTAAGACATTAGAATAAGTGGACAAAGCGGTATACTTGGGAAGTATGTTCAGGAGAGATGGAAGATACGAGATGGATGCGGAAAAGCGTATTGCTGCCGGTAGCAGGGTTAACAGAGCCTTAGCTGCATTGATGAGACGGCGGAACGTCAGCACACCTGCGAGTTTGGCCGTACACGATGCAGTGTTGGTACCGATACTGTTATACGGCAGCGAAATGTGGATATTGTAGAAGAAGAATGAAAGAAAGACGAATGTCATGGAGATGCGTTCTCTTCGTAGGATATGCGGAGTCAGCTTAACTGATCGAAGCAATGAAGAGATACACAGAATGGCCGGTACTAGCGAGGATGTTACGGTGAGAATAAAGAAGAACGTGTTCAGCTGGTTTAAGCACGTCGAACGAATGAGTGGTGAAAGAATGGCAAAAATTTATGACGAAAAAGTGGGGGGTAAGAGAGGTACGGGGTGACCTCAGTTGAACTTCGAAAACACAGTATCAAAGATACTGAAGGAAGCTTACGTAAAAACCACGAGCACCCTCCGGAGGACATCTATGAAGAAGTTGATGACAGTGGATTAGATGAGATGACAGAGGTATGTAGAGACCGTAGCGTTTGGCGCTCCGTTCTCTCCGACTACCCCGCTAGGGATAAAGCGTGAAGCTAAGTTAAGTTAACTTTTTCTGTAATGTTACAATAAAGTAAATATTATTATTATTACATATTATTAATAATATACTTATTTTGATTTCACTTCATCTAGCAATTAGTACTTACAAAAATATTTTGAATAAGTATACGTAAGCATTAGTTTTGTTAATAAGATAATTAATCGTAATCATCATCATCATATAAGCCTTACGACGACTACAGTTGGACATAGAACTTGCCCAAAGATCTCCGTATACCTGCGCTGCCTGCATCCAACGGCTTCCTTCTACCTTGACCAGATCGGCGGCCCACCAGGCACCAGGTGGCGGGACTGCCACGATACTCTAGAACGTTTTCACCCCAAAGACATGTCCCGTCCGTTGTACTTGAGTAAAAATTAAAATTCCATTGCGTTAATGAACCTACAAAAGAAACTTCAATCGTATCAAAGCATCTTATAATATTATTATTAACTTTTACTTGTCAAATGGAAATGACTAAGAGTTGTGTATGACATATGACACATTCTAAGTACCCCAAACAATTCCTACGCAGGTACAGTGGGTTACATCGAAAAAGTTTCCGTATTGTAATATAGTCTCTGACTGATACCAAACAAACCCTTTGGCTTTATTATATTAGTGTCTAGAGATCTGTAAAATAAATTGCGCCTCATTTCGATGATTTTCAATTCAATAATTATTCAGATTTTTTTGTTGATACGACGGCGTATCAAATTTTCTTTTACTTAGAACTACAACAATAGTAGAAACTAAATACCGATAAAAATGATAAGAATGCATTATTGTTCGTTTTAACAATGGAAAATATAATGCCAGTACATAATAATATAGTCCCGTGTGGTTAAGATATGTTTTTTTACTTTCCGCTTTATCCCGCATGCACCTAGCAGCTTAGCAAAATAAATGAGGACCGTTTAGTTTTCATTCCATTTTTCACCAATTTAAACTAGGTTCTCTCTGTCTAACCTGCTATATGCGGGATAAAACATGAAGCTGAACGATATGGGTGATTCCATACTATCGCTCACATTTTATACGTCAATGAAAAATAACAATATTAATCGCCCTCAGATGTTATTATGGCGGCATGCTATTATTGTTCATCAGATGTTCAAGATCATTTCTTTTTATATCAATGCAAAACCCTTATCACGGTCAACAACGGTTTTGTTAAGGATGCTTTTAATTATTTCTTATAGTTCAGCTGTACTACTACGCTTCTAGATCAAATATAGCCTAGAGCCTAGCTTACGCCTAGCCAGAACCTAATAGCCTACAAAAAAAAAAGTTTCAAAAGATGTGAGTACATACAGACGGACAGACAAAAATTATAGAACACGACTATTACTATACATGATTACTATACAGAATGGCCTGAAACTAGCGCTGCCAGATATCCGTTAAATCCGAGATGGTCCCGGAATTTTGAGAACAGAACAAAAGTGTAATTGATAAGCCTGAAAACAGCTCAATTTCTGTTTTAAGTTTGATTTTTTTGACTTTAAAAATGCTGTTTTGATATAACATAATTTTTGATATTGATATTCAAAGTTTAGTAATTTGAATGAGCGCAATCTCGATATGTTTACTATTAGGCAGTGCAAGGTTCCATTAGCCATCTTCCAATTCCACCATCAGACCAGATCGATGGTACCATAATATTGTATTGTCATCTAATCTACATATAATTGCCGAGCTTCATGATGAGACAACAATTAGAATGGCGTGCAACTCAATATCTTAGATTTTATTTTATAGTTACTGAGTTACAACTCGACCTATTAGAAACCGTTAGAAAACATTATAGTGATTCAAGAGTACAGAAATCATTGTGATAGTAGGCATAGATATGTTGTTCTAAATTTGCTACATATGTATATGCTTTATATTATAAATGTTTGTTTGTTACACTTTAACGCGTGAACTATTCAACCATATCATACCAAATTAAATACATATTTTAATAGTGTAGTCAAAGAGTTTTTGCAAAAAAATTAAACTTATGAAGAAATACATAACAAAAAATAGGCCAGTCGTGGCGCAGCGGCACGAGGTGTGACTGTAAAAGCCGGTTGTGGGTTCGATCCCCACTCGAGGAGATGAAATATTTACTTAAATTTTTAATTCCATTTCCTCGCTTTGGTGTCGAGGTTAAGCGCGGCGTTGAGTTCTGCCCCTCAACACGCAATGCCTCCAGAATTCGGCAGAAAGNAAGGTAGGGAACACAGTGTCTTAACACTAGGTTCCCTCTGCCTACCCTGCAGTGTGCGGGATACAGCGTGAACCTGAAAAAAAAAAACATATCAAAAAAGAAGTTGTACACCTCAATACGAGAGAAACCGCAGTTAAAAGTTAGTATTGTTATATTTGTAAGATAATTAAGTGAATTATGCCGCTAATAACTCTTTTCAACTTCATCTTGACGTTAATATATTTAAATGGATTTCATGACCTAAATATTATACTATTTTATAACGAAACACAATTAATAAGGATACGTACTTACTAGATTTTTATAGTAATTATAGAAAAAATACTATTGAGATATTTCTATCATCACAGAAGGAAACCTTCGAAAACACAGTACGACTTTCGACGATACCGGAGAAAGGTCACGAAAAACTCCGCAGGTGTATGATAAGTTTGATGATTGTTCCGCTTTTTCCTTCCGAGGTACGGAACCCTAAAAAAGAAAATATAAATAGAATATTGTAATATATTAATACTGTAATTAAATATTGTAAAATAGTATAATTGTAATAGGAATTAAAAGGTATGTTGTTGTTAGGTATGGAAAAATGCAATCTAAAGATATCTGGACTCTCTTAGGAGTATCTAGATAATTATCTGTAGTTATAACTCTAGTTATGGATAATTATGTCTTAGAGTAATCTATTGTCAAGTAACGTCAGTGAACTACCAACAAATTATATGAGAAACATCATACCAGTCAATGTTCTCTAATAAAATAATAGTTTCAGTCATTATTCTCTAACATATACCAGTGTATGCGTCAGAGCTCCTTTTACGGGAACAACATATAGAGTTATATTAATCAAGATACCTCAACAGTTTAGACGTAAGATTTTTTGATGTTTATCCATACCTATATTTCGTGTGACGCAGTTACGCTTAGATACCAATAACGTAAACACATACTACTACAAAAATACTACTAAAACCAAACGTTGCCGCTAATACCTACGACTCGATTTCGGAATGTTGCGGCGGTTTCCCTTTGATAGGTTTATGTGTGTGTGCGTCGTTCTTGACAAATGGCGTTTTATTTTACAACGATAATTTTATTATTTATTTTGTTTGAAAAAATTGCTCTTTCATTTTTGCGTAAAAAAATATAATATAAAAATTTGTATTAGGCTTTTATAGAGTTTATAGTAGTTAATTTTTTAATTTTTTTTTATTTATAGTGAAAATATTGTTCTGGACACTGAAAAAATACGTCTGTAAAGGGAAGTTTTTAATTTTTACATTAAGAGGTGTCATAGCGCTTTTCTATTTCTCATATAAATAGCAAGGAGAATTTTGTTTTTTTTTTTCGTTTAGTCGTAGTAGTTTTGTAGTCACACGTATTACAATGTGGATAAATATCATGAAATGAAAATAATCATCCTACGACTAAACTGTTGAAGAATCTTGATTATTTTTTTTCTTTTATGGGTTTGAAATATTTTTCCCCATATACTGCTCCCGTAAAAGGAGCGCGTCCAACCTGTATACAAAAAGTGGATGATAGTACACGAGGTGAAAGGTATGCAGTGACCGTAGCGTTTGGGGTTCCGTTCTCTCTGGCTACCTCGTAAGGGATTCAGCGTGAAGCTAAAAAAAACACAGAGGAAACCAGCGACAAAAGATATTTTAGCTATTTAAGTGACACTGTTTGCGTAGCAAAACGCCACATTTCAGTTGAACAAAAATAATTTAAATTGAAACGAACCTACGATAACGGCTTAGTCATTTTAATTTTAATTATTTATTTACTAATAACGCTTCAAAGAGAGTGAAGATGGACACCAATGCCGAGTTTAAAAAAAGTCTTCTTAACAGAGCGAGAAAATTAAAATAATTCAATCTCCCGAGCTGGAAGCATACCCAAAACTATCACTATCACAGTCAGATGCTGTGCCGCAGAGCCGCGACGGCTTCTGTTATTCTTACAATAAAATTGTCACTTTGCGATTTCCACCGTCTAGAAGATTATATAGAAAAAAATGATTATTTTAGTAATAAGTACCTTCAAAAAGCGCGTGTAAAAAGCGCCCTTCTTAAAGGGCGGCAACGCATCTCTGGTGTTGTAAGGTGTTACCGTCAGATGACCCGTACGCTCGTTTACCTTGACTTTTCTTGTCTTAAAAGTTTTAATCATTAAATTATACTAATTCTTGATAGATTCATCTTTTTTTTTACTTTTTTTTTAATAGCAATTAAGCGCGTAAGACAATACCATTACATTATTTTTGGACAAAAATTGAGGAAAAATTGAGGAAAATGGACGACTTCATCAATCAAAAATATATAACTTGTTCTATGCCTGCATTGTTAAGAGTACTTAAGTATTGTTGCAAAATAATCAACGTTCATACAACATATAGGTATCTAACCTATAAAAATGTTTGTCGTAAGTAGATTCAAAATGTCAGTTTTGATGGTTACCAAGATATTTTGCATTGCGTTCAGAAACAAAAGAAAGCAATGAAAAAGTTACTGAAACGCCAAAAACCATATTCATAAAAACTGTAGCTGTATTTAATAGATCGAACCGTATGAATACCAGGAAAGGCAGGCAGATATACATAATTTGACGATGTAGTTACCACTACAACTAAAAAATATATATAAATATAGTAATAATATATTTTAATACTTACTAGAACATCCAAAAATATATTCACACTCACTCTATCTGAAATATTATTTAGTAAAAAAAACGGTGTTAAGTTCCACCACACACCAAGCAATGTCTCAAAAATTGGACTGTGCTTGGGGAACAGCACAATCGTGCTGTCTTAACACTAGGTAACAATAAAAACTTATTTATTACTATTATTCCGCCTGCGACTTTACCCGCGTATGGTTATACACAAATATAGATCGTCGTGTGTGGAAGTGCCATAATGGACAATGTAGTGTCTTAACACTAGATTCCAAGGTACCCCCCCCCCCCCCTGCCCTCCTGTGTGATACAACGTTAAGATTAAAAAAACGTAATTCCTCGTTTTGATGGATAAAAACAAAAAATATGACAGCGATGTCGGAAAAAACTTCTTTTTTTCTAATTAGTTATAAGCATCAGTCTGATCTAATATGTATGAACAGCATTAAAATCCGTTATTTGGTAAGATTTTAGCATATAAAAAACATTAAATTCGCTAATCGTTTATTATAGTAATATCCTTACAATAACAATATCATAATTGTATAATAATTAATAATATTGAAATTCATATATCACAATTTTCAATTATCATATTTATATAGAAGAATAACCAAAATTGCAAAAAGAAATTATTACAGATAATTAATTAAAATAAATTGTATTTTTGGAATATTTAAACATTTTCAAATTCAATTATAATATTATAATTAAAAAAAGCAAATTTCACATCAAAATAAACTTTTCTTTTTGATATGAAAATGACAGTTTTGTGGATCAAGTATAAATAATTAACATATCTATATAGGTTTACCAATACAAAAATATAAACAGTCAAAGCTGTCTACGACGACATCGTTTGGAACAACTCACCGGTTAAATTGACCAAAACCTTGGGTCCCGGCTGAATTCTATTAGACCGTTTTTAAAAAATTCTGCTTTTTACAACATTGCCTATTATGACATATCACTTTAAGCGAGTACATCTAACTGATGTACTCGCTTAAAGTGTGTAAACATTTGAATAGGTAACCCCAGGGTAACAATATCCACATCTGGCATACTAAAGTCATTAAGATCACAAAAGTAAACAAAAGAGAGCCGACTTTAGGGTCTATTGTAATTACCATAAACAAAATACATACACGTATACACGTGTATGTATTTTGTATGCAGTATGCACGAAGCCCAAAGCCCAAAGCCGGCTTTCTCATTTATCTTCTCTTCAGTCAGTTTCTAACTTATCTGTACACAGGACGCACCGAATATCATCGAGTTATTTGTGAATTTTTGAAAATGTCGAAAAGAAAAAGGAAACAAATTAATATTGAAGAAAAATGGAATGGAAAATATATATCGAACATTGAAAGGTATTCCAAAGGTATATCGAACATTGAAAGGTTGGTATTCCAAACAAAGACTTGGGCGTAGAATATGGTGTAGTTGAAATCGTCGAGTGTGACGATTTCAACAATTTGGAAAGGGACAGAAAATTTTCAAATATTTTTTGAAAATGAAACGAGCAAGAAGCCTTGCTAAAGTGGTTTAAATATCAAAGGTCAAATAATGTGCCATTAAATGAACCAATTCTTAAACAAAAAGCAAACGACTTTGCTAAACATTGACTGAAGATTTTGTTTGCTCGTCCAGTTGGATCTAACGTTCCCGGGCCAGGCGGGAAAATAAGTGGTGAAGCTGCTAATGATAGTTGATAGTGGTGTAGTAGAAGAATGGATGTCGCAAAAGTGGCTTATGTTATACAAAAAGTACGGACCAGATAACATTTTTAACGCTGACGAAACTGGATATTTCCATAATGTGACACCAGACAGGACATAAAAAATTAAAGGCGAAAATTGTTCTGGAGGAAAATTGTCGAAGACGAGACTGACTATCATAGTTGCAGCAAACATGTCAGGATCTTGTAAAAAAAGCTTTAAGTTATAGAATAATCTAAGAAACAAAGATGCTTTAAAAACATACGTTCACTGTCGGTAACGTATGAAAACAATGTAAACTCATGGACGACGTCGGAAATTTTTTAAAAATGGTTTCGCCACTGGGACACTGAATCAAAAGAATAGAATTAGAAAATTCTACTTTTCGTTGATAACTGTCCTACTCATCCAGCCGTTACTAACCTGAAGTGCATTAAAATTGTGTTTTTACCACCGAAAGTTACTGCAACCAATGGACCAAGGTGTAAAAAAGTGTTTAAAATCTCATTATAGAAGAGTACAACTTGATAATGACGATCAGATAAGCTTTACTGTTCTTGATGCCATCTTGATGATTTTCAGAAGAATGGGAAAAGTTTTCATCAAAAACAAAAAACTTTAGACATGCAGGTTTCAAAGAACTCTCGAGCTTATGGACAATATCCTTCAAGTGTGACTGAAGATGATGAGGAGGATAACATTTCTTTGGCACAATTAGCCCAAATTTTATAACCTGCTTTATCTGCTATTGAAGCAGAGGAGTTTATTGATGTGGATTGCCATTTGTGCACTAGTTGCGGAAGATGATACAAGGAGTTCAAAAATGACGAACAGGAAGAGATTGAAGAACAATCCACAGTGCTATTTTGAATGATTGTCTCAATGCTGTCGCAGTATTACGTAAAATTGTTCTTTTTAATTAACCATTTCACATGCAGGGATGTTATGACGACATATTAATTAGAATTCAACGTGAACTACAAAGTGCTTACGCAAGACAAAAGTATTCCAAACAGACTAAAATTACAGATTTTATTAATATAGAGAGAAAAAAATATTATTATTACCTATTACGTATGAACCTGTCACATCTTTTTAATAAACTTAAAAGGCTATTTTATTTAAAAAGGGAATATATATGTATGAATATATTAATCATAGTAGATACTAAGTACTTAATAACAACATCATCGAATGTTACGACAATCGATTTTTACAAGCAATTATGAGTCCCTATGATGTCACTATAACAATTTTGACTGTTATTATATTTTTGTATCAAAAATTTTACAGTATAAAGAATATGTTATTTATACTTTTAATTAAATTATTTAAATTAGATATAATTTGCCAATATAATAAAAAGGATATCTCAAAAATATATTATTTTTATAAGCTTATAGATGATAAAAGTTATTTGCATAATACATGATGGAGAACGGACACTAGGTTAAATAATTTTAAAATTAATAAATTCCTTCCATACGTACATAGCAAAGGTGTCTCCAATACATAAAAAAACAGCGAATCCTCCAATCACATCAAAATAAACATGTCAAACTAATAAAATATACCAATGTTTTTTTTAATATATCGGCCTTCCTATAAGCAACTTGGCTCTCTCTAGAACTTTACGTGACTTTACTTTCTACAGAACTTTTCCCAGAGGATCAACAATATGCGAAGTGTCTTGTCATTAGAGGCGTGAAGATATTGATATAAATATGTAAATTAAATTTTATACACAAAAAAATACTAATTAATAAAGAAGAAGTAAAAACCTACCAAAAATAATATTGCCAATCCAAATAAAGTACCAAATCTTAAGTCTTCATATCTCGCCTACAAATGAAATTAAAGTTATACTAAAAATGTTTTTTTTTTCAATCTTAAATCACATCTCAAGCCTCTTCCAGTCTATCGGCCTCGCTATCAACAACTTGGCTCTCCTCCCTCCTGCACCAGGGTCTTGGCAGAATGCCGTTGTATTCACACATGCCAAGTATTAACACTAGGAAGCCAATCAAGTGTTGCCAGTGAAACTTTTGCCAGAGTACAGCTAACGATACCATCCAGATTACAAATGTCCTGTAAATTTGAAAAAATGGGTAAAAATACATTTAATAAAAATTAGTAAAAATAAAATTTAAAAAAAGCAAAACGACAATTGCATGATATCAGTCGAAATATTACTGCTAAAAGGGGAAAATCTACATTTGTAAAAAATTTGTAATAATTTCAATTTGTAATAAATTCATTTACATGAAAAAAAATAGATAGAGATAGCGAGATAGCATGTAGGGATTGTGGGTTCGATCCTTGTCGACAGAATGGTCGACAAGTCGAGGCCACTCTGAAGTTAAGTTTTCTGAATTTTCGCGCATTGTTGAACGCGCAAAGTGTTTTCAAAAAGAGTTTTTCTTTTCTAAGCATGGAATAACAATTAAAAAAACGTTTCAATTAAAAATAGCATACCCTCTTGCCAAATGATATTTCTATGTCATTATAAAATCTTAAAATGAAATCAGCGCAATATACGCCTAACTTCAAAACGGCCACGACTCGTCAAGCTAACTTCATATAAAATTAATATCTAAAATAAGAATTACCTGACAGAATCCAAAACCATTCTAGTAGTGGCCGACATTTCCTTGGTAACACTGATACCGGCGAAGTTGAAGAACGCTATAGACAATATTGTTCCCAATATCGCTATTAATAATAAGGAGTTGTTACCTGTGGCGAAAAATAAAAAAATAAAAAATAATTATTATAAAATGAAAAATATTATAAATGACTAACGTTACTACAATTCTTAACATTTTTAAAGTGGTAATCCACACTTAGGAAAGAAAAATACTTATTTAGAAAACGTATAAAAATTTGAACGTAGCGGGACTCGAACCCGCGTCTCCTGGAAACCGACCAGGCACTTTAACAAATTTGTAAAAATCATAATTTTAGATAAATATAACTCAGAAATCAAAAAATATAATAATTCTCAGCTTCACGCTGTATCCCGCACATAGCTCCCATTAGGACAGAACCCAAAACCATCGCGGTTACAGTCACACGCTTGTGCTTCTGCGCTACGATTGACTAATCTAAAAGAATGACTCTAAAAAAAAATAGAAAGTACACACCAATTTGCACTAAGCCATCAACAACGTCCTCAATAGTGCCTCTAGCGTTGTTATCGAAGTGGGGCGGCGCGGGCACCCAGTAGAAGACAACAAGAAGCACTGATAACACTGAAAACCCGAACACACCCTCCCATCCCACAGCTTGTAATGGCGGAATATTTAGGCCTGGAAATTTAATGGAGAATTTGGTGTAACACTGGAAATATTGTATTTTGGTGTGTGTTATTGTGTTTTTTCTTGTAATAGACTGGAAATATTATGGAAAAAAATAGTGTAAAGGGGCCGTTCAAGTATTACGTAAGCAGTTTTTTTGCAATTATTGACCCCTCCCTCCCCTATGTCATCAAAAATAAGCAATCTTCTTACCCCCTCCCCCAATGCTTACGTAAACATTGGCATATAATTTTTTTTAAGGTATTTTTATTGATATTTTATTTGTTTCTAGATGTTCCCACTGACTGAGGTAAGACGCACGCATTCGTAACCTCTGATAGTAGAAACGTGAAATTTGGACAGGTTTATATTTTCAAATTCAGAAAATCCACTAAGGGAATTTGAAAAATTTTAACCCTAAAGGGATGAAATAGGGGTTGAAAGTTTGTATGGAAAAAAATTTAAATCAGCATCGATTTTTATAAAACTTTAAATTCAGACTCTTAAAAATATTTCATTGAACACATGTTTCGTGGTTTATTTTAATTCACCCCCTAAGGGTGCAAATAAGAGGTTGAAAGTTTGTATGGAAAAAGCCTTAAATCGCCACAGATTTTTATAAAATTTGAAATTTAGACTCTTGACAATGTGCCATTCCCGTTAAATAGATATAATATAATAAACATATATTATATTATAAAACTAATAGTTATATCGTCTACCATACATACGTCTACCAAATATAGCCATAATATATATGAAAAAATAAATAACTTCTGCTTACGTAATTACTAGCTAGACCCCCCCACCCCCCATGTCATCAAAAATAAGCAAACCCAAGACCTCCCCGTCCCCCTACAGTGCTTACGTAATAATTGAACGGCCGCAAAGTACTGGATATATTGTAGAAATTTTTGAGTAAAAAAGCACTAGAAATATGTGACATGCTGCAAATATTATAAAAATCTATACTATTATATATGTGTATGTTTTATTTATAGTGGATACACATAGAAACTAATGAACTGATTTAAAAATTCTTTCACCAATCGAGTGCTACATTATCACTGAATAACATAGGCTAAATTTATTTGTAGAAAAAATGGGGGATCCCTTCTTAAATTTCTTTAATGTAAACCCATGTTAAAAAGTAGAGATAAAATGTCTTTCTTCGTACGCGCTGCAGAAACTGTTAAAGATAGAATAAAAAAAATCTACAAAATTAAAGAACATATCCATATTTAAAAAAGTTTGTGATACCATATGTTCTACTATAGTAGTTTGGCAATACAACTACTATTTTACAGTATAATATTAGATAAAAATGTCGACTGTAATCAGAGCAATATTATCCATACTTTTATATAAATCTTTATCTAAATAAATAATTTCGTATTCGAGATTGTTTCAATATCTAAAGTTTAGTCTTTGAATTATCAAAATCAGATATTCCATTCAAAAGATTTTACTATTTTTTTTTAATGTCTTGGCTAGGTAATAGTTAAGTATTTTTTTTAAATTCTGGTATTAATATATGTCTCTACATAAAAAAGAATTAATTGAACTTGCGCCCAAACCACGACTGACCTCTGTCGGTCGTGGTTCAGGAGCAAGAGCATGTGACGGTAAACGTGACAGGTTGTGGATTCGATTTCCACTCAAAGAAATGAAATATTATTATATTTAATTATTTTCTTTTCCTCGTTTTGATAACAAGGCAAAGCGCGGCGTTGAGTATAACCACTCAATACGCATTGCCTCCACATTCTACTTAATTCTTTCTTCTGGAAAGTGGTGACGGAAGTGTCTTAATGTAAAATGTCTTAATTTATACTTTTACATTTCAAAAACAATCTAAAATTCTTAGGCAACTTACGATAATGTGCTAAAACGTCCATATTTATGGTTTTTTTAACTGAAAATATTCCGAGTCCGGTTTGCACTTGACTGGTTTTTATATCTATAGTGATGTTTGCTATTATTTCTAGAAATATTACGACATTGAATTTTAAAAATAAGTAAATAACAGTAAAATACGGTAACTTAGCGACAGCGACAAATAAATGAAGTAGGGATAAGAAACATATCGGCTTAGAGCGTAAACCTGCTAAATCCATTTTTTTTACATATTCGTGTACATTCTTCTACCAAACGAAAATGTATAAAAATATATACAAAATTGACCATTATTTTATTTCACATAGTAGAGTCACAAAATATTTTTTTAAAAACGTCTTTAGTGTGCCTTGATAAATTTCTTTGAGGCCGTCGTGGCGCAGTGGCACAAGGGTGTGACTGTAACGCGCTACGGTTGTGTTTTCGATCAACACTCGAAGGAATTTATTATTATTATTTGTTAATATTTCAATTTCTTCGCTCTGGCACCAAGGCACCAAAAGTCCGGCGTTGAGTTCCGCCACTCAACATGCAATGCCTCGAAAAATTTAGCGGAAAGTGGGAAACGGATTGCCCTGCCCTTTGCCTAACCTGCTGTATGCGTGAGGCAGTTTTTTTTTTAATTTTGATATTTTTCTGCTTTAGAGATGTTTACAGGTTTCTACTCTAAACCGACGATATCATAAAAATACTTCGAAACTATATTTTATTCAGTTCTGGGCTTGTGAGTCACATATGTACGTATAACATTTCAACAAAACGATAAATTAAGTATATTGACCCCACGCGTACAGGAACACAATATTAGTATTGTATTATTAATTGATATTATATCACTGTTTTATTTTTATCATAGATACTTAATATATTATATTTAAGTTAAAAAATAATTCTTATTCCTGACAAGGCCAGACGCGGCGTTTAGTTACATCTCTGGATACATCATGGATACGCCTCTAGCTGGCTTGCTTATTTTATTATTCATTTGAATGAGCTAAAATGGGTCAACTTAATTTTTTTTTAAATAATACCATTTTAGCTCATTTAAATAAATAATAAGCAATGCTTGTGAGGGAGGAAACCTCAATTTATTAAATTGATTCGATAGGGGCGATATTGTAACAAAACCCGCTACCTGCGGTCAGACAAATGACGACAATATTCATTTAGTTTTTGATGTCACTCTAAATCGCGTTATAAAAATAGTAGAAACAAGAAAGCCAATGACCTCAGCGTTAAGACACTTGATATCAAAATATCAAACCTGAAGCCATATAATTGTGTTTCGTTGTAATGCTACTCCTCCTAGACCGGTAAAGCTACAGCTCTGAAATTTTGCAGGAACGTTGTGGACAACGTAGTTTGATAATTGTAGTTGTAGTTTTTGACTAAATGGTTAAAATGTGCCCCATAGAGTTAAACTATGAAACGTTATGAAATCCACGCGCACAGATTGAACTTTGATCAAACTAACCCAGCGCATGCAGACAAAACACGTGCAGAAAATTTTGCAAAAAAATCGCAAAATTTTGCGCAACATAGCTTCGTCCAGCTCCACTCGCCGTGCACAGCGTGTGGCGGATCCTAGTATAGTTTTACATAAACAAAACGATAATAATCATTTTTTTCATTTAGAGAACATTTAAATGCCTTTCCCGGTGGTATTTGAACCCAGCACTATAAATATGTAGTAAAATTAGACTTCTATTATTTTAAATATAATTTAACATTATGGAGAATGGAGAATTTATACTAAATACTTATTATATATTCTTTCAATGTAACATATTCATCATATCAAATTAAATGGTGTGACCTTTAAAATGCAATCTACTCTTGTACTAATAATAATTTACATAGTTGGATTGAAGATAATACACAAGCAGTTATGTATTTATTGATTAATTTAGATTGAAATAGTTTTATAAAATATCTGATAAAATTATTTGATTTAAATTCGTCTTAAACGTAAAAGTTTCTTAAAAAATAATATAAATAAATTCTAATCCAAATGAACGTTAATAGTTTTCCAACAACTATTAAACAGAATTAAAAATAAAAAAAAATGTATTAAGGAAAACCATGTCCTAGCTAAAAAAACCCCTATCCCTATTATACAATAAATATTAATAATAAGTCTATTAAAACAATTTCACACAGTATCTCACACACACAGCAGGGTAGGCATGAGAACTTAGTGTCAAGACACTCTGTTCCGTATTTTCCGCCGAATTCTGGAGGAATTGCGTGGTGAGTGGCGGAACTCAAAGCCGCGCTTTGTCTTGACCACAGAGCGACGAAAATAAATTATAAATTTAAATAAATATCCTCATATCCTCGGGTGCATATACGTAGCAAAAATAATACTCTCGTACATTCGAAAAATATTCTATTCCAGAATAAAACAAAAAAATATATATTACCTATACTTCTGGCGACCGGCCCGCCATCAGTTCATGATTTGCCCGAGTGGCCCCTAGTCTTAATAAGTCTGTGCAACCATGATATAAATAAAAGAAAATAATTTTAGCCTCTCCATATCAAGACATTAAGAAAAAACAAAACAGTCCAAGGTTCAATTCCCTATTCGCACCCACAAAAAGAAATCCTCTTACCAGCAACATACTTCTCTTCATAGACCATCTGGCACGCCGATATCACTTGCGCCACGATGATAAGGAGATCACCAGTGATGACGCTGTTGGGGCCTTTAGATGCTTCCGATTTATACATGGCGTCCGTAATACCGACTATTGTTAGACCTAGGAGGACGTTTACTGGAAATAAATTAATATTAATATGTTTAATATGTTGGATAAATAAGAAAAATATTTAATTAATATGTTGTATTTGTGATAGAAATGAATGTGAGTTCGATTCTCGTTTGAAGGAATGTGTGTGCTTAAGTATCTCTTGGATTTAAATGTCAATGCAATGTCGAATAAAAACAAATGCCATTTTATATATTTTAGGGAGGCCGGCGACGCAGTGGCACGCGGGTGTGACTGTATATGTGGCGGTTGTGGGTTCAATTCCAATTCGGGGGAATGAAATATTTAATACTACGCGGCGTTGAATTCCGCCACTCAATACGCAAAGCCTCCAAAATTCGGCGGAAAGTGGGGAAGGGAGTGTTTCAACACTAGGTTCCCTCTGCCTACATAACACGCAATGTTTCAAAAATTTGTCGGGAAGTGCGGAAGTGCCTTAACGGGAGCGGAATGTTTTAACACTACGTCCCCAGGTTACCTCTGCTTACATGCACATAGCACACAGCAATGTGCTGTGTAAAAAGTGGTGTCAATTTCATATTTGAGAAATTGAGTATACTATAACTCAGCACCGCAATGCAAATTGCAAAGAGCAGGATTTTTTTTTTGGGAATCGAACCCCCAATCATTACAGTCACACTCTGTCACACTGCGCCACAATGGCCTCTATATTAGTCACTCATATTATACATTAAAATGGATAATATTGTTTGCCTGTTCTTAATTAAAAAAAAATAAGTATAAGCAAATAATATTGCCTAATGTATGAATCATATTGTAGTTAATATAAAAGTATGTAAAACAAAAAAAATCTGTTATATTATATGGAATGATGTCATTGATAGCTTGTAATGAAATATTTATACTATTATAATATAATATAGCTGAACAGTTTGTTTGTTTGAACGCGCTAATCTTAGCAACTACTGGTTCGAACTGAAAAATCGTTTTTGTATTTTATAGCTGATTCTGAGAGATCGAGGTAGTAGGTGTCATGTATCATATACATATAATTTAGTTATTTCTATTTGACCATGCGGACAAAGCCACAAGCAAAAGCTAGTGTTATGTATAAAAATACTAAAGCATAAGTAGGCCGCAATGGGGGCGCTATAAGTCTATAATAAAAAAAAAACTTACTAATTCCAACCCACTCTCGTCTAATAATCTTTCTGTCTAAGAATGTCGTCGACAAAACAGCCACAAACACTATAATTGAACCTCTGAACATCTGAAAACTTGTCACATATGTCAATGTCAGCCCTATATACATTATTGATGTGCCAATCTGGAAGGAAATTACAAAAAAATCATGTCATTTAATCTATTTCTTTTATTTAGCTTCATGATTTGTACCTTGCCAGCCAGCCTTGGGTAGCCAGAGAGAAAGGAACGCTAAATAAACGGTCTCTGTATCCTCTGTTGTGAACCCGCACATACTACATGCCCTCCAGGAGCTCCTCATGCTTTACATGACTTTCCTCCAGTATCATCAATACTGTATTCATGAAGCCATGGCACGGAATTCATTTAAAAATCTATATAATTATATTAATCAAATATAAATATTTATATAAATATACATACCAAATCAAACATGGCCGCCGGCATCAATATAAAAGGATTGAAGTTCTGACTGCCTTGTATTAGAGTATTTTCACCTGACCTGTCCCACCAGTATATAACTTTAAATGTCAACAAGCACAGCATTTCACCTATAAACATGGCCGCTGCCTGAAATTACAAGTAATTATATAAAAATTATCTTACAATAGTTAAAAAAACGAAAATAGCTTTATGCTTATCTCTATATATGCTTTGCCTTGGCTTCTTGTTACCATACCAAGGAAATGAAAATAATACATGCCCCTGAGTAGGAATTGAACCCACAATCCTATCGCATTTATAGCTAGATTTTGTGCAGCTGTATCACAACTGCCTCTGAATTATTATTATTGCTGTTATTCAAAAGCATTATAATATCAAATATTATCAAAAGTAAAGTATATTATAATATAAATTGGTACCTGTAAAAAAGGATGCCCAAAATTCCTTACAACACCATCCGAGCCTTTAGAATCCATTGTGTCAGCCCATTTCGTACTCAAGCTATTTATTGAACCTGTTATTACCATCATTACAGCAAGGAACTTCTGATATCTTGTCCACGCCATTCTATTACAAAATTATGATTAAAAATTATTTTGAACAATGTTACATATTAATTAAGGTATGGTATGCTTCTTTGATTATGGTGTTCAAATTGACATTTATGATTTATAATTATGTTGTGGGTATTAAGAAAATAAATCAGTTTTTCTTCATACTCCATGTAGTATCATTTTTAGCAATATAAAATATGTATATGATTATATATAAAAAAGAGGCACTAGAGAAAATGAAATATTAATATTTTCTTTTTTTTGCTCCATTGTGCGGTAATGTGGGAATGTGTGTTTGGAGAACGGAATGTCTTAACACTAGATTCCCTCTGCCTACCCTGCTATGTGCGGGATATAGCGTGAAGCTGATTTAATTTAATTTGATGTAATGTCGCTTTCCACATTACATTTGTTTTGTGGAAGTGTGTGTGTGTAGTGCTGATATTGAGTTCCCCACTCACTATACAATGCCTCAAGAATTCTGCAAGTAGAGAATGGAAGTGTCTTAATGGGAATAGTGTCTTTAATAGACACACGGTGTCTTAACTCTAAGTTCTCATATTCCTTCTGGCTGCTATTGCAGTGCAAGTGCAGTGAAAAAAAGTGCCGCTGTGCCATGACTGGCCTCATGTTTTTTGTGGTTGATATCATGTTTTTTGTTGTTGATATTATTAAAACTTTAAATATAATTCCATGTTTATTTTAGTGGCTTCATGATTTAATCTACAGACATAGCTTGTTACATATCTGAATTAAATGCCTTGTCTTGTTATAGCGGTGAAATTAAAATAATACATAACAGTGTGGTGATTGATTGAATTTACAACCAGATACTCATTAAGTTGTGCCGCAATGGCACAAAAAAGTTAATCTTCTTGTTATATTAAATGTTTCTCTTTCTACCTCCATACAGGCATTATTATTAAGGTATTCTTAATTAATATAATGATTAGAAAAAAAATCCTTAACTTATTTTAAGACCTTAGATAAAAAAGCCGAGAGAACCTAGGGTTAAGCCACTTCATTCCCATAAAGATACATCAGTTTCCCACAATTTCCTAAACACTCTAGACATTGTGTGTTGAGTAAAAGCTAGTATTCTTATATATTCCTATAAGATAACAGAATTTTAATCTTTTACTACATTTAAGTTAGAGGCCAGTCGTGGCGCAGCAGCACGAGGTGTGATTGTAAAACCGACTGGTTGTGAGTTCGTTTCCCGCTCGAGGAGATGAAATATTTATACAGATTTATATTTCCATTTCTTCGCTCTGGTGTTGAGGTTAAGTGCAGCATTGAGTGCTGCCACTCAACACGCAATACCTCCAAAATTCAGCAGAAAGTAGGGAACGGAGTGTCTTAACACTAGGTTCCCTCTGCCTACCCTGCTGTGTGCGGAATGCAGCGTGAAGCTGATTTATTTATAGTTACTTATACTTACCTAAACTATTTAAAACTTTGTAGTAATGTTTGAAATAGTTTTAAATTTCACATAACAAATCTCGCAAAATTCGTACACAGCAATTTCTGTGCATTGATTGTTGAACAAAGTATCATGTACAAATAATAACACTATTGACGTCTATGTTTATAAATTTTATCCAATGTTTACATATATTTGTAACATAATTCAAACATTGCTGTGTCATGACTCTAACGTAATAGAAAACTTATAATTTATTTGTAAAATAAATATTTTTTAATTAGATTTGACGTATAATAAATGGAAAATTACATTGAATTTGTTTAATGATTGATTGTTTAACATACTAATTTAATATTATAGCAGAAATTGAGTCAATATAAAATAACAAGTGTCAATTCTTTTGTTATATTAATAAAAACTTTTGTTTTTGACAATGTTCATTGAACTTTTCTACCTGTTTTGTAAATAATATAATTATTAAGTTGTTATAATTTGATTATATTATAAAGGATATTAAAAAAATTAAACTTACTTATTGTATATTGTAGATGCGACGCTATGTTAAATTAGGCGTCAGGTACATAAATGATTAAATGAGAAAAGGGTCGAACAAAATTTGAAACACTCGCCACTGTCCTCGTCAGCGTATAATAATAGTCAATGTCATAGATAAGAAATATGACTTGATAGTTGAAAGTACAGATAATAATTAAGAATACAGATATAATAACAATATTATAATAATGTCGTGACAATATATTTTTATTTTTAAAATGATCTAAAATATTAGTAAATTACTACTATTAATAGTGTTAGATAACAACTTATTAAATTGTAGGAATTTCTAAAAAAAAATATTTGTAAAGCATTATCTGTTGTAATTACTTTTAATTTACACTTATATGCAAAAATATAACTCAATATATCTTTAAATCTAAAAAAGAAATTAAATAATAAGTTAACATCAATTGTTTGGTAAAAATTTCCTTGATAACCAAAAAAATATAGGTTAAAAATATATTTGCTATCTTTATAAATTTTTACCGCCATCTATCTGTGAACCTGAAATGTTGTAATTGAAAAAAATATACACAGATGTCGTTGAAGGTAACAACGAAGAGAATTTTAATATCTTTGTAATCGGTATGTACGTGATTGTTAATTATTTATTATTTTAATATGGGCTGGGTTTATCCTTCTTTGTTTGCCCTAATAAATTAAGATTTTTTTTATTTCTATTTCTATGTATTTTATATACTTAATATATAAAGTGAAAGTGTTTTATCACTGTTTTTATTTTATTTTTAAAAGTAAAAAAAAAAACATATTTTAGTTATTATTAATTACTTCGCTATATAAAAACACGGGCAATCATCTGTTTAAGTCAGACAAATTATTTTATTTATTTTACAGTTTAATGCTTTATCCCACCTATAGCAGGGTAGGCCTCTGCCTGAAATGGGGAGTGACTTACCATTAGGTTCCAGAAGGTCTCCATTTTATGTCCAATTTTTGATGCATTACGTGTGGAGTGGCGGTTTTAGAGCGATTAAAAATATTAATAGAGAAGAAATAAAAATATTAATAAACAACTATGCATCCCCATCGAGTAGGAATCATATCCAAGACCGTCGTGTTTACAGTCACATGTTTGAGCACGGCCTCCAGAATCATTAATTAATTCTCTTACAGAAAAAAATAGAAAATAAAAATGACACTGAATACTCGAATATTTTCTATGAAATAAAACAACATTTGCTAAAAAAAGCTTTTATTTATTTTATTAATTAAATATAGCATTTTAATGAACTTTTAGGTACAATGTATTTTAGCTTATTACTAGTTCGTGTTGATCCTTCTAACTACCCTCAATAAATAACAGATAAGATTCAAATAACGATGCATTCATGCGGGAACACCAGACCGCGTACGGCTACTGTGGGGCAGGCTGAAAAAAAAGAGAAAAATATGGGTAAATTATGGTATTTTTAGCTTTATGTTTAGTGGAACTTCTGCCGTGTTTACACCAGAGCAGAGACAAATTATAAATGATAATTTGTTTAACATTGAATTAAAAGACAATATTTTAATCTTTCCCTTGGGAGGGGATCAATCTCACGGGTCTGCAACGACCCCTATAATACCTCTATATATTTATTTTTTTATACAATTTTATTTAACGATTAAATTAAACAAAACTGAACAAAACCTTTTTTGTATTTTTTTTATCAGCTTCACGCTGTATCCCACGCACAGCAGGGAACCTAGTGTAAGACACTCCGTTCCCCACTTTCTGCCGAATTCTGGAGGCATTGTGTGTTAAGTGGCAGAACTCAACGCCGCGCTTTGTCACGACACCAGAGCGAAGAAATGGAAATATAAATTTAAGTAAATATTTCATCTCCTCGAGTGGGACCCACAACCAGTCGGTTTTACAGTCACACTTTGTGCCGCTGCGCCACGACTGGCCTCAAAATCTAAACAAAACATGTTTTTATTAAATGCTATGAGTATGATAGAATGTATTCGAATTATATGAGCTTAAACTCGAATGGCTTTCTAGTAACCTTTGAAGAGTTCCACTATTCAGATCCTGGCTCCATGCATACTCGTACTATATATACCTAAAACTATGTACCTAAAAGTATAGAAAAACACAAAAAGTCACCTTTCTCACACCGCTGCCCATAGAAGCCTGTACCCTCACATTTGCACGCGAACCCTGGGTCCTGCACCGTCTGGGTACATATACCCCTCACGCAGGGTAACCTTGAGCATACGTTTGAGCTTCTTTCTGTGAAATACGTACCTATTATGAAATGTAAGGTATATATATATANCGCATAGAGTATAGTATAGTAGGACAAGAAGAAGGAACGCCACGCTTTCTCTTCTTAACATAGCGTCGAAATGAAAATTCCCAAAAGTGGGAATCGAACTTATAACGATGGTTGTGGATTCGATTCTAATTTATATAATTCCTTCAATTAATTATATTATTTTCATTTCCCTGACAAAGCGCGGAGCACCCTTCTATGAGGGGGAAAAAACGTGAAGCTGCTTTTGTACGCGCATTATAATTTATTTTTCTTGCTACATAATTTTACTATCCAGGTGTAAGAGCACGGTGTTGTGTGACAATCGCGTCCTGTACCGATAGCAGCAAAATGTGACGAATAAGGATAGTCGTGGCGCACGGGCACAAAGTGTGACTATGAACGTGACTGGTTGTGGGTTCGATCCCCACTCGAGCAAATGAAATATTCATTTAAATTTATATTTCCATTTCTTTGTTCTGGAGTCGAGGCAAACCGCCACTCAACACGCAATGCCCCCAGAATTCTGCGATTGTAAACACAACAGGTTGTGGTTAGGAGGTCCACTCGAGAACATGAAATATTTAATGTTTTCAATTTTCTCGCTCTGGTAACGAGGCAAAGCGCGGCGTTGAGTTCCGCCCCTCCACACGCAATTCCTCCATACATAATTCGGCGGAAAGTGAGAAACGGAAGTGTCTTTTCTCGTGCGGAGTTTGTTTTGTTTAACACTAGGTTCCCAGGTCCCCTCTTTCAACCCAGCTTTGTGGGGGCTACAGCGTGAAGCTAAAAGAAAATGTGTAATAAAATTATCACTCATTAAAAAGTAGTAGTCGCTGTGTGCGCTTACGCTTAGTGATGATACACTCCGTTGTTTTATAGAGAATAATATGCAAATACTTTTGAAATTTGATTTGATTTGAAAAAAACTATTTTTAAAACAACACTTTTCTCCCATTTAATACGGTAAAGCGCAGCGTTGAGTTGTTTTTCAACATTTATAGTTCAATTTTTCTTGTGAATTCTATCATCAATGAATTAAAATAATTAAATAGCAATTCTAAGAATTGCTATTTAATTATTTTATTACAGATAGATGATCTCTTTTGAAAGGAATTTTACTAGGAATAAATTGTAGAAGCTGAGACTATTGTAAATATTAGTTCTCAGTAATATTTAATATCGACTTATAACTCTGTAGAATATTACTTTTTTAGAAAACGTGTTTACTTTTGAGTGTGTCGGGACTCAAACCCGCGCCTCTTGGAAAATATCCAAGCAGTATGACCGCTAAGACATAAGTTCTTATAAAGCTATGAGTACGTGGAATTTATTTATGTTGTAAGTTTTTACAAATTTCTGCTACCCAATGAAAATCGTATAGGACGATCACCAGACAAGAGGGAATTCTATTATTAATTTTTTTTATTATTAAGTATATTTAAAAAAAACTTTAAATAAGTGTTTTGTATGATCCACTCTAGGTGTCCAATTTAAGTACAGCTACAGTGATCCCAGGTACAGTTGTTACACTGAAACGAGTAACGTAATGTTATATAGTTTATAACCCTCCTCGATAAAAAAAACGATAGTAATAAAAAAAATACTCAAACTCCTTCAAATACTAAATATAAAACTCAAAGAATTCAACAAATAAATGACATACTGTTCAATTAAATCGCGATGGCACTTCTGTAAGTGGGAGTTAAAAAAGATATATCGTCTACCCAATACAAAAAAAAAAAATAATTCGGAACATTAGTTTCTGAGATTAGCACATTCAACCAAACAAACCGTTCATGTTCAACATGTTCAACGGATTATAATATTAGTATGGAAGTATAGATAAATCATTTATTCAACAAACTAAGAAAGATGCAAAATATTATTATACACAATTCATAATTTCCACATTTCTATTCCGTTAATATTGAATTAAACTTTTTAAATGGCGATTGCAATCACTAATAAGGTTAAATTCAGTGTAATCCCTAGAAGAGGCTATAGAAATCATTTTCCCCTAAAAGCTCTCAAAGCGTGGATTTTTATTGGAAAGTAGAGAATCTGATATAAATTTTTGTTGATTATGCACACATATTATACTAGCATGTGCCCCTGGCTTTCCCCGTCTTGATATTCTTGAATAATATTCAGAAATAATATTGGCATCGAATTATTTTAAAGATTTCAACGTGATATATGTGACTAAATAAAGGCTTTGAATATAATAAAAAAGTATCATTTATATTATATAAAATTTAATTAAAATATTATATAAAAATGAAAGAGATGTTTTAAAGATAGTTTAAAGGTTGTATTAATAATGGACCAGCTATGTAATAAGAGAATTTACTATATAATAAGCTATAAGAAAATTGCTCAATAGCAGTAATTATTCTATACTAGCGGCTCGCCCACGGCTTTGCCCGCTTAAAATACATAATTATTGATTTAATAAGGAGAATTGATTGACAACTATAATGACTTCTATTATGATTTTTTTACGACATTATCGTCAAAGAATTTTGATTGTTTTAAATAAAAAAATACGGTCATTGTTGATATTTGATATTTATAAAATATACATAAAGCTAATTATTTATTACACGTATATATTTTTGTAACTTTATGTTCTTTTTACCTATATAATATACTCTGTTAAATGTGCTGATGTCAGTGAATAATTTAATTTACTCATTCAGAAACAGCCTTAAATGTTAAATTATTGATTTGAAGGATTCATAATATTCTTTGTAAAATAACTGTAATAATTGCATATTAACTCCTGTACAGTTTTTAAATTAGTTACATATATTATATGAACGAACCAACCAAAAAATCTTTGTATTTACTTGATATTTCTTTCAAGATCGTTCTTTATCTCTGTGTTGAATTAATTACGACTTCTTTCAAATGACGATAACTTTTTTTT
>JAAIXJ010000060.1:51341-91230 GCA_013403705.1 Heliconius hermathena
AAGAGGCCAGTCGTGGCGCAGCGGCACGAGGTGTGACTGTAAAACCGACTGGTTGTAGGTTCGATCCCCATTCGAGGAGATGAAATATTTACTTAAATTTATATTTCAATTTCTTCGCTCTGGTGTCGAGGATGATAAGCGTGGCGTTGAGTTCTGCCACTCATCACGTAATGCCTCCAGAATTCGGCAGAAAGTGGGGAACGGAGTGTCTTAACACTAGGTTCCCTCTGCCTACCCTGCTGTGAGCGGGATACAGCGTGAAGCTGATTTATTTTTTTATTTTATAAATATGTAGATTGTATTATACATAATTAACTCTGCTATTTATGTGTGTTGCCATGTATTTTTTTTAAATACCTCATACCCAAGGTGCATACTGTTACAATAGCAACGACTAAACATGCCAACAGCACTTCACATTATAAAAATACAACATTCATAGCTAAACAAATAAAACAGTGAAACACTTGCTAGTAGAAATCAATATTCATTTCTTTTCAAGAACTCATGAAAGCTTTAAGTCGTGCTTATTTTATGTTAACAATAAAAATTATATAAAGTTTGTTGGTAGCTTGTGGCTGAAATGAATGAAATATTTTGTACGATGGAATGGAGTTGGAATACTTGTAAGTGCTAAGCTGGGTTTATAGTTTTTTTCAGGGTTCTGTACTTTAAAAGATTAAGCGGAACAGTTATAGTAAGGCCTTGTTACCCATTTATATGTTTATTTGTCCTTCAGTCTGTCTTTCTGTCTGTCTGTCTTTTCTGTCAAGACTATTTTTCTCAAGCTGAAATTGGTGTCAATTATCTAGGTGTCCCTTCGGGCGCGCAGAATAAATTGTAAGTCAAGACTCTAGATTATTATGGTATTAAACGATGAAGATACTGGCGTTTTTTCATCGTTTTTACCGCATTTTCTACGAAAATCTCTGCGTAAGTACATCTGGTTGACCTAGACCTAAATCTTGTTCACCTATTATGTATTTTCACAATGAAATAAGAACTTACAGTACAAATGTAGGAAAAAATCTGAAAACAATAAATTTATAGACACAGAAAAAAGCTATTACAAACTTATATTTGTAGTTCATTTCAAATAAAACGAGTGCATACGGGCGTATGCAACTTGAGTTTGTCAAATTTTGAAGTTGCACTTCCCGTTGACCTATAAATGAAATTGATACGGATCCCTCAGTGGGCGAGTAAATGAGATAATACTTATAACTAGCGGACCCGCGCGGCTTTGCCAGCTTGTACTATACGAATATTTATTAAATGTATGGATGAAATTATTTTCAATTTTCCATAGGATTAGTAAGAGAATATAAGCCTAAATGATCAAAATAAGCCGAAAAAGAATAATAAGTAGACATAAGCAAGGTAAATAAAATTGATAATATTAGAAAAAATACTTCAGTAATTAAAATAAGCAAACTAAATCAGTAAAAGTAAAAAAAAACAAAATTAAATCAGCTTCACTCTGTATCCCGCACACAGCAGGGTAGACAGAGGGAACATGGAAACCTAGTGTTAAGACACTCCGTTCCCCACGCACCGCTCCATTTTCGAGACATTGCGCATTGAGTGACAGAACTTAGCTTGGCTTTATCTTGCTACCAGAGCGAATGAGTGGGAATCGATTCCACAATGAACGGGCACGAACGAACGTCGAGGCTCAGGAGCACAAGCAAACAACTGAAAACACGACGGTTGTGGGTTCGATTGAGGTGAAGCTAAAAATGAATACAACGTGAACAAAATGGCGTGAAAACAGCGTGGACACAACGTAAAACTAAAAAAATAAATTCAACAAAGACTTCATACTAATTATGTAACCTACCCTACAAAAAAATGATATTTTTCTCAAAAAAAAAAAACAGGCAAAGCGGGGGTACCAAAATAGCTTATTGAAAAATAAGTTCAATGGACACGAACGGTACCTACAACCATTGTTAGTTCTCAATTGGGTCACGCGTTTATCCGCGTACAGCATCCTGTGACGTAATGATTTCACCTATTAGATATACACTTCATTATATCGATCTTGACATCTCTGTGCAATGCAAGATTGCGTTACATTATGTAATAGCATGGGCGTATCTAGAGATATTTTCCATGGGGGTAAAAGAGGGATTGGAATTTATGCTAGTGTATATTATAGTATTTTTTTATTTTTCAGCTTTAACGTTTTAAACTCTTCTGGGGTGGGCACGGACTAAAAAGCCTCTCCGTTGCGTGAAATAAATCTCACTAACGTTCTTCGTTCATTTTACGTATGTTGTACGGATGATATGTAGCTTGCGCTCTGTTTGACTATATTGAAAAAAAATATGTATATTTATATATTTTTTTATTACCTATTATATTTTTTCCCGCTAACAACAGAGTGAGCAGGGAGAACCTAGTGCTAAGCATTTTCCTTCAAATTCCTGAGGCATTGCGTGTTGAATGGTGGAACTCCACGCTGTACTTTACCTCGATACTAGAGCAAAGAAATGAAAATATTTAATTTCCTCGAGTTGGGATCGAACCCATAACCTATCGCGTCGCAGTCACACGCTTGTGCCACTGGTCTCAAACAATAATTTACTTAATAATTATTTACGCACTTGAATTCAAATCTATCTTGTTCAAACATTTATGTTAGCAGAAATCATAAAATATGTGTTACATACAACAACAACAGTTTTGATGTTTTTTTATACTAAATAGAAAATGTATTGGAATTTAAAGGCGAAGAGCTATTCAGCTTCCCTGATTTATAAGCGCAAGTTAACTTCGATCGGACGTGCAATATGTACTGTACTATTTGTACTATTATAACTTATGGGAAAGTGAAGACAGTCACTGGCACGGCGTGTTACTGTAAACGTGATTGATGTGGGTTCGAATCACACTCGGGGGATGGATGGATGATGGATGGATGGTGCCAAGGGAAAAGCGCAGCGTTAAGTTCCGCCACTCAACGAAATGCCTCGAAATTTGGGGAAAAATGGGGTACGAAGTGTCAGACATACATGAACTTTTTATATAGTACTCATAAACGTGGGATGTTATATAGCTCCGTAATCGTAACCGCAAGTATCAGATATTCGAAATAATAAACAATCCATAATCGTAAACAAAACTATCTAACTATAGTAACTAAAAACGATATATAAGTTTCAGAAAATTACAAATATGAGCGGAGTCTATATAAAGTAGGTTATGACAGGCCTACCCAACGCACTAGCTTTTAGAATGAAATATCAATAAGCACGAAGAGCTTTCCTTAGGAAAAAAATATAAAAATAACTACTAATATCATTTTGAGACCAGTTCCATTCCCATTCGAAGAAATGAAATATTTATTTGAGTAGAGCCGAGTTCCGCCACCCAACATGCAATGCTTCCGGGATTCGGCTGAAAGTGGAGAACGATAGTGTCTTAATAGGAGCAGAGTGTCTTATCATCAGGTTCCCAGGTTCCCTCTGCCCTACTATGTGCGGGATACAGTTTAAAGTTTTAAAACATCAGAAACTATCAATAACATATCCTTTAATTTTTTTTTCTCTAAATTTTATATCCGTAAATGATATCCGAAACTTACGACCTTTACGGCTTATACAATACAAGCACCAACAAGCACTAAGTCCCAATTGTGTCACTAATATATGTCACGGGCAGCTCAATCAACAGTAATATGGCCCCATTATATCCTCTGATAACTGTTTCATAAGTCTATTAGTATAAATGTCCTAGATCAGGTACTAGAGTGCGTTCGTTTTAGATTAATTTCTTGTCCTTTTTTTCATTTAGATACAAGATTTATTTTTTTTTCGTTTTCAAAGTCTAATATTTTTTTTACATAAAAGAAACAAGAGGCCGTAGAGGCCGTCGTTGGAGCACAACGATGACACTGTACCGCGACGGTTGTGGGTTTGATCTCCACTCCAGGGAATTAATTATTATTTATTAATATTTTCATTTCTTCGCTCTGCCACCAAGGCAGAACCACTATGCTACTAGTGCAGCGTTTCAATACGCAATGTCTCGAATTTTCCGGCGGAAAGTGGGGAACGGAGTGTCCTAACACTAGGTTGCCTCTGCCTACCCTACCACACAGTAGTGTGCGGGATACAACGTGAAACTGATTTATGTATTTCAGAAACAAAATATCTCTTATCTCTACTTTCCATTTATATCATGAAATTATTAGTATTAGTAGTTTATAACGTAAAATTTCGAGAAATCTTCTCTTAGTGCCCCCCTATACTTTCTAACCTACATGTCAAATGTCGACTTCCCGAGTCTAATAGCTTTATCTGTGCGTTTTCTATCAGACACTCAGTAAAGGAAGAGTTAAAATTCTTTGGTTACATATAATTATTTTGGCATAGTAGCATAGTGTTAAGAATTTGGTATCATAAGCATAAAATAATAAATTCATATCCTGCAAATTGTAATAACCTTTTTTTTAGCTTTAGCATTGTATCTCGCATAGGCAGAAAAAATCTGGGAATCTAGTGTTAAGGCTCTCCGCTCCTCCTCCGAGGAAATGACAATATTTCATTCCCCCGAATAGGAATCGAGCCCACAACCATCGCACAGTCGCACGCCCCTGCGCCGCAACGGTCTTTAATTACATTGTTTGATGATTTGCGAAATTTAACACTGCGCTTTTCCTAATTGTGCCACAGAGTAATTTATTCATAATCAGTAATAACAGAGCAGCTTTGGAAGTTATACAATTTTTTAAGTATAAAAATATTTTTTGAGTTAAATATAATATAACCGTGTCTCAGTTAAGTAATTGAAATTGTTTAAATGAATGAATGACTTCCCATTTCTCATTTAACTGAACAACTTTCAAGTACTTCAAAACGGTGAAAAGACCGTTTCAGTGCTAGATTATTTCTATCCCGCTTTATCACATATAAGATGCGTGATGCGTGATACAGTGCATTCGTAAGCATCTAACACTACCTACCTCTCAAAGCATTGAGGCACGCTCGCCTCGTACGGTATATGTACTCAGTTTTGCAGCCGTTCCCGCACGTGCACGCTGTACCAAATATTTTGCATCCATTCTGGGTTTGATCTGGTTCACAGGCCTGGACCATCACTGGAACAAAAGATAACGCCAAAGTCAAGTAATTTTATTCAAAATAAGAAGTTGAAGCTGTCGTGGTCCAGTGCACAACTGAGCAGTGGGTTGGATTCCCACTTGGGGAAATTAATTATTATTTATTAACGTTTTCATTTCTTCTTTAATTTCGTCTTAACACTAGGTTCCTTCTGCCTACCCTGTTGCACGCGGGATACGGTTTGAAGCTGAGAAAAAATAAGAAGCTGCACGCTTAATTTTTTCGTCAAACAATTTACTTAAATGAAATGAATAACACTATACTATTTTTAATTTTTTATCAATATATTGAGAAAATAATTTTAACAGTTAAAGCTTAGCTGTAACTTTTGGAAGAAAAAAAATTTGTCGCTCTGGCAAGACAAAGCGCGGCGTTAAGATCTAACACCAGGCGATATCTCTTACTTTCATAAACAAACATTCTTTTGGGTTCACGCTATATCTTGAATCTAGCATAATAGGAACCTGGTGTTAAGTCAAACGAGTCCACACTTTTCGTTAATTGCGAGACATAGCACAGGTCGCATTGACAGAATTGAAAGCCGCGCTTGTCTTGTTACCAGAATGAGAAAACGAAAATAATTCATTTTTCTAAGTGGGAATCGAAGCTACAGCCGTCGCGTTTACCGTCACACGCTGTCCCACTGCGCCACGATGGCCTCACGTAAGGCCGAATGGTATTTTAATTCTAATATCAATCTATTTAAATATGAAAGTTAGTGAAGATAGATGTTTGTTCCACTTTCACGCAAAAACTACTGAACATATTTAGATGAAATTTTACAGTAAAACAGATTATACATCAAAATAACATATAGGCTACAAAAAAAAGTAAATATTTTGGTGTAATTTGGCTATTATATGACAATAAGTTTCAGCTGGCGAAGCCGCTACGACTGCGCTACCGCTACGCTGGTATTTGATGAGCAATGAAATACAATATTGTCACTAACACTACACAGTGAAGCAAAGTAAAACATAAAAGTTGAAAAAATAAATAATTTTCTATCACTTGTATATTTAAAAAAAAAACTTTTATAGTAGAGGGAAGTCGTAGCGCAGCGGCACAAAGTGTTACTGTAAAACCGACTGGTTGTGGGTTCGATCCCCACTCGAGGAGATGAAATATTTACTTAAATTTATATTTCCATTTCTTCGCTCTGGTGTCGAGGTTAAGCGCGGCGTTGAGTTCTACCACTCAACATGCAATGTCTCCAGAATTCGGCAAAAAGTGGGGAACGGAGTGTCTTACTCTATATTCCCTCTGCCTACCCTGCTGTGTGCGGGATACAGCATGAAGCTGATTTATTTATTTTTTACTTTTATAATGAACAAACATATAATATAAATACAAACAAAAACATCTAAAGCACAATATTATGTTTGTTTTAGGATGTTTTTATCTTCATCGTTTCCTCTCAAAGATTAAGCCGGAATAATAAGTACATATTTATCTAAAACTGTATACAATATACGTCTATATGTAAGAACTAGCCGTCGCCCGCGACTCTATTTGCGTCGATTTTAAGACGGAAAATAGGAAATCTCGTGTTTTGCTATTCCCAAGTACTCTCTGCCTACCCTGCTATGTGCGGGATGCAGCGTTTAGCTAAAAAAGAATATTTATATAAATTAATTAATATTAAATTAAAATCTAATTTTATTTTATTTATATTCTTTTTTTTCAGCTTCACGCTGTATCACACACAGCAGGGTAGGTAGAGGGAACCTAGTGTAAAGACACTCCGTTCCCCACTTTCCGCCGAATTCTGGAGGCATTACGTGTTGAGTGGCGGAACGTAATCCCGCGCTTTGCCTCGACACCAGAAATGAAAATATAAATTTGAACAAATATTTAATTTCCTCGAGTGGGGATCGACTCACAACAATTCGCGTGTACAGCTACACCTTGTGCCCTCTGGCCTCAATAAAAAAATATAAGCTTTGTGAATTTATTCGAACCTATTATCTAAATTTACAAAAAATCTTCACGCTGTATTCCGCATATCACGTTCACTGTGGGACAAATTTTTGAGAACTTTCAGCTAGTGCGAGTAAGGTCCTCTTCGGTCTCATATTTTATACAATACAGTCACATACTCGTATATCCATTTTTGACCCCAAGCCTCAGGGAACTTGATATAGCAGGGTAATCTGAATGTACCTAGTGGTTTGACATTCGGTTTAACACTCATCGACCATTTTAGAGACAATGCGTGGTGAGTGGCACAACGCTTTATTTTGTAACCAGAACGAGGAAAGGAAAATAGTTAATTCATCTAAAAAAATTTAATTCATTAAATCAAACCTACAACCATCACAGACATCAGATGCCTTTTTTTAATGGCCTTTATAAAAGAAGTGTTTGTCTAAAATCAAGGAAAAAGAAAATAAACACAAATAAAATTATCCCGCATAAAAACCGAACGTCGTGGCGCAGGAGGATAAGCGTACGAGTGTGTTCGGGACGGTTGTGGGTTCGATTCTCACTTGCGGGTGTAAAATATTTAATATATTCACTCTCCCGCTGAGATAATAAGGCTCAAGTAACGAGGCAAGCCGCGGAGTTGTGTTCCGTCACTCAAGGCGCAATACCTCAAGAAATAGAAATGTCTTAATGGGAACGGAATGTCTTAATACGTAAAATAGTAGTATTTTTACATTTTTATATTAAGTCTTTGTTACAAAGAAACAGCTTATCGACGTCTGTTTAATTGAAAATAAACACACGTGAAAAGAACCGATAGTTTATTTGTTTTGTGTCCCTTCTTAGAGTTGAGAGATTGAGAATTGGAAAATTCATAAAAAATATGTTTGTTGACTGTTTTTTTAGTTTCACGCTGTATCCCGCGCATACCTGGGTAAGCAGAGTGAATCTGAGAGCCTAGTGTTAAGACACTACGTTCCCATTAGGGTACTTCCGTTTCCCACTTTCCACCGAATTCTCGAGGCATTATGTGTTGAGCGGTGAACTCAACCCACAATGTCCCGTTCCTTTAAGTGAGCATCGAACTCACAACCGTCGCGTTTACTATCTCACTTCACTTCACTACGTCTAGCCACCAGGCCACATCGGGCTTCATTTTGTTAGAAACATGTTAAATATTTTAATATATAAATTGTGACGCCATCGTGGCACAGCCTCTGACCGTGAGTACGACGGTTGTGGTCTATCACTTCATCGGTCTGGTCAGAAGACAGGGTAAGCTTCATAACATTTTATTAAAGATTTACGCTGTATCCCGAAATTAGCAGGTTAGTTGAAACTAACATCCAATTTTCGAGACGTTGCGAGTGGCGTAATTTAACGCAGCAGTCTGTCTTGTTAGTAGAGTGATTAAATAAAATAATTCATAGCCCCAAGTCAAACATTCTTCCCAATACACTAAAAAAAGCTTCTTTGTTATATCGTTACAATCGGTGCATGAATGGCGTATAAGCACTTAGAAGATTATTGAATTATTTTGATTCCGTGTTCTCAAAATAATAATAAAAAAAAAACATTGTTATACTAAATGGGCGATATCTATACTAATATTATACAGTGAAAGAGTTTGTTTTGTAGAAAGCACTAATCTCCGGAATTACTAGTTCGAATTGAAAAAAAAGGAACTACCAATCGCACTTTGAGTGTATTATGTATCACATAAGTATTTGTTATATTCTTTTTAATAAAAGTAAAACTAATATAAAGTAGTTATTATTTCAATACGAAACAAAACGATAATTGATCGTGGGCGGTGTACTGATACGAGAAATGGGAACGTACGGGACGTGTTTGTATGAATTCTATGAACTTGGGCCGAATCACAGGGACACTATATAAAGAAATTTACTTTAACGACAATTTTCTATTTATACAATAATTTAATAGACATAAACTAATTAAAATTATAATTACTAATCCTTGTGGGATATACTAGCGAAACTAGCGACAATGACAACAATTCGTTTGTCAAACAACAAGGGCTTCACTGTTTGAATTTTGTAATTTATTATTGACATTTTTAATTCTAAAACTCAAATACAACAAAAATTGTTTGACTTTGTTTTTGAATAGATGTTTAATGTCAATTAATTGACATTAATAAAGAAAAGAAAGAAAAGAGGCCAGTCGTGGCTCAGCGGCACGAGGTGTGACTGTAAAATCGACTGGTTGTGGGTTCGATCCCCACTCGAGGTGATGAAATATTTACTTAAATTTATATTTCCATTTCTTCACTCTGGTGTCGAGGACAAACGCGGCGTTGAGTTCTGCCACTCAACACGTAATGCCTCCAGAAAGTGGGGAACAGAGTGTCTTAACACTAGGTTCTCTCTGCCTACCCTGGAGTGTACGGGATGTAGAGTGAAGCTGATTTATTTATTTTTATTTATTTTATTTACTATCCTATTTCGCTAACGTGTCATCATACTTGCCTTACGATGTTATATTTTATTATATTACCGGAACATACAAGATTGTTATATGCTATATACTAACAACAACCAGTTTAAACACCATAGGCTCGAGCTATAAATTTTTTATGAATCTTTTCAACTTCATAAACATTGAAAGCTTCTCTGAGGTCATGGTCGAAGTTTATGAAGGTGCGATAAATTAAATCAAACGAGATGGGTAATTTATATTTATTTTCGATATGAAATTTCGATGTTATATAATAATAAGGCTAAATTTGTAAGAAAAAGGTGTTTTTAAATAAAACATTGAAGATATTATTAATAAATCATATGTAATATTCAAAGATCTATGGATTTTTCGTAACGCGGGTTGAATATATGTGACTATTTGTAACCTTTTTTAAAAGTTATTCCACGTTTAAGAAAGGAAAATATTTATTTAGAAGACGTATAAAAATTTTAACACGATGGGGGTTTTAAACTTTTTCTAAGAGGCATTATTGGTAATTTTTATGTATGTAAACTAGGTTCGCTTTGCTCTCGTTCGATCTCACAGATATCTCAGATTGTACATCGATAAACCAAGATAATTATTATGGAAATTAACCAATCTTGAAAAATAAAATCAATTTCTCTCTCAGCTACCACCTAGTGTTCAAATATTCCATTCCCCACTTTTCGCCCAATTCTGGATGGATTGGATGTTAAGAGGAACTCAACGCCGTGCTTTTGCCTCGACGCCAGAGCGAAGAAATAAAAATATTATATTATATTTCACTTCCTCGAGTGGAAATCGAACCCAGAACCTATCGCAGTTAGGTACAGTCATGACACTCTTATTGCTCCTGCCCCACGACTGGCCTCTTCGAAAGAAATAAAACCGAATTAGTGCTACAAATATCACACAAATGAAAGGATAATTGGTATCCTCAAATATTTTGATGATTCAGCTGAAGGCTGAAACTAGAACCACAATCCAATCGCTAACAAATGGTACGGCTTGGTACAATTACTGCAGTTCCCATAGGAATCCGTTTCCATCCCTTTAACTTCCTATTAGGTTTTTTGATTTACATCGTCTGGCGTTGTGCCAGGATACCGAACTGTCGGACGTCGCATGCTAATTCCGACTTAAAGTGAATACGAATATATAGTCTGTTTAAAGGTAGAGTTCCTTTTACTAGTAGAAAGTTTTTTTTAAATAATCTATTCTATGCAGAGTATAGGTATCTATACTTATATATGTGAATACTTATAAGTTATAGACTGTAAAACCGACTGGTTGTGGGTTCGATTCCCACTCGAGGAGATGAAATATTTACTTAAATTTATATTTCCATTTCTTAACTCTGGTGTCGATGCAAAGCGCGGCGTTGAGTTCTGCCACTCAACATACAATGCCTTCAGAATTCGTCAGAAAGTGGAGAACGGAGTGTCTTAACACTATTATACGGTTCCCTTTGCCTACTCTGCTGTGTGCGGGATAAAGTTTACATTTATTTATTGTTGTTAGTTTACATTGATTAGACTATAACTTTGCCTTAATATGTTTGGGTTAACGCACTAATCTCACGAACTAGTGGTTCCAATTGAATCTTTTTGTATTGGATAGTCCATTTATCGAGGAAGGCAATAGTTTCTATGCAGTTCACTATACAAGAGTTACTTAATACACCTAAAATGTGTTATGGATCATACATAACTCTTAGAAATTCCCATTGAAAATTAGGTGAAAGCTAGTTTTATTACAATTCTGAAGAGTTCCTTTGGTTGTACATGTAAACCTCAAGAAATGGTTCAAATTATCATTTTTTGTGTTGGTTACTTCGTTTAACGACAAAATCTAGAGACTACATTATTTTATTTATTCCATTGTAACCCACTAAAGGCTCTGGGCTATTTTATTACACCACGTTAATCGATTCGATTTAGCCCAATGTACCTGCGGTCAGAGTTACCTCGACCATATGTCAAATGAATGGATGGAAAATACGATTCTGTTAATTTATTATGAAAAGTAAATGAATATTTATTGTAAAGGATATCACTTTCTATTTCTCTGTCAACATTTTTTAACATAACCTACCATAAAAAAATATATAAATTTCCCTATTCATTCTTTTAAAAAACCAATTCAATTACAAATCAGAAAATAATTTTTAGACCAGTCGTGGCGCAGGGGCAGAAAGTGTGAGTGTAAACGTGGTTGTGAATTCGATGCCCACTCGAAGAAATAAAATATTTGTTATAATGTTATTATTCGCCCAATTATTCGCTCTGGTATCAAGCCAAAGCGCGGCGTTGAGTTCCGTCACTGAACACGCGATGCCTCTAGAATTCGGCGGAAAGTGGGAAACAGAGCAAAGCTAATTTATTTTATTTTTATTCTAAAACTAATTGAAATAAAAAGAATATAATATACATATTATGATTAAAATAAAATTAAAAATAGTTTCTTGAAACAAATAGTAACAGACTAACATATTTTTTATCTGGATGGATACTAAGATAGCCTCAAAGTTAAAAGTATCTATTGGCAATGGAACCCTTTATAATCTAGTTTTATTTACTTGCAAAACTGAACGGTGTTACGTTTACAGAGTTGTCTGTAAACGAAAGAGTGTTCCTTTTCAGAAAAAGGAAATTGTTCAAGCAAACGTTCAACCGGAAGCGACAGTCACGTACAGTTGCGAGCCCCGAAAGTATAGAAACTCTCAATTAAGGGAGAAGAATGTATATTTTAAATGAAGATTAATAATAAATATCATTAAATAATACTTTAACACACTTACTGTATCTTATTTATTTATGAATATTTTTTCAAATTTACAAGGTCTATTTTACTCATTTCGAGGCCTTCGTAGTGCAGCAGCACAAGGGTGTGACTGTAACGTGACGGATGTGAGTTCGATCTCCACTCGAAGAACTTAACGCTGCGCTCTATCATATCAGTGTCAGAAAAAAATATTTTTCACTACCCCATGTAAGGTCACACAAATATCACTTTTATAATCAGGAAGTCAACACGGGTGTTTGTCTAACTCGATCAGGAAAATGATATTATTTCTTATATATTATAATATTATTTATATATACTAATAAACAAATGCCATAATCGACAATTCTACATTAATTATAGATGGTTGCGGTTTGGCTGTTATCTATCTAGTTTACACATATATGGTTGTTTTGTAGTAAACAATTATAGAATTAATTAAATTATTATATATGTTTTGCAAGATGTTAAAATGTAAACTTATGGGTAGCGGAGTGTCTTAACACTAAATTTTCTCTGCCTCTGCTGTTGTTCTCTGCTACATACGGGATGCAGCGTGAAGCTAAATTTTTTTTTTGATTCTGGTCTGCTCTTTAACGTGATTTATGTTTATGTCGTTACGAACGTGCCCGTTGAGAAATTATATAATATATTGTCAAAATATTTAAAATCAACTTATTTACTGTGTCTAGTGGAAATCGAACCCCTTGCCATCGCATAAGCCAAACGCTAAAACATAAGCGTAATATAATAATAATAATTCTCAATAAATATCAACAAGCATCAGCAAAAATATCAAAAATATAATAACGGACGCAAAATACTAAAAGCAATATACGAATACGAACAAAAAGATAGATAACCTTTATAAGTATCAATTTATTTTAATGATTCGAGATGGAATTTGTAAGTGGAAGAAATAAATATTGGAAACAAATCCTTTTGTGGAGCAGACGGCTGGATATTTTGGCTGAACGACAATATTTCGTTTGACATTTTATGTTAAAAATAAAAATCAGCTTCACGCTGTATCCCGCACACAGCAGGGTAGGCAGAAGGAACCTAGGGTTACGACACTCCGTTCCCCACTTCCTGCAGAATTCTGGGGGCATTGCGTGTTGAGTGGCAGAACTCAACGCCGCGCTTAACCTGGACACCAGAGCGAAGAAATGGAAATATAAATTTAAGTAAATATTTCATCTCCTCGAGTGAGGATCGAACCCACAACCAGTTGGTTTTGCAGTCACACCTCGAGCCGCTGGGCCACGATTGGCTTCTACACATCTGACATTTTATAGATTTACTGAATTATGTTTCTCATTTTCCAACGCATATAACGTGGAAGGTAGCTAGATGCTAGTTTTACTCTTCATTTCTCCGCTCTGGTGTCGTGGCAAAGCGCGGCGTTGAGTTTCGCCAGTCAACACGCAATGCCTGGTGAATTCGGCGGAAAGTGGGGACCAAAGGGTCTTTATGGTAACACTATATCTAACAGCTTGGAAATTAAGGTATTGAAAAATATATGTTTTCTAAATTAATATTATGCAATGTTTTTTCTTCTTTAGGAGGAAAAAGAATGATTTCATATTTATATACATATGTATATATTTTTACTGTTATAAGCATTAAATACCTAAGATATCATAAACAGATCGATTTCTACAATGATTTCTCGTGGTCCTATACTCCCGGGTTACTTTAGGGAAAAAAAAATCAGTTTTAATATATACAAATTATACTAGGAACTCATCTTAGTACAACATAGCCTTTGAAAAAATACTTCTAAGAAGGTCGAGTACTGAAATATTCGACCCTTTACGAAATGAAAAAAATACCTTCATCCCTTAAACCTTTATTACGAAAAATGAACCATTCAATTGAATGATCTTGAATAATGAGAAGTTTCTGTATAAGAGAATTCATTTTTCTTATCAAAATAAATTGAGTGTTTTTGACAGTCAGTAGTTTTTTGAGTAATTGTTTTTTTTTTGCTTATTAATACAATATTAATAATTGTTAATAATGTTGAAATACTTTTATGGGGCCCGTAGTGGCTCAGGGGCATAAAGTGTGACTGTAACTGACTGGTTGTGGGTTCGATCCCCACTCGAGGAGATGTAATATTTACTTAAATTTATATTTCCATTTCTTTGGCAGAAAGGCAGAAAGTGGCGAACGGAGTGTCTTAACACTAGGTTCCCTCTACTTACCTTGTTTTGTGCGGGATACAGTGTGAAGCTGACTTTTTTTACTTTTATTAATAAATCTATTAAAAAAAGTAGCATTACGATTTAAGTATACTTATTAAATTTGTAAATAATTCTTTTAACTCATTTTTATTTCCTTGTTTAAAATTTTTAACTATAATACGGGTTTAAAAATATATTGTTAAATGATAAGTATACTATAAACACAATATTTCTACAGATTTAACATACTCCATAATTCCCATATTATTCTAATAATTATAACAGCCTTGTAGATTAAGCAAGGACGTTCACAGTAGCTCCAACGGAATAGAAAATCAAGTGAGATTATATTCCAATCTCAGAACCTGGGAACGAAATAAGGGAACCTCGAATTTACATTAGAGAAACTAAATCATGACTGAATTTGTGAAATTCCGGATTTAGTGGTAGATTAATGAACCCCAGTTGCATCGCGTATGTAAAGGAGTATCTAATAGGCGTCTAGAAATACCTACTATATACGGTTACACATTCTCCTTTTTGTATATTACAAAAGATTTTACTTTTTTTTCAGCTTCACGTTGTATCCTGGATACAGTAAAGTAGGCAGAGGGAACCTAGTGTTAAGACACTCCGTTCCCCACTTTCTAGCGAATTCTAGAGGCATCGTGTGTTGACTGGCGGAACGCCACGCTGAGTTTTGCCTAAACACTAGAAAATTTTTTATTACCTCGAGTGGGGATCGAATCCTTAACCTGTGCCCCTGCGCTTCGAATGGCCTCAACTGTATGTTAAAAAAGTTTTTTTTAAATTCTTATTCGGACCTCTATGTTAAATCTTACTTTTATATAAAGAAGGGCCGTTTTGTATTATATTATAAAGATAAATTAAAATATATCAAAATTCAAAGGCATTCAAAGTTTTTTTAACATTTTTAAAGTATTATTCCACAATTAAGAAAGAAAAATACTCATTTAGAAAACGTATAAAAATTTTAACGTAGCGGGACTCGAACCCGCTCCTCCTGGAAACCGACCAGGTCGATTGATGAAAAAAGTTGTTAAGCTTATTTTTTTTTCATTGTTAATTTATTGAGTATATGTATTGACTTAAATAAATTATAATTTAATAATAAAAAAGCAATAATATCAAAAAGTATTATTGAGTATGTCTTAAAACATACAGAACATTACCCAACGGAGTACAATGGTTACGTTGTTACTACTGCACCATTGAGTCATAAGTGTCTCTAAATATTTGAACGATAAACATAATTAATTCCATTAGAAGTAATGAAATATGTTCATTAAGTAACAGATATTATACAAAATATTAAGAACAAACATTTCGTAAATGAAATTAGAATTTTATATTTGAACTTATTATATATTGAGGCTAGTAGTAGCGCAGGGGCACAAGGTGTGACTGTAAAATCGACTGGTTGTGGGTTCGATCCCCTCTCGAGGAAATGAAATATTTGTCTACATTTATATTTCCATTTCTTCGCTTTGTTGTCGAGGACTCGACAGCGACGAGGAATTCCGACACTCAACACGCAATGCCTCTACAATTCGGTGGAAAGTGGAACGGAGTGTCTTGACACTAGATTCCTTTTGCCTACCCTGTTGTGTGCGGGATAGCGTGAAGCTGATTTGATTTAATTTTAATTGTTCTTGAATTTCATAAAAATAAATTCTTTAAACTAAAACATTATAGCTTATAGTATTAGAAATTAAAAAATAATAAAATTTATTTACTAATTTATAAAAGTTATACCTACGAAAAACTCGCTGTTTTATAGTTAGTTTCCAGCAATACAGAAACTACAGAAATTTCTAGTTAGGTCACTTTCATTCTTAATTCGTAATATTTTTTATTAAATATTTCTTAAAGTAAAGTCACATTTAGCCGCAGTAACTGTCACTTGTTCGAGGTCGAGAAACAGAAAGTGTGCGTCTGTATGCGGGACATGCTTTGGCCATAAAAAATATCGGATGTTCCGAATGTAAACTATTTTCTATTTTCTTTTTGTTCCACACACTAAAATTTTATTAGAAACAGTGTAGGTACTCTATAAAGAGGAAGGAAATGCAGAGAGAGCTTAAGCACTTCTTTTTCAACTCTCCGTTCTGCGCCCGTATTCGAGACATTGGCATCTCTGAAAATTAAATAACTTCGTTCCACCGAATGAAAATCGAACCCACAACTGTCGGGACGCTAGTCAGGCATTGTCTTACTCCTCCACGATGACCTTCAAGCTATACTTTGCATATAAAAGTAATTTATGGCTCCTAATAAAATTAGTTAATTAAACACATTAAGAGTGGTGGTAAATATTTAATCTTTATTTTTTTATGTTTAGGCGCTTATTACGCTTAGACCCACTTACAATATATAGGTATATTTTTTATTTTTACAATATAAACAGAAGGATAACAACAAAATATGTATTTTTATTGAACATTTATTAACTTATATAAATGATGTATTAAATAGACCCTACAAAAATTACAAGCTACAATTTTGGTTTCAAATGCAAATGCATTTGAAACCGAAATTGTACCAACATTGTACCAGAACGAAGAAAATGAAAATATTAAATATTTCATTTCAACTAGTAAGAATCGAACCCGAAACCGGTCACACACTTGTGCCCTTGCGCCACCACTGACCTCCAAACCACATTGAAAAACATTTATTGCATTATTAATCAATAATTTCATACGTTACACACGTACAACGTACATAGTACATATATAAATACAATACAATCGTCATCCCACCAAATAAGTAATTCTTAATCAGTATGTAATAATGTATGGGTGTTGTTCCATATAATATTCAAAGATTGGAATACGAAATAATTTTTGGTTGGATTCTTATCAATATTGGAATTTTTATGTGCACAAGTTAACCTCTTTATTCTCAGCTTCACAATGTATACCTCATATAGGTTAGGAAGGGAAACTAGTGCTTAGACACTCCATTCTTTTTTTTTCTTTTAGTAATAAATATTTTTCTTACTTCGCACAAATCCGGGTATTTAGAGCTGAGAGAAGATATATTTCATATATTTCATTTCCTCGAATGGGGACCGAACCTGCAACTTGACGCTAACCTTGTGCCATGACTGGCCTCAACTAACCGTTTTTCCTATTAAATTAATAAATTCGAAAGCTGTACCTAATAGAACTGAGAGGGTTCCTATTTATTGTATAAAAACCCTACGATTGCCGACATGCAAAGTCGTACAATGGTCTATAATCTATTAATGCTAGCAAACATGCTCTCAATGATGAAGTTCAACTTCTTGTTTGAATATCTCCAGAGAAAATATTCCCACGGCGAAGTGCGGCAAATTACATAACAAATCGGCCTATCTTATAATACTATTGAAACGTCTATTCAATTAGCGATTGAAAAGCGTTCTAAGTCGAATACGTACATATGTCTTATGAGATCAGATTGAAGGTAATTTCTTCTTGATTAAAGAAAGTTATCAAATATCTTGTTATATTCGTATCTTGTATTTTGGTAAGAAATAGATTACTTAGAAATATTCGTTGTTTATAATTATTTTTGTTGTAACTGACTCCCCAAACACATATAAAACATTATTTAATAATGTTGTAAAATTTAATAGTTAGTTAAGGTTAAAGTTAATTTAATAGATAGTAGTAAGTTGAAATACTAATGTTTTTAAAAATGCTTTTACGCGTTGTAATCATGAGTAACCAAATACCTTTCTCTTCAGAGGTAACAAAATAAGTATCGTTTAATAAGATATTTACTATTAAAAGTTTATTTAAATAATTCAAATTCGACAATATTATATTGTCATAACTCGAAGCTCTTCCAAAGAAAAGCCAAGAGCGCGTCCTACTTTCCTCTCCACTATAACTGGCCAGCGTCGTTAGTTATAATAAAAGGAAAAAAGCGCAAGGTGATCTTTCTGAAGGTACTTGTTACGCTAAGATTATATTAGAATGGTGATTCGTGATGTTGATTGATTTGTGAGATCAATATAAGTTGTTGGAACGAACGAACTACCTCAAGGCGGCCGATATGTTGTATAAACGCTCGGCACACACCCCGCAGTTGCAGTTTGAACTAGGTATTAGAATCATAGACGGACACTACTATATACACCAGAGTTTCAGGACAAAGTACACAACAAGTCCACACACCCGTATTGGACGGCGGACACTACTACATACATCAGAGCTGGGACATAAAATAGCATCACACACCTAATAATCTTATACAAAGTGGTATACAATATGTCAACGGCCAACGCCACACAAGTATAGCTTATGTACCGCGAGTGCACTGAAAGATGGCATCAGTCACGACATACTTAGTTAATGTTGCTATAACAGTTCGCATAAGCCCATCACTTCAGCCTCAGAGACGTCAAACATTCAATATTATAATATTGGTCAAAGTTCACTTTACTTTACGTATGTATCTATATATAAAATGGCGGTTGGGACAATCGGGACGACCATACTTAAATGATTCCACATCAATATGATATTGAAAATATGTTAATAAAATATATAGTATTATTCATAATTAATTATACTAATTATGTGTATTGCCATGCATATTATTATTTTTATTATATTTATTTATTTTATAACTCATATCCAAGTTACATACTGCTACAAGTCGTTTTCTAAATTTGCTACTCCAAAAGAAATATGTTCCATAAATATTTTAAGCCACAGCCACAGGCTATAGTGTTATTGAGTATAACTTTTAGGCAATATTACGATTTTTTTGTATTAATTTAAAAATTAAAATGAAATTGAATACAAAGTAAGGGCTATGTTTTATGAAAGTATTAGAATGGTTGTTTGTATTTACGTTTGTCCATTTGTTTTATACAATTGTGATAATAGCCGCTACGTCAGCCTTTGACAAATGTATGAAGTACATATTCTCGTATTTTTGGGATATTAATATTATATACAAGTAAAGAAAAATTGCTGTTTTCGGAATTGGAAATGTTACTAAAACTTAGAAGAAAAAATGTAAGCCAGTATGTACTATATAGGAGATTAAAAGGCAAAGTACAAACTTCTGATACTTAGATAATTAAAATAATAGTCTGAGAATATATTATATAGGTAAGTTATATTTCAGAATATAAGACACAACAAATTTTATCACAGATATTCTATATATAGACACTTAAAATATACTAAGCTATATGACGCTAATTATCTTGAAATAATAAAAAGCGTTAAGCCACATATTCCAAGTTATTTCACTGAATACATTGCCCTCCAAGCAGAAACACACACATTTATTATACACTGTTGCTTGATAAGGTAATTTACATGAGGCCGTCGTGGCGCAGTGGCGTGTGACTGTAGACGTGACCCACAACCGGGCTACCAGTCCGGGGTATTCCCCAAGTAATATGAAATATTTAATATTTTCATTTCATTGCTCATATAAAAAGGCAAAGTGAGGCGTTGTGTTCCGCCACTTGATACGCAATGTCTCCAGAATTTGGCGGAAAGTGGAGAAATGAGTGTCTTAAACGTTAAGCACGTGTGTGTGAGAACCAGCGAAGCTAATAAAATTACTTAAATTCTGTAGCAAGATAGCACTATTACAACTGGTAAGCACTAGCACTCATAGATATAAAATAAAATTTTGTTAATATTATTTATTTTTCGTTCAATTTACATATATTACATATTGTGTTATTTTCTTTTATATATTTGAAGTTATAACGGTTTTTTAATATATGTGTCTTAATTTGTTTAAAAAAAGGAAAACACAAAATAAATTGTCAAATTTAAAAAGAAAACTAACCTCATTTGGAATTAAATCCACTACCTTCGACCTCGTATTAGTGAGACTATATGTCGGCCGTCACAATGTAAGCACTTTATTAACCAATTACTAATTCACCCCCAACAACCACTCAACCTAGTTCCGTTTACAGAAGCCACATACACTCCATACATATCTCGGTATATGTATGTACGGCTACGTATATATACGTACATTATAAGCTTATATTACATATAAAATACCAAATCCGGAAAAGACGTGGTCCCGTGGCAGCAATGTGCAATCACAGGATCATAATATTATAGAGCAGACTCTATATTAACTTTATTGTGTTTAAAAATATACTAACGTTATAAATGTGAATGTAAGTTTGTTTGTTACGTTTTCACGCTAAAACTACGTAACTGATTGTCTTCAAACTTTGTACACATATCCTTAGAGGTATTAAAGAGAACATAGTATATGTCTCTCGTTTTCTGTTTGTCGTCTGGTAAAAAGATATATCGCAGCATTGAGCTCCGCCACTCGACAAGCATAGTGCACGCTTTGCCTCATTACCAGTGCGTGTAAATGAAAATATTAAATATTTCACTCTCCCTAACGGGAATCGATCCCGCAACCGTCGCGATTATAGTAGCACGTTTGTGCCCCTAGCCTACGACGGCCCTAATCTTGATTTTTTTATTATTGAAAATATATTTGATACTCATCAAAACATTTAAAAATAATTCGATTTACCATATTTATACTGCTTGTGTACTTATCAATCGATGCCAGTCGTGGCGCAGGGGCTATGGGTTCGATCCCCACTCGGGGAAATGAATGAATTTATTTTCCATCAAAGCGCGGCGTTGAGTTCCGCCACTCAACACCTAATGTCTCCAGAACTCGTCGAAAAGTGGGAAACAGAGTGTCTGAACACTAGGTTCCCTCCGCCTACCCTGCTGCTACCTATCTAAACTGTTACACGTGTAATTAAATAGATATTATTAGAAGCCTATAAAACATTTATGAGAACATATTAACAATATTGAGGCCGTCATGGCGCAGGTGCATAAGGGTATGAAGGTAACGCGGCGGTTGTGGGTTTGATCCCAACTCGAGGGAAAGAATGATTATTTCTTTATTTTTATTATTTTCAATTGCGCTGACATCAAGGTAAACGCCAGACGTTGAGTTCCGGCATTCAACACGCAATGCCTCGAAAATTTCAACGGAAAGCGGGGAACGGAGTGTCTTAACACTAGATTCCCTCTGCCTCCCCGGCTGTATATAGGATACAGCGTGAAGCTGATTTTTTTTTATTAACAATATCATAAGATAAAATCCTTCTCTTGTAATCGTTGAATCTTCAGCAGAAGTACATTCACAATTATATATTATATAATATAATATATTTATATTCAAATTTATTTATTTAATAAAAGCAAATTAAATTATTTGTTTAAATGCATCGCCAAACGTTGTTGTTGCGATTTGAAGGCTATATGACTTAGTTGACATTTTATAATGACTCTATATTTTATAGAAAAACAAGAAAAACAGGGCCCTCCACTAATAAATAAATTCAAGTTTATTTATTTATTATATAGGCTAGTCGTGGTACAGCAACTAGCGTGTACTATAAACGCAACAGGTTGTGGGTTCGATTCCCAGTCGAGAAAATGAAATATTTAATATTTTAATTTTCTTGCTCTGGTAACGAAGCAAAGGACGGCATTGAGTTAAGCCATTCAACACGCAATATAGTGTTTTATCACTTGGTTCCCATTTCCCTCTGCCTACCCCGCTTTGTGCGTAATACAGTTGAATCTAATAACAATATTTATTTTCAGAAATGTAATATTGATGATTTCAAGTAATTCAGTAAAAATTAAAAATTATCTTCTTTACATTCTCTACATACATACAAGTATACTTAGGACGAAATCTACAATCTAACAAGCATATTAGTAAGGTTGCGTCAACATAATAAATTAAATAAATAAATCAGCTTCACGCTGTATCCCGCACACTGCAGGGTAGGCAGAGGGAACCTAGTGTTAAGACACTCCGTTCCCCACTTTCTGCCGAATTCTGGAGGTATTGCGTGTTGAGTGGCAGAACTCAACGCCGCGCTTAACCTCGACACCAGAGCGAAGAAATGGAAATATAAATTTAAGTAAATATTTCATCTCCTCGAGTGGGGATCGAACCCACACCAGTCGGTTTTACAGTTACACTTTGTGCCCCTGCGCCACGACTGGCCTCATAATAAAATAATAATTATAATATATTTATTGTTGTGAAACTAACTTCTAATTTAGCTTTGTATCAACTTTAATACTGTTTTAAATATCAATTCATTTTTTTATGAATTACTTAAAAGATTAAGTGAATATGTGTTTGAGTAGGTATATATGTAAAATTGTGTCTTTTATGATTATAGGTATGATAAAACAATATCGACGTTTTACAAATATTTCTTTCGAATGTTTTCTCATTGCACTATGCTCATATAAATTCTATATCTTAAGTTGTTTATCATCTAAAAAAAAAAGATCAAGTCCAATAAATGTACCTAGTGGTAAATAAAATTAACAAAAAATATATATTGGGAAGGTCGTCACTATACGGCAGTGGGCGACCTGTGTTAATATTTATTACATAATTTTACATAATGATGAAATATAATTATTTTTTCTTGCAGTACTCCTCTTTTTCTTGCATAGTTTTAATATTACATACATATTTCACGATACTTAAATAAAAGTACTCATAAAACTAAAAAAACGAGGAATTTAACAGTAATATTATAAATAAAATATATTATAAAATAATTATATAAAAAAAACATAATTCTTATCAGCAAATAGTATCAACGGTACAAGTAATTCGTGATTGATCAGACCAGTTTCATTGGACTGGTTGCAAAGCAAATCATCTGTTTCACATTTGCTTTACATAAACCTGAATCCTACGGTAAGAACCTGGCTAGTGATAAAATAAATGACGCAACTTGATTAGCTAAAATATGCTCAATTTTCTTTAAGCTTCACGCTGTATCCCGCATGTAACGTGCAAGGCAGAGGAAGTCTAGTGTTAAGACACTCTACTTTCCAGTTTCCGCTGAATTCTGGAGATTGGCGTGTTTAGTGACTGAGCACAACATCGCGCTTCCAGAGCCTAGAACCAGAGCGAAAAAACTATAATATTAAATGTTTCCCTTCTTCGAGTGCGAATTGAACTCACAACCTGTCATGTTTTCTCTCACACAAACCACCACTGGCCTATTGGCTCAAATTCTTACTAATAAAATATCATTTTCAAACCACCTCTATACGTGTTCATGTAATTTATTAATTAACTGTAATCGCAATAAATGTTGCGCGTATCTTCAAATATATAACGCAAGCTAATTTATATGTAGGAAATAAAACATTAATTATACTGTATTTAAAAATTCCGGTGAAATCCAACTAGCTACTAGTTTGCTGATTCACGAACGCCGCAAATTAATAATATAACTAAGGCATCACATTTCATACCTGAAACACCAGCAATTGGGGAATTCAATCAAGTTTATATAAACAAAATCCAGTATCACACACACGTATCTATATAAAACAAATACCAGTCAAAAAGCAATGATGTCACTCAAAAACACAATTAGAAACACAAGGCTTTGATGTCACAGTAAAATTTAATAAGGTTTTATAACGTGGTATGGTATGGAATTTGAAATTTTGCACTGTAATCCCGAATTTAAATTCTGTAGGGTTTGTTTACTTTCGCGATGTACAAGCGAGAGGGACCGGAGGACGTGCTCTCCCTCCGAGCGTTCTATAGAAACTGGCAGCCAACGATGAAAACTGTTGTATCAACCAGCCCAGCCGTGGAAAATGTTCGGTGAATACAGCAGTAGCCTCTTATACTATATCGCGATTGTGGTTTAAATATTTCATACAAAACTCATCTTTACACCGTGGGAATAGAACCTGTGACTATGTGTGTATAGTATAGTGGTGGAAACAACTCTGAAAAACTTCAGCTTATTCACCTTTTTCAAAAGTGGCTTTAATTATTATTTTTTCCACTACCATCCAACTGAATTCTGGTATAATTCGCGTTCTGATAGAGCTATTCTTGATAATTATATACATTGACTTGCTCTATATGATTCCACGGAAATGTGGAAATAAGAAACTTAATTACAATACTTACAGAAAAAATAGTAAAAAAAATAGAAAGTAATCAAAAATTAAATCAACAAATTCACGCTGTATGTCGCACACAGCGAAAGAAGTAGAAAGAACCTAGTGTTAAGACACTTCGTTCCCTATTTTCCGCCAAATTCTGGAATATCGCGGGTTCCGTATCTCCGTGCTTTGCCTCAACACCAGATCTAAGAAATTAAGATATTAATAAAAAATTGAAAAGATATTCAAAAAAATTAAAATGTCAAACTTAAAATTAATTCTTTTACTATAACCAGATACATTACAATATTTAATAAAAAAAAATTAAAACTATATTCTTAAATGAACATATCCATAAAACATTCCCACTTGTTCTTATTAAAGAATTTCTTAAGTGCTCTTCTTGATCAATCGTAATTATTGTGTCCGAAGTCTTTATTGATTTTACCTTATATAAGTTTCTGAGAATTATAAAAATGTTGTCCAGAATAAACATTTTAACTTTCCAAAATGATATTTTTATATTTAATTTCTTGTATTTTTTTTGCGTTTAAGTGAATTTTCAACAAAAATCTATTAAAAATGTACTTAAATTCACTTATTTACTTACATATATAATTAGATTTAAAGTTGTTATATTAAAAAATAAATAATACAATCTACAATTAATCAAATCAGCTTTACGCTGTATCCTGCACACAGCAGGGTGGGCAGTGTTAAGACACTCCGTTCCCCACTATTTTACAATATTGCAATATAAATTATTTTAAAGAATGTGTTTATTGCTCTGATACGTACGTATTAACGAAATTTATATTTGGTAATATGAGGCAATTATTACTTAGTTAATTTTCGATGATTTTTTGTTTCACGCTGCATCCCGCACATAGCAGGATTGACCGAGGGAAAATTAAAACCCAGTGTTAAGCCACTCCGTTCTCATTAAGACACCGTTCCGTTCCTCACTTTCCGAAGAATTCTGAAGGCATTGCGTGTTGAGTGGCGAAACTCAACGCCGCGCTTTCCTGGTTACCAGAGCGAAGAAATGAAAATATTAAATATTTCTTTTCCCCGAGTGGGAATCGAACCCTCAACCTGTCGCATTCACAGTCCCACGCTTGAGACTCTGCACCACGACAGGCTTTAAGCTGTTGATAATATGTATGTAAAAAGCGTATAATTGCCTAAGCTCTATATTGATGTGAAGTGCCATTTGTTCAGTCCATATATAAAACGATTACTCACACAAAAATGGTAAAGTTTTTTTCTTGGAATATTATTATCTGCGTAGATATTATGTTGTATATTATTGTACGTCGGAAGTCGGAAAGTTGCATTGATTTCAAAGGGTGCCATGTACGGCTTCCATAAGGACTTGTGCAAAATTGAGATTATTTCTGAAATATTTTTTTAATAAAAATATAATTTATAACATTGTTTACAAAAGTTAATTAATAATTAATTAATAATCTGTTTTAATATTTATAAATGTTAATTTGATATAGAGTAGATTAGTTTAGTTTTTGTGCACATTGATTCAAGTCGCGCAACTGTAACTGTAAAGTCGACTAACTGGTTGTGGGTTTGATCCCCACTCGAGAAAATGTAATATTTATTTAAATGTATATTTTCATTAATAAAAATATAATTTAAATAAATATTTCATTTTTTCATTGAGGCCAGTCGTGGCGCAGCGGCACGAGGTGTGACTGTAAAACCGACTGGTTGTGGGTCCGATCCCCATTCGAGGAGATGAAATATTTACTTAAATTTATATTTCCATTTCTTCGCTCTGGTGTCGAGGTTAAACGCGACGTTGAGTTCTGCCACTCAACACGCAATGCCTCCAAAATTCGGCAGAAAGTGGGGAACGGAGTGTCTCAACACTAGGTTCCCTCCGCCTACCCTGCTGTGTGCGGGATACAGCGTGAAGCTGATTCAATATAATATAACCTAAAAAATTGAATAATATCATATTAATTTCGGATTTCCGAACAACTTTTCTATTTTCCCTCAAAATATCCCCTTTCTGTAGCATAAAATCATTTTATTGGTACTACAATTTTAAATATTTGGGCAAGTATTAAAGAGAAAATTCAGTTTTCGGTAAAATTTGGCATATTAAAAGGGTTTATTGTGTTACTTCATCCACTATCGCTCGTGATAATCCCCACGGAAATCCCTCCATAAGTCAACTTATGAACACACATACACTCAAGTATATTACAAATTTTATATACCTAAAGGAAATTTTGGACACTCAGAAGATAAAAAAGAAGTTTGGCGACTTATTTTATTATTATAAATAGTATAGTACATATGAATATAGCACAACATAGCAAATAGTTCCGCCTGTACCATAGTGCTATGGGGGCCCTTGGACTAAATAGGAGGACCTCGATAAGTCTATACAATTATTTTCTACAATTCTATTTTGTTTTGTTCCTTACTTCCAATTGGGGCCTTAGTTCACGTCCACCAAATTGACCTGACATGCCTTAAGACAAAAGGCAACAACCATTTAACATTCACTACAGCGTTAAGCTCCGCCACTTAATACGCAAATTTTCGAGTCGAGCGGATGGCGGAGAAGAAAATGTTGGGCGGAAGCGAATTAAAACGTAAAACTAAAAAAAATATCGATTATAGTAAATAATGTATGTAGGTACATCTTGCATTGTCTTTCTAAGTTCTATCTGGAATAGTCCTTACATATCCGCATTGGATCATCTGATCACTTCGTGCTATCTTCAACGAGGCTTCTATACTGAATTACTGATTGTCATTTCCAATTGAAGATATAAGTCGACTACCAATAAAAAATTAAATTAAATGAGCTTCACGCTGTATCTCGCATACAGCGGGGTACGACACTCTATCCCTCACTTTTTGCCAAATTTTTCGGGGCATTGTGAGTTGAGTGGCGAAACGACTTTTGCTTTGGTGCCAGAGAGAAGAAATAAAAATGTTATTAATTATAAATTTTAAATTTATTCCCTCGAGTGAGGATCGAACCCTGCGCCCCGGCGCCACTACGGCCCTGAATAATAAGGTCAATATTTATTATAATTTTCTATTTTAAATAATTGAATATAGGAGGTCGTGACAGTTGCGGGTTCGATTGTCAAGGTAATGAAATATTTAATATTTTTGTTTCCTCGCTATGGTAACCACGGCGAAATGCGGCGTTGAGTTCCGCCACTTAGCAAGCAATTCGGCATAAAGTGTCGAACGGACGTGCCTTAATGGGGGCGGACTAAACTAACTATTAAGTGAAAAAAACTAACTATTAAATGTGTTTACGTTACAGTCATTTATACAGAACGTTATTTAATTTGTAATTACACCAGTCTGGTCATTTTGTTTGTGCTACTGAAAAAAGAAACTCTTGAAAAGAGATTTTATTAACATATAGCTCTTCCTCGTTCACGATATTGTTGATTCCACATTTCTATATAAGTTTTTTTATATCAGCTTCACGCTGTATCCCGCACACAGCAGGGTAGGCAGATGGAACCTAGTGTTAAGTCACTCCGTTATCCAATTTTTGCCAAGTTTTGAAGGCATTGCGTGTTGAGTGGCGGAACTCGCCGCGCTTAACCTCGACATAAGAGCGAAGAAATAAAAGTGGAGATTGAACCCACAACCAGTCGATTTTACAGTCACACTTTATGCTCCTGCGCCACGACTGGCCCCTCTATATAAGTTATAAATAACAAAAATATAATTTAAATTAAATAAAAAAAAACAATATGCTCTCGAACTTAAAGTAGTCGAATAGACGTAAGAAAGCACGCAGTTAGCGTGTGCTATCTTTTTCCGTTCATTTTGTGTCTGTACATACAGACATCCACGCCTATATTTATTATGTAGTAATTAATTATCCTTATTGGTGCCAGTTTGTTATGGAGACTCTTATGTTTTCTGATGCAGAAGTGGATATACTAGTATTTATTGGTTTTATAGTTTTTTGTCTTGAGAAAATTTCTATATAATTGATTCTGTATTGGTGCAGTCGCTGAATCTGATTATAATAGTGTCAGTTTCATTCTCACTCAGGGGAATGGATATTTTCATTCCTTCGCTTTGGTAATAAGACAAACCGCGGCGTTGAGTACCGCACACGCAATGTCATCAGAATATGACAAAAAGCGAGAACGGGAGTATTTAACACTAGGTTCCCTCACCTGTCCCGCCACATGCGGGGTACATCGTTAACCCAAAAAGAATTGAAGCTGTTGAGAAAATGTTTTGTATTTTACATCTACGGAATAATACCTTCATGCAAGTATTACACTTCTTTGTTATATATAATTTATTAATAATACAAAGAATATATTTCCTTTACATTATAAATTAATATTACACCGGAAATTTTACAGCTTCCTCACATAACGTGTTTAGTGAACATAATAATTCAACATTCGCTGCTTAATTAGTAAAACAACACTTATTTTAATATAAATAGAATTCGAAATCGAGTAAAAATGTATTTTGACCTCTGTTAAACAAGTATGTTTCTGTGTTAGTATTTCTTCACATGCAAAATAATAAGGGTTGGTGGTGGTCCCTTTGAAGGCAGGTGTTTTTTCGGTTCCCGGGGCCGGTTATTAGATTTTTGATGGGGATAGACCCAGGTTCAATCGTTTACTTTGTGAATATGGGATCGTAGAGGCAAGTTTAAGTTTAAAATTTAAATTTTAAAATTTTTTTAAAGAGTTTCAGGTAAAGTTTTAACTTATTAATATAACGTAATAAGTAATAGTTATTATAATATTCTTTTTTTTTTGCGTCACGCTGTATCTCGCACGCAGCAGAGTAGGCAAAGGGAACCTAGTGTCAAAAAATATTCTCGATTTTCCGCCCGTTTCAGTAAGCACTGTATGTTGAGCGGCGGAACTCGCGGCTTCGACACTAGAGAGAAGTAAATGGAAATATTAAATATTTCATTTCCTCTAGTGGGAATCGAACCCACAAACTGTCACATTTAAAATTCCACCCTGCCCCTGTGCCACGATTGGCCTCACTATAATACCTCTAATATGGCGATAGTACTGTATTCGAAATCAACTCAGAAATATATTTTGTAGAGCTCAAAGTTCTTAAATGTTAAGATAAAAAAGTACTTGTACTTGTACTACAAATGTTACACCAGCAAAAAAATATAATTTAAAACAATTTATATTAATACAGTTCATTATAAAATACTGAGGTTAATCGTGGCACAACGCCATAGTGTGACTGTAAAACCGACTGGTTATGTGTTCGATCCCCACTCGAGGAGATGATATATTTATTAAAATGTATATTTCCATTTCTTCGCTCTAGTGTTAAGGCAAAGCGCGGCGTTGAGTTCTGCCAGTCAACAGTGTGTTAACACTAGGTTCCCTCTGCCTGCTATGTGCGGGATACAGCGTGAAGCTGATTTATTCTAGATTTATAAAATACTGTTCCACTAACATTGCCTTAGAAGCCACTAATAAAATATAACGTATTTTAATGCAAATAAAGACGAACAAAGGTTATATTTCAATTAACAATTAAACAAAACACTCATTAGAAATGTTGTTTACATTGTATCTCTACATCATTCATAATTAATTATTACTCACAGAACTATATAATAATTAATGTTGGTAATTAAATTTAACTGTAATTGTTTATAATGTTTTCTTAACAATTTTAACGTGGTTTGTACCAAATAGAGAATTATTTATTAATATTGTAACTCTCTCACTCTCTCTTATTGCCTGACAATAGTAATTAATAACTTACTTATTTCTACAAATGTATGAAGTGTTATGGAAGAGCGGGGCCTCCTTACACAAGTACTAATGTTTTACTAGTAACTTACTAGGTTGGTCCCATTACTTCACATGTAGCTCAAGAAAATGTGAAAGTGAAATAAATATGTATTTTTTTTTATTATTAATAACTGCCTTTTTCTCGCAAATCAATAAAAACAGAAAGACCTACACGCTCCGTTCCCTACTTTCCGAAACATTGCTTGTTGAGTGGCGGAACTCAACGTCGTACTGCACCTTGCGAAGAAATGAAAGTAATAAAAATATTGAATCCCATTACTTAATCAATCACTAGAATATTATTAAAAAATACAAGTAAGTACACATAGCACACTATATTACACGAAAAAGTAATAATCTTATAGTTCATTACTATAGGTCTGTTCTCGTGTGGCATTTTTTAACTAGTACTGTTGGTTATTTTATAACTGTATATAATTTTCATATTAAATCTCTGTCTACTTAACGTATAATCACATAAAATAAGTGTCAATTTATTATATTTTCTATGCCTATTTAAAATTTATGATAAGCCTTTTTTTTATAAAGAAGAAATATATAAAAAATTGATTTCTGCACAACAAACACGCTCAGGCAGTATACCCATTTCCCAACCTAAGTAAATTACTGATGTATGAAAATAAGTGGTATCAATTTCTCACTAAATAAACATAATATATAGACTTTCAAGGTAACTATGATACTTACTACTCTTATAGTGTGTGCTTTACGTATTGGCGAGTGTGAAGTTAAAGCAGAATATTTTTAAGGTGCGATTTCGAAATAATCATATACTTTTGCTTAATATATTTATTTACTAGAAACTCAAACGCAACTTCGCTAGTTTAAATTTAGTTTTATATAATATTTTTTATAATACAAGATATTCTTGATATCCTTTCTAATATCTCTAAGAAAACGTATACAAAGTTTCATGAGAATCGGTTGAGTACATTTGGCGTGAAAGCGTAACAAACAAACTTACATTCACATTAATAATTGATATAAAGCACCATGTAATAAATGTCAAAGCACTCCGTTCTCCACCTTCCACCTGAAATTGAGACTTTTCGTGTAGAATGGCTCATAGACTAGATTAAGGAAATAAAAATATGGCATTGCCTCGAGTGTAATCGAATCCAAAATCATAGCGTTTTCTGACAAACGAAGTTGCACTGCGCCACAATCGTCTCTAATAATTGTCAATAATAATTTTTAAGTGAACATTATGAAACTTAATTGCTTATGTGATAGTTAAATAATTAGAGAAGTATTTTATTTAATAACACTACGAGTAATGTAGCGTCACAAATTAATATAAAACACGACAATGTAAAATTACGGAAATCGTCGTTGAACTTTTACTTTTAGTTATTATAATTTAAAATAATCAGCTTTACGTATATAGCAGAGTATCTTGCATATAGCAGAGTAGGCAGAGGGAACCTAATGTTAAGTCTTTCGAGGCGTTGCGTGTTGAGTGGAGGAACTTAATGCCTTGGTGGCAGAACGAAGTGAGCGTTGAAATGAAATGTCATTAACAAAAAATAATTGATTCCCCTGAGTGGTTATTATTTCTTTGATATGGTAAGACAAAACGCGGCGTTTAAGTCCGCAATTTAGCATGAAAAGTTTGAAAATTAATTTTATTAAAATTATAAGTATTTGCCACTCTTGCATTTATTTTATTAATATCAAATTGAAATATAAAAAACTTTGCCCAATAAATAAATAACCTTAAAATTGTTTTCCCTTTGCAACAACTATAATTTATTTGTTTTGTGAAAGACGATAGAGACTTTTTGACAAATTAAAATGATATTGAAACTTTTTTTTATTTTTTATTAGTTTGCGGTGGTAATAATGGACAAAATATATTCTTTTTCTATCTACTCAATTCTTTCTTTTTTTTGAATTTAAAAAAGTAAACTTTCCGTTGCCTTTTTAAGTATTTCTACTTTAGATATTACTACTTTAGGAATACTTTGAAGGATTTTGAACATACATTAAAATTTAACCAAAACTATAGTACTTTAGGATAAATTTGAAAACACATAATAATGTTTGTCTATATCCTAATATTTAAGAGGACAATGATATTAGCACTGATAACGCCTTCGATGCATACACACACTATGGAACCGTTTAAATTTTACGAGTGCAATCTGCCAAATGCCAATAGTCGAGGGTTGGACCCTAAACGCGGAACGAAATTATCCTATTAACTACAGGAACGGGGCTCGCGCGAAAATGTCGTGCTTCCTCGCTACACGGATGAGGCGTTCTATCTTTTATCTTTTTGTATTGTTATAAATTTAAAAAAATATATCTATTTCACGCTTTATCCTGCACACAGCACGGGAGGCAGTAAGAACCTGGTGTTGTGACACTCCGTTCCCCAGTTTTCCCCGAATTCTCCTATCACTCGCCGCGCTTTACGTCTACATTAGGCCAATGAAATTTAAATAAATATTTCTCTTTCTCAAGGGGGAATCGAACCCACAACCAGTCGCGTTCACAGTTACACTTTGTGCCGCTGTGCCACGACTGGATTTTTGCATCGTATGCATCTGATTTAATCTTTTTGTGTGATAGTAAACATTCGTTTATTCGTTTCCCCCATTTTAGTTCCTGTAAGTGGCCATTATTTCGGTAGCTGTATATTCGGTTGATTGATTTTTTTGTTAATTTTGTTATTATGTGGGCGCACATGCATGTTTTATATCTCAAATTCCTTTTTATTTGAGATTTCATCGACATGATCTTCTTTTTTGAGTTTAAAAGAGAAACGGAAAAAAAATATTTTGACACAATGATATTTCTAAAGGAATATTTATTAATTAATATTAAAGTCTAATCAATGCATATTCCTAATGAATTCTGTACAAAACAATTTTGCCGTAGTATAAACACTGTAGGTACTTATTTTTATGATAACATTTTTAATTACAGTTACTTTTGAACGGAAAATAATGAAATATTTTTTCAAAACATGTAAAGGCCGTCGTGGCGCAGGGGCACAAAGTGTGACTGTAGAACCGACTGGTTGTCGGTTCAATCTCCACTCGAGGAAATTAAATATTTATTTAAATTTATATTTTCATTTCTTCGCTCTGGTGTTGAGTCAAAGCGCGGCGTTGAGCTCCGCCACTTAATACGCAATGCCTCTAGAATTCAGCGGAAAGTGGGGAACACAGTGTCTTAACATTAGGTTCCCTCTACCTGTACTGTGTGCGGGATACAGCATGAAGCTGATTTATTTATTTTAGTTTAAAACTAAATAAAGGCCGCCGTGGCGGCACAAGTGCGAATGAATGTAAGCGCGACGGTTGTGGTTTCGATTCCCACTCGGCGAAATAAATTATTTAATTTTGTAATTTCTTTGCTTTGGCGACGACACAAAAAGCGGCGTTAAGTTCCACACGCCACACGTTACTCAACACGCAATGTCTCCAGAATTCGGCGGAAAGTGGGTAACTTTCAAACTAGGTTCCCAGGGTCCCTCTGCATATGTGTATACAGCGTGAAGTTAAAAAAAATAAACAGTTCATATAATCAAATAAGTAAAGGAATAACCAAACTACATATAACTACAAACTAACTAACTATTCAAATAAACTTTAAACGGAGTTTCCATTAAAGCGTAATCGTATTCCACATAGAATTTCGGTCTCCAACAGCTTCCGTGTCCAGGAAACACCTACCCAAACCCATTCTGTGGGACCCAAATTTACTTCACCTAACACTCATGGCATTAAGGAAGGCCCATTATTTGGTCCAGTTTACACGTTGGAATTCTTCCTCTTTAATTAACTGTAATTTTGTAACTTTTGATTTTTGAATTATGTTATCTCATTCCTTAAATAATATTTAAACTAGTTAAATATTATTAAATATTTGGGACTAATAGTGGCGCAGCGTGCGACTGAAAACACAATAGGTTGTGGGTTCGATTCGCAATTGAGGAAATGGAGCATAATACTTTAATTTTATCGCTCTGGCAAAGCGCACCGTTGAGTCGCAATTCGCTACTCAACACGCAACGCCTTTTGAATTTGGGGAAATGTGTAGAACTGACTGTCTTGACAATGGGTTCCCAGGTTCCTTCAGCCTATCCCGCTATTTGCGGAATATAGCGTACAAAACGACGTTGAGTGCCGTAAAACCTGAAATGTGTAATAACAGAAAAAATCTAGTTAAATTAAAACTCAACAAATATAATAACATAGTATATAACTATTATCAATAAATGTTGAAAATTTTGAACTAAAAGCCATTTTGTATAGGCTATTTACCGCATATCCGGGAGAGAGTTTATTACCAGGACAGAGTAGGAAGGACTCGGAGATAACGAGCGACGGAATTCCGCGTTGGGATGTAAGCGCGTGTGGTGCAAAGTAAGTGTGCCACATATAAATTAAATTAAATTCAGCTTCACGCTGTATTCCGCACACAGTAGGGTAGGCAGAGGGAACCTAGTGTTAAGACATTCTAGGATACCTCTGCCTACCTGCTATGTGCGGGATAATATCGAAAATATTGATAAACAACATTAAAAATATAGATATTGTTGTCTTGAAAAGTTGTGAACAATCTATATATAATTTTACACATAAACATATTATTTTTTCTTTCTTATCTTGAAAGAGTATTGAAGAATATATTTTATTAACCGACAAGCGGGCGCGCGCGGCTTCGCCCGTTTATTTGCACCCTTACGGGTGAATTCTAAAAAAACCACGAAACACGTGTTCAATGAAATATTTTTAAGAGTCTAAATTTCAAATTTTATAAAAATCGGTGCCGATTTAAAAAAAAATCCATCCAAACTTTCAACCCCTATTTCATCTCTTTAAGGTTAAAATTTTTCAAAATCTCTTAGTGGATGTCTAGATTATGAAAATAAACATCTGTCCAAATTTCACGCACAACGGTTACGACTGTGCGTGCGTCTTACCTCAGTCAGTCAGGTACATGTCCTCTTATATATATAGATAGATTTCAGTAAGAAAAAGAGGTTATCAATTCGACTGTATTTTTTTAGCTAGTGCTTCCCGTGTGGTCCCATTTTTTTTAGTACATTTCTGAAAATGGTATCTATGTGAAAATCACATAAGTTTTAAATATGCATTAGGTATGTGCGCAACAAACGAACGAATAACTTAATATCACGCTAACCGAGTCGATGTCGATTTACAATATCGAATTACTAAGCCTGTTTGTTTTACTTGGTACCGACTTCAAAATTATAAAATCTTTTTTTAATTATTTTTGTTTAACAAAATCTATTTTGATTCTACTTTATATAAAATATTTTTTAACTTTTTAGTTCGTTGTTTGAAGTCGGTTTTTTTTTTGTTAAAATACCATTTATTTATTTATTTTTATTTATTTTACATATCTCTTGTAACTTGCACTGTTAAATACAAAGGACGTCAGAATTTATAGAATTCTAAATAACCCGGCTGCCAGTCAGCTCCACTCGAACGGCCTAGCGTCGGATCGCTATATTTAGTTTCGCTTTTGATTGACAAATTACGTAAGTCAGTTATTTTGAGCTGGGTTTTCTAAAAATATTTTTGTATTTGACTGACAAGTCAATGATGAGTTAGGACCCTGACTGGATTTTACGTGGATAAGTTAAATGTTAAATTATTATACAAAAAAGAGCAAATTTAATTTCTTGTACTAATATAAGTACTACTTAATATCGTCAAACGCGCGGGACTCTAAAATAAATGTTTATTTTTTTTAAATCACCTTTTTTTCTTTAGCTTTTTTTTTAAAGCAGCTCAGGGAGGCAGAGGGAATCTAGTGTTAACACACTCTAATCCCCCGCTTTCTGCCGAATTCTGGAGGCATGGGGCGTTGAGTGGCAGAACTCAACACCGCGTTTTACTTCGACACCAGAGCGAAGAAATGGAAATATAAACTTAAGTAAATATTTCATCTCCTCGAGTGGGAATCGAACCCACAACCAGTCGGTTTTACAGTCACACTTTGTGCCCCTGCGCCACGACTGGCCTCAATATTAATGTTCTTGTAATATAATTTTATTAAGTCAATCAACAATATAAAATTAAATTAATATTATACTAATTACTATCGATACGAAAGGGAAAGAAAACAATACAAATAATCGAAATAATGTATTTTACATTTTTCAAAATCCATAAAGTTTCACATTAACATTATTCATTTAGTCTATGATTACAAAAATAAATGTCCTTAAATTAGTTACAATTTAACTAAAAAAAAACATAACTGTGAAGTTATGGAAAACATTTATTTATTTATTATATAATAATATTTACATTACATGGAAAACTTATTTATAATTGACTTTATTTACGTCGAGGGTTTATTTTTTTACACAAACGTCATATGTAGCTACCATAAAATGACATTTTATACCGCCATTTTTCTGTTTGAAAATCAATAGAAATAACCTATTGTACTTTACTCAACCGAACCATCTATACCAAAATAACATTTTTTAGTCATATAATTCATTATTATCTTAATGTTTAATATAAAAAAAATAATTTATATAAGTGCTTCTTAACTTAAAAATCGTCTCAATTTTCGATTCATTTAATCCTCGTTATTTTCGGTCATCATCAATCATTCAAAATATGTTTTTTTAATCTGTATTATATTTTAAGTATTATCTACTATTGTCAGCATATCATTTCAATTAAGATATATTTTTTTCTAAGAACTGTAAATAATTTTACATACTATATGATAAATATTGATCGAAATAATTTGAATTTGAGCACCGCTTTAAGGCAAAAATGATATATCACATCTATTAATACACAGCATAATATTATTATTACATATCAAAAATTGCTATATATCGTATATAAATAACAGTATATACATAAATATATTAAAAGGTAACGTCATTTTGGTATTTCTAATATATTGCCATTTTATTTTTCAACTAAATTGGATTATAGAAAATGTATACAATAGTATTTATAAAGGAGTTTGCTTTACATTTTTATATAAAAATATTATAATCGTTACTTGGCAAGCGCTGTAACTGCTAATGGCAATCATCGCCTTTTAAAACTAAATGAGATAATTCTTATTTGATTCTAATGAACGTCATATTCGATTAGTTAGTATATGAGAAAACAATACCAGCATAAAATTAAGAGAACTAACTATATAGAATTCTTTTTCTTTTTTATTATTTTATATTACGAGCGCCATCTAGTGGCGAGTAGCTTTACTAAAGGATTATTTATGAAATAATGAATAATAAGCGATTATTGTAATCATTACTAAGAGATTTTAAACTTCAACTTTATTCTCTCAATATTTTATAAAGATTGTATTTCCCATATAACACTGTAACACAATTAAATATGGCTTTGGAACTCAAAACAAATCCTACGATTATATAATACATTACATACAGCATATGAAATATGTTTATTTCAATTTTAGATGAAAAATCTAAAGTGTAATGATAATTTATTATTTAAACAATTATCAATTGTAAGAATAGAAAACTAATAGAGTTCCAAAGCACAATTAAACTAAATCCCAATTAAAAAGTAGCGTCCCACCCGGATAGGTCGTCGGGTGGGGGTTCGTCCGCGTCCGGCGGGTACTGGTCGAAGTTGTGCGTGTCCACCGCCGACTTCACTACGGGAGTGATCGGTGGTTCTAGAGTACGTTGCGCTAGGCCCTCCCAGTTGAAGCCGTCGAACCATCTGGAAGTTAATTTTAAGGATTAAAAGGATATAATGGTCTTTTTTAATAAGGTTTAAAAGGAGTTTAAAAAAATTGCCCGATAAAACTTTAAGGAATGAAATAAAAGACAAATAATAAGCATTTTAATAACATCTTGGACTAGTTTGAAAGTGTGTAGGTACGCATTGGTTGTAGGTTCAACTGTCTCGAAATTAGAAATTCGAAAATAAAGTAAATAATATTACATTCTTCTCAATATGTGCATTAAAATGAAAATAATTAACTTTATAACAATTTTACCAATAATAATAACAATTATGATTCGTTATTATAACGAATTTAGTGTATTTTATAAACTGGTAAAAAGATATTACAATTCTTTAAGAAATACTCGATGAACATAATTTTATTATTATTACTATAAAAGCAAATATATTGCAATAATATATTTGGTATATAAATTATATTGAAGAGTTATTACAATGTAGTACCGTTCATTACTTTCTCTAAAGACCTTTTGATATTTTTGTATAAACACTTTTTTTCAGCTTCACGCTGTATCTCGCATATAGCAGGGAAGGCAGAAGGAACCTGAAAACCTAGTGTACACTTCTTCCCGTTAAGACGAATATCTGTCTTCGAGTGTGTGTCTGTTTTATTTTACGCCGAATTCTGTAGGCATTGTATTTTAAGTGGCGAAAACCAACGCCGCGCTTAGATTCGAAATATTTTAAATATTTAATTTCCTCGAATGAGACTCGAACTCACAACCTATAGTATAGTGTTTAATTGCTTGTGCACCAGCGCCACTACTTCCAAAAACAAGTTTACTAAATAAAATATAACATACACATATAAAACATACTTATGTTTCTGTATCTCCGTAATCCCACCGCGTTGGTAGCCAAGTCTCTCGGCAGGGTTGTCTCGACACAGTTTCTTTATAAGATTGGCGGCGTTCCTCGTGATGCAGCGAGGGAACTCGACCGCGTCAATGCCTTTCAGTATCTTGTTGTAGGTCTTCATGGGGTCCGCACCCGTGAATGGTGGGGAGCCGGTCAGCAGTTCGAACATTAGTACACCTGGAAATATATTACAATTATTTTAAAATTATAAAATAAACATAGATTTACGTGTAAACTTGCGTAGAAGTAGTAGTAGAAGGAACATAATATTAAGATACTCTTTCTGTTCGAATTCGAAACATTGCGTGTTGAGTTGTGAAATCAATCATAGCTAGAAAAAAACAACAAAAAAATTAAAAAATACTATAGTTGTCAATTTTCTTTGTATTATGCTTCTATATCTAAGTATGTGAAATATTTTACTTTTCCCAATATATAACCCAAACGATTTTGTTAATAAAATCAGCGTTATACAGGGTGGAAGTGTCAGCACCACATTAAATGAAACCGCAGTTTTAACTACTCTATAAAAGCCTAATATAATTCAGAAAAAAATAAATTCCCAAAAATGAAAAAGTTTTTTTTTCAAACAAAATAAATAATAAAATTGTCATTTTAAAACAAAACGCCATTTGTAAGGATGACGCACGCACACATAAACCTATCAAAGGAACACCGCCGCACACGCCTCATTTCGAAATCGAGTCGTATGTATTGGCGATAAAGTTCAAAGTTGTTTAACCTTTAGTAGTATTTTTGTAGCAGTGAGTGTTTATGTTATTGGGATCTATACGTAATCGCGTCACACGAAACGAAACGATGGATAAAAATCGTGAAATGAAAAAAAAATCCTACGTCCAAACTGTTGAGGCATCTTGATTAATTTCTTTAGGTATAGGTTTGAAATATTTTACCCTATATGCTGTTTCCGTAAATGGAGCGCTGCCTCTTCCACCCTGTATAATGAAACAGTAAAAATATTTTGTCTGT